>WEIV01025706.1:0-122692 GCA_013390005.1 Calyptomena viridis
TTTGTTCGCCGCCGCCATGTTGCCGCCGCTCCTCGTGCCCGCGCCGGGGCCCGGCCGCGCTCGGCTCTGAGGGCTCGGATCCCCCCCCGGCCCCGTGAGTGCCGTCCTGCTACGTGAGCGGTGCGGCGAGGTGGTTTTTTTTTCTGCAAGCTAAAATTTACAAGGGGAAGGGCGGGCGGTACCCTTTTTAGTAGCGTAGTCAACCGTTCGGACGCAGAATCCAACCCTTTTTACTACGTTAAGTGTGCGTTTTGTGGTCTAGGGATGCTCACGTTAAAACTTGGTTACTTTGTCGTGCCATAGTTCATAGGTCGTGTTAAGAAAGGATTGGTTATGCTGTATTACCAAAAAAAGTACTTTCATTTTTGTCTGCATGCGCTTTTCAGAGGAGACTGGGTAAATTTGAGGCTCTTGCTGTTTCAGTCTGTGATTCCCTGATGTCTTTTCCTTCACCCTCATTGGAAAACGTGGCTATAAAGATGAAATTGGCCTTTCTGTGATTAGCCCAAGTATCGCATAAATAAGACTTAATTCTTACCTTTTGTGAAGCTCAGTGTTTGGAGGTTCTCGTTCTTAAAATTTGTAGTTTTGTTGTAAGTTAGACACTACGGCTGATAGTAAAACAGCTATAATATGAATGCTTGGTTTGTCTTTCTAGGTTTTGTTTTTCCCCACCCCGTCAATTTAATTTTATTCTTTTGAAGATTCTTCGTTGTCAAGCCGCCAAAGTGGAGAGTGCGATTGCAGAAGGGGGTGCTTCTCGTTTCAGGTACTAGTTAGTGCCTTTTGTTTCTTTGATGAACAACTAGCAGTGGAACCTGTCCTCTGAGGAGAATTTAAATTCTTGTAACGTTTATACCAAAACAGAGATGTAATTGAAAGCATTGAACTTAACCCAGCATTACGTGGTTGTTTTTTAACAGTGCTTCTTCAGGCGGAGGAGGTGGTAGGGGTGCACCTCAGCACTATCCCAAGACTGCCAGCAACAGGTATATCAGCTTGCTCTTCCCTTTGGCCTGATTTTAAAGGCAGAGCATGCTTGGTGATGAATATAGAATTGAAAATAGGGTAGCTTTAAAGTTGTATGAGGAACACCTACTGAGTTGATAACTTCAGTGTTCTCCACTCTGTGATTGTTGAAAGTGTGCATCATGGGGGATAGGAGGTGCATGAACTTGCTTGCTCATGTATTTTACTTAAAAAGTTTAGAGGATTTTCTTTGGCGTGTGGAGTTTTATTATTGCTGAGTGGGTACTTTACTGTGCAGCAGATGTTGCAGTAGGGGTAAGTGTGTGCTGTTAACAAAGCAAGTAAGAGAATTGGTCTGAGTAAGGCAATACTGAAAGGTGAAAAAGCCAATTCTTTAAATTGTTTGTTTGTTTAACAATCTTACCTTCAAATATTTACAGCGAGTTCCTGGGGAAAAACCCAGGGCAAAACGCTCAGAAATGGATTCCTTCACGAAGCACTAGACGAGATGACGACTCCGCAAATGACAAAGAACGACATGATGCAATCTTCAGGAAAGTAAGAGGGTAAGTTCTTCACAAGATTACTTCTTCCCTTACTGCTTTCGTAGCAATGTGTATTTTTAATAAGTGGGTGGAGGAGAGGAAGATATGTGGGTCGGGTCTGGGGTAGGTGTGTCCTTTGGAGAGAAAACAAGCTGATGAGCAGCAGCAAACACTTGAAGTAATGATTCTACGAGGATTAGTATTTTCAACAGTACATTCTGAAGATCTCCCAAAAACTAGATTAATGGAAAATTGCACTTCTTAATTTTTAAGTTGTCTAAAATAACTTACAGCACTTTTTCATTATCTTTATTCTGTGTTTTTGTTTGTTCCTCTCTAGCATACTAAATAAGCTTACTCCTGAAAAGTTTGACAAGCTATGCCTTGAGCTCCTCAATGTGGGTGTAGAATCTAAGCTCATCCTAAAAGGGGTCATACTGCTGGTAAGATGTCTACTTTTCTTTTAGCTGATTGTCTTGCATGTTGAAGATCTGGAGGTTGGCTGGTTTTGATGGGATGCAGAAGTAGCATGGCTGAGGCTTTTGTGTAGATTATCAAAAGTAACCTCACACTTTTTCTGTGAGAAGGGTATATACTAAGGAGGAAGTAGATTTAATGTTCTTCCTTGTTTAGAAGTCTCGAGATACCACTTAATGTGATTGGAGATTCTATGACAGTGGTTTTTAATAATCTGAGATGACAATTACGAGCCCTATTTCTGTGCCACTTTACTGCCCCCCCACCTTTCCTGTTTTCCTAAGGAGCAGGCCTCTTGGTCTTGGAAAGGCCACAGGTGGCTTCTTAGGACAGTAATGTAGTTATGTCACTTTGTTTAATCTGAGATCACATTGGCGACACCAACATCAATTTGCTGATAATAAACTTCCATTCCGTTGGCCAAGGATTATAGAGGCTCCTAGTGTAGAACAGCTTCTTGCCTTCAGCATTGACTAGTGGGAAACTACATGATTTCTGTGTTTGAGTCAGCAAAAAAGTGATAATAATACATTTTGTCTTGGATCTCACTTTCCTGATAAGATTTGTGTCCTGCTGCTTTACTGACAACCCATCTGTTTAGATCGTAGACAAAGCCCTTGAAGAGCCCAAGTATAGCTCGCTGTACGCTCAACTATGTCTGCGACTGGCAGAAGATGCACCCAACTTTGATGGCCCATCAGCAGAGAGTCATCCAGGACAGAAGCAAAGCACAGTGAGTATCTCTCAATTGGGAATTATAAGTATTGCTGGCATATGTAGTTGCACTGGTTAGTTTAATTGGTTTTTTGTTCTCTTTTCTTAGACATTCAGACGCCTCCTAATATCTAAACTTCAAGATGAATTTGAAAACCGAACCAGAAATGTTGATAGTAAGTTGTAAAACCACTTTAATACAGAGTTTGTCGTCTTTTCCCACAGCCAGATTAAACAAGATTCTTTGTTTTCCAGTCTATGATAAGCATGATGGTCCCCTCCTCCCTGAGGAGGAGGAACAGAGAGCCATTGCCAAGATCAAGATGCTGGGGAACATCAAATTCATTGGAGAACTTGGCAAGCTTGATCTTATTCATGAATCTATCCTTCATAAGTGCATCAAAACAGTAAGTATTCAGATTGGGGCAGGGCTAGAAACCAAATAGGACTTAAGACTAAAAGAAGTGCAAATGGTTATTGTCCTTTGGGAATCTTGAAGCGTAAAATACCACAGAAATGTTTCCTGAATGTTACCTACCCCCACTGTTAAAAATAATCAGTCTTTTGGCATGATTAAAAGGTAAAATTGGTTTTGTTCAAAGCTATGGGAGTTGTTTCCAAGGGAAGATGTAGTTTGGCTTGGACAATAATACCGTAGGTACTTCAAAGTACATATGGTTAGGAATAATAAGTACTTGAATTAGTACTTAATTTTCAAGTCCATTTGCCTTCAAAACAAAAATAAATGTTTCTATCTGTGTCAGTGTACCAAGCTTGTTGCTTATGAATTGTTATTTGATATGTTGAAATCCCTAATTCCTCTTTCAGCTTTTGGAAAAGAAGAAGAGAGTCCAACTCAAAGATATGGGGGAGGATTTGGAGTGCCTCTGTCAGATAATGAGGACAGTGGGGCCTAGATTAGATCATGCGAAAGCCAAGGTATGTGCCTATCCAACACAGTTGTTAACCTGGTTAAATTAGGTGGCTAGGACTTGGGCTGAACCTTCTGTATGCAGTATTCAGAGGTACAAAACTGAGGTTTTGTTTGCAGAGAGGAGTGCCAGCTATGGCTTCTGTATCAATTCTCTTGGTAGCAGAAGGAATGATTTTAAATGTCTTCCCAGGATGTAGTTGGGGTCATCAGGAAGTCATAAATGCAAGACTTGTTTCTCTAAGTGCTACTTGGAAAGATGTGATGAGGAGCTATTTGGAACACAGTTAGGTGATTTGACAGATGTGAGTTCTGAATGTCAACTTGAAAAGGTGTCAGGGTACTGAGAACTGTGTTGTTCATCTCTGACTTGGATGAGATGTTCTGATGCATTAGATTTCTTAAAACTCGGCTGCCATCAAGGAGATAGAAGAGGCTGCTGCTCTCTGCCATCTCTGTTACTTGATCTTGGGTGTCTTGAATGAAAATACTCAAGACACACTGATAGAATGATCCCAACTTGTAACTTTTGTTTCCCTAGTCCTTAATGGATCAGTACTTTGCCCGTATGCGCTCCTTGATGTCAAGTAAGGAATTGCCAGCAAGGATTCGTTTCCTGCTGCAGGTATGATGATAAAATGCCTTATACTGCTGCTTTTTTTGCACAAAGTTGTCTGGAATCCTTTCCTGATAACCTGTTATGTCCCAAGGATACTGTGGAGTTGAGAGAACACAACTGGGTTCCTCGCAAAGCTTTTCTTGACAATGGACCAAAGACTATCAATCAAATCCGTCAAGATGCAGTAAAAGTAAGTGTTGCATGTGAGGTTTTGTGCTTGGCTTTGCTCCGTGTCACAAAACAACACTGCACTTCGAGGTAGCTCTCTCAGCAGTGTGACAGTCTCGTTAAGGGTTAAAATCAATGTATTTCCATAGTTGAGGGCTAAAAACTTTACTTTTTCAGGGACCGTTGCTCCATACTGATGAAAATTTACAATTCCTGTTTTAAAGGATCTGGGAGTTTTTATTCCTGCTCCTATGTCTCAAGGGATGAGAAGCGACTTCTTTCTGGAGGGACCCTTTATGCCACCCAGGATGAAACTTGACAGGGACCCACTCGGAGGGCTTGCTGATATGTTTGGACAAATGCCAGGTAGGCTGAAACTGCAAGCATGGTGGGATGGCTGTGGCTGTACTGTATTGAACAAGGACTAAAACTGTTGTTCATCTGATCCAGGTAGCGGAATTGGTACTGGTCCAGGGGTTATTCAGGATAGATTTTCACCCACCATGGGACGCCATCGTTCAAACCAGCTTTTCAATGGCCATGGGGGTCACCTCATGCCTTCTGCTCAATCCCAGTTTGGAGACCTAGGCAAATCTTTTCTGAAAAGTCAGGTAAGGAAGATACTCACGTGGTGACTTCAGCTTGTTTAGAAGCTCTTCCTCAGATGCGTATGTTATGGATTATAGTCTGCCTATGTCGAAAGACTTACTCGGATCTGATTGTCTTAAGAACTGATGCTCAGCTGATACAAAAATTCTAAACCACTTTAAATTGTGCGGAAGTTGCAAAGAATACACTTCTTGGTTTTTTCTAATTGCAAGAAAAGGTGCATGTGGCTTTGGTGGGTCAGAATGGTGTGTTTTATTTAAAAGACAGCCCTGTATTTAGGGATAGTTGCTACTCTCCCACCACCCCTGCTCCTTCTTTCTCCCTTCCTGGCAAATAGAACCTTTGTTCCTCTGGTCCCTCTGGTACTACTTACCATATGATGTACGCCACTCCATCATCTGCACTTCTTTCTCTATATCTCCCTTTCTGAACTAGGGGCAAAGCCAGCTCTACCATACCCAGAATCAGGGACTCTTATCCCAGCAACAAGGACAGTCGAAGGATATGCCACCTCGGTTTTCTAAGAAAGGACAGCTTAATGCAGATGAGGTACATGACATGCCTACATTACTTAAAGCCTATTCTACGTATTGCCCAATGATTATAGCAAGACGCGTTATTATGAGGACTAATGCTGGAACTCTTTCTCCTCCTCCTCCTCCTCCTTTGTCCCTTCCTCTTTTACCTTATCCCCCTCACTTTCCTTAGGGTATCCAGCGTCCTATGAGCAAGACTGAGATATGAGGGCAATTTTTGGGGTGTCCCTTCCCCCACACGTCCAAGAACACTACTCTGACATCAGTTCCCATGCATCATAGTGATAATACATCTAATTAAAACTTGAGAAAACCCTGAACTTTAGAAACCCTGAAGTGCTGGACCAGGCTAAATTTTTTTTGTTTTGTTTAGAACTGGCTAATAGGCAAAATTCCAAATGCAGAGTAAACTGCATTGTGCTTTTGACTGTTAACCAGACTTGTATCCTGATTTCTGAGCAATTGGTAGAGTGTTGTCTTGGCTGTAAAATACATCAGCATACATGCTGATTTATCTTAGGTCTCTAACATACTGCATCTAAAAGGAGCATTTCCAGTTCTTGATACCAGTGGAACTAAGTACCAGTAACTTGCTTTGGGGGCAATTTCAGGACATGTGGCTTAATGTGTATTTATTAACACTTTAGAAGTGAAGTCATGCTTCAGTGAGATCAGTTGGTATTGAGTCCATGGCTGTGTTTTGTTGGTCAGAATACTTGAAACAGTTTGAGTTTTTCCTGACTTACCTGTTTACAGATTAGCCTGAGACCTGCTCAGTCTTTTCTAATGAATAAAAACCAAGTGCCAAAGCTTCAGCCCCAGATAACTATGATTCCTCCCAGTGCTCAACCACCACGCACTCAGACACCGCCGTTGGGACAGGTAAATATTAATATTATTGTATTCGTTGTGCTAATGTAAATATTAGTGCTAATACATGTTATTTGTACTAATATAGTGTGTATTGTTTGCTCTACTTAACCTTTTTGTGCTTGCAAAACTTAAATGTCTGATGCGAGAAGGGAGAGAGAAGCACTGATAGCACAGAGCAGGACATAGATTGTTTTCCTACATTTCTTTCCTGATTTGACTCCCATCTGCCTTTGTACATACAAGCATAGGTAGATGTGCTGCAAAGAAATAATAAATTTTGGTGCTTTATTTTCAGCCGCCTCAACTTGGTCTTAAAACAAATCCACCGCTTATACAAGAGAAGCCTGCAAAGACCACCAAGAAGCCACCTCCTTCTAAGGAAGAGCTGCTTAAACAAACTGTAAGTTAGTGTGTAATGGTGATACTTGAACCCTTGTATATGCTGTTTATGAAGAGTGCTCATGAGTACTTTTGCTCTCCAGGAGGCTGTTGTGACTGAGTATCTGAACAATGGAAATGCTAATGATGCTGTCAATACTGTGAGAGAAATGAGAGCTCCAAAACACTTCATTCCTGAGATGTTGAGCAAAGTAATCATTCAATCCCTAGACAGATCAGATGAAGACAAAGAGAAAGCAAGCACTTTGATCAGCTTGCTCAAGCAGGAGGGAATAGCCACCAGTGACAACTTCATGCAGGTACTGTGGTCTTACAATCTTGCAGTCCTTGTTTCTTGGCTCCTCATGATGTGTAGCTTGTGTAAAGTCAGTGTGTGTATCTTTAAGTCATAGTCAGATCATCTCCATGATCTGAGGAGATTAAAATAACATTTAAATGTGTGAGGGGCAAATGAAATTATGAAGAATGTAGTATGTGGGAGATAGGAAACCTTGAGGCTCCTCTGTAGTACAAGTATTCCTATGCACAGGAACAGAATCATTTCAGAATTTCAGCTTGTGTGTACTGTTTCTTAGGCATTCCAGAATGTATTGGACCAGTGCCCCAAACTGGAGGTGGACATCCCATTGGTGAAATCCTACTTGGCACAGTTTGCAGCCCGTGCCATTATTTCAGACCTGGTGAGCATTTCCGAACTGGCTCAACCACTGGAAAGTGGCACCCATTTCCCTCTGTTCCTGCTTTGTCTTCAGCAGTTAGCTAAGTTACAAGACCGTGAATGGCTAACGGAACTCTTCCAACAAAGCAAAGTGAATATGCAGAAAATGTTACCAGGTAAGAGTTGCCATGTAGTTCTTCTGTCCTAGTGCATGCGAGAGGTTTTCCCTCTAGGTTATACCAGAGTAAAATAAAACACAAGGTTACCTTGGTGGAATCAGTTGTCGTCATTGTTAGGAATGGTGTTCCCCAAGAGGTGGCTAGAGCCATGAAAGATCAGTTACAGCTGTTGATGAGCACAAGCACTGACCTGTGTGTTTATTCTTCCCTTGGCAGAAATAGACCAGAACAAGGACCGCATGCTGGAGATCTTGGAAGGGAAGGGGCTTAGCTTCTTGTTCCCACTTCTGAAACTGGAGAAGGAACTGCTAAAGCAAATAAAATCAGATCCATCCCCTCAAGCCATCTATAAGTGGATTAAAGATAACATTTCACCCAAACTTCATGTAGATAAGGGATTTGTGAATATATTGATGACCAGGTGAGATGCTGTTTCGGTGTAGTTCAGACACCTGTTGTGTAAAGCTACCAAAGTCCATAACTGCAAACCTGGTACTGTAGCTCTGTGTGCAGTACCCAGGGAGACATTGTTCCTAATGAACCTCCTCTGTTAAAAATGGCATTGTATTTGAGCAGAAGAGCAAGTTTCTAGGCTTGAATCAGTTGTGAAGTGGTGTTTTCTTTGGGAAAGATGTCTAGACCAATGTGTGTTTCTGAAATGTTGTGGAGCTATAATGGAGGCAAAACAAGGGCTTTTGGGAAGCACCATCAGCCACAATACCCTGTGTATGCACTTCACTGCTGATGTCAGCAGGAGGGTATTTGCAGTAATAGCCAGCTGAACTTGTAATCTCAAGTGCTAGATATCTTTAGTTCACAGAACTTAGCTTTGCTTTTTTTGTCCAGTTTCTTGCAGTATATTTCTAGTGAAGTAAACCCACCTAGTGACGAATCGGATTCTTCATCTGCTCCATCTAAAGAGCAGCTAGAGCAGGAAAAACAGCTGCTTCTTTCCTTCAAGCCAGTAATGCAGAAGTTCCTCCATGACCATGTTGATCTGCAAGTGAGTGCTTTATATGCACTCCAGGTGCACTGCTACAACAATAATTTTCCAAAAGGTATGTGCGTCAAGATTTTGGCAGAATTTGAACTTGTCTGTATGTGACTTTCAGGCTTGTCACTGCATTTCTTAGGAGTCAAGCTGTTCAGAAAGTTAATGAAGTTTTAATTTACTTTCGTAGGCATGTTACTGCGCTTCTTTGTTCATTTCTATGACATGGAGATCATTGAAGAAGAAGCCTTCTTGGCATGGAAAGAAGATATTACTCAAGAGTTTCCAGGGAAAGGCAAAGCTTTATTCCAGGTAAATTTGCTAACATCAGAGTAGAGATTTCAGTTTGTGATCTCTGCTGCACTGGACTGCTTGAAAACATTTTCAGAATGTCTTAGGAGTTGTTAATATGTAAAAGCGTCATGGAGTATTTCTCTAGGGAGGAGTTAAACAAGGAACTAAACCTCTTATTTACTAGCGGCTTACGTGTAGCACAAGTGTGGCTGAAAGGTCTTTAAAATGAGTTGGGAGGGGAAAAAATTCTGCAGAAGTACCTAGTGGTGAAGTAATTCCTGCTCCCTTAAACCAATTTTGTGTAACTGCAGGTAAACCAATGGTTAACCTGGCTGGAAACTGCTGAAGAAGAAGAATCTGAAGAAGAAGCTGACTAAAGAACCAGCCAAAGCCTTAAATTGTGCAAACATACTGTTGCTATGATGTAACTGCATTTGACCTAACCACTGCGAAAATTCATTCCGCTGTAATGTTTCACAATATTTAAAGCAGAAGTATGTCAGTAGGATATCCTCTGCAAAAGGTTTTTGTAGTATGTCTTAATAGTCTACAATAAAAATATTTTAGAGTATCTTTAATGTTTAGATAACAGTGTATTAGCAGCATGCAATAATTACATCATAAGTTCTCGAGCAGAAGCAGTCTGTTGCAAGGGTCTTCTTTGCTGCCAGTTATCATAGGCTGTTTTTAAGTTAGAAAACTGAATAGCAACACTGAATACTGTAGAAATGCACTTTGCTCAGTGTAATACTTGAGTTGTTGCAATATTTGATTATCCATTTGGTTGTTACAGAGAATCCTTAACTGTAATCGATGGTTGGTTGTTGCCGTAATAGTATATTGCCTGTATTTCTACCTCTAGTAATGGGCTTTATGTGCTAGGTTTTAATATCCTTGAGCCTGGGCAAGTGCACAAGTCTTTTTTTAAAAGGAACAGTTAACTTGCACAAAAACTGATCGGCTGAAGAGATGGTTTAATGCCCTTTGGAAGAGGTTTTTGTGGGTGTGAAACATGACATGGTGAGAAATTTGAATTGGTCCCTCTTATAGTACTGAAATTAAGTCTACTTAATTTATCAAGACATGTTCATGCCCTGATTTTATATACTTGTATCTATCAATAAACATTGTGATACTTGACTTGTTTCTGAATGTCTCCCAGTAGAAAAGCTTTGGCTCTTCTGACTAGTTCACTTCAGAAAGGAAATATTGGTGGGAGTTGCCTTAGATTGGCACCATCTTGAAATTATTTTTACATTCATTGTGTGAACATGCAGAGGAATTCTAAATAAGGTCATGGACAAGATTAGACACTACAGATATGATAGGAGGAAAATGATGAAATAAGTGGCAGGAGTTTGCCTTGTGGTCCAGTGTATGCTTTATCAGTGAGTATGTGCTTTTTACCTTGGTAATGCTTTGAGCTTCCCCCAGGCCACGTGCATGTTTTCAAATCAAGTGGCACTGTCTGTTAGCTGCCTGTTTTCTCAAATTGGCAAAAAATCCCTGCAAAAGAGTTTAATGTTGCATTGTACAGGCTTAAAATGTCATCTATTAAATACTCAAAATACCTTACTTCCTAGAACCTTGTCCCTAGTGAATTTTTTTGTCTTTGTTGATAACTCAAGACTGACTGTTGGATGGTGATGTATTTGTAATGGCAAAACAGTAGTATCTCCTGGCTCTCCCATGAGGGAAGTGCTTCAGCCTGTAAACTCTTCTGCGCCACTGGAGATGGAAAAGTGCAGCTAGAGCTAGAACTGAAAAATGGGCTTGTTTTGATCTGAGAGATAGTTTGAGTTTGCTTGTGTGCACCTAGTAATGCTGCGACCTGGGAGAGCAGGTTGCTGTGAAGGGCTTCCTCACCAGTGTGGAGCTGTTGGATCCTTGTACAGCAGGGTCTGTCAGGGAGCTCCTCAGGCACATCAGTAACTTGCTGTACCAGCCCAGTAAATCAAGGTACTGTGCTTTCCTAAACCGAGTGGCCTGCACAAAGGCCATTGAACATGAATTGCTACCCAAAATCCATGATGCTGCATTTCAGAAATGTGTATGTAGCAGTAAATGGGACAGCAGGGTATTTCTGTGGACTCTGGAAAGCACCAACTGCACCTCAGTGTCTTAAGGTTTGGAGGTGGCTGCTTGTGATACAGCTGCAACTTCTGTGTGACAGTGGGAATCCAAAACAGTATGTAATGGTGTGTTTTCCTCCCAGCCATGACAGTAACCTAAAGTGTGTGACAGTACTTCCTGTCTGTAATTAGTCGGTGCTGGAACTACAGGGGTTGTGGAGTTCACTCCTCACTTCATGTGTGGTCTCAGGTAGATGCTTCTCAGATGTACAGCTTTTCTGCTATACTCGCTGAGCTGCTGCACTTGAATACCTTTGAACAGGGTACAGGAACATAAGTACAGCTACAAGGTCCATTATTCCTAATTAACTGAAAATTCAATTTCAGACTTGCAGTTTTGTGTGTAGTAGGATACAGTGAAGTGAAATGTTGTTTCAGTGATAGAGCTGAGTTCCTCCAAGTTTAGTTTCTTTCAACTTTGTTGTAACAGCTGCGTGGTTGGTGGTGTGTGGTGCTATAATACAACTTCTGTGTACTTCAGGAATAGGTTACTAGATCAATCAGTGCACTCAATGCCTGTGTGCTGCAAAGCTGAAGGTGGTGGGGAACCACAAGTTATGAAAGAACAGTCCTAACCTATAGTTTCCAGCTAAATTTACTTTAGAGGCGAGAGAAAAAGGCAATAGTAGAAGGATGTGCAAGTAAAACAATTCCAAGTCAAAATTTCCGAGTACATCCAGAACCTGCTCTTAGGCTTTCCTGCCTGATTTTGGAGAAGGTTATGCTGTTTGAATAGTGTAACTAAGCCTTGTATTCTTGCCCAGTCTAAAACTTTACAAAGGTCCTCCCCTCCCATGGGCAGGGACACCTACTGGACCAGGTTCCTCAAAGCTCCATCCAGCCTGGCTTTGAACTTTTCAGAAATGGGGCATCCACAAGTTGTCTCTGTAGCTTGTTCCAGTGTTACAGCACTCTCACAGTAATTTTTATCCTCTTTCCCCTAACCTAACCCTATTCTCTTTCAGGCCATTGCCCCTTGTCCTGTGTCACTACTTGCACTTGTCAAAAGTCCCTCTTCAGCTCTTGTAGAACCTTCTACAGGCTCAACAACCTCGCCTCTCAGCTTCTCCCCCAGTCAGTTCCTAAAATTCAAACTGTCTTCGTAACTGCACAGGCATTTTGTTGGGCAAAATTGCAGGAAGAAGCTTTATGGGATTTGGGGACGGGTGGGGGGGTTGAGTATGGAACAAAATCTTTTGAGTGTGACTGAGCTGACCTGCTTTTTTAGCAGATGGAAGCTTCCATCTGCCTTCTATTTGTATTTGGAGGGGGGTTTTTGCCAGAGCAGTGAATAAATCCAAACAATTTGATCATTTTGGCACAGCGTTGAATAGTTGATGTAAATTTTTAAAACACATCTGAAACACGAATTATCACAGCTTGTGTTGCAATCCAGGCTTGCAGCTACAATGACTGATTAAAAAAATGAGTTTGTTGCCAATTCATGCTTCTTCTCAAAAACGAGTTCCAGAGACCTGGTGCAGGGGAGGGGAAGGGGAGTTTATGGTGATGGGTAGCTGGGACCCCTCCAGTTACTGACTGTGGCCTGTGTTCCCTTCACATGCTGCATCTCCTACATGTGATTTGAAGGAATATGGGAAATGGCAATTACAGTTCTGTGACACCAGTGGCAGGAATGGGTCAAGGTGTCACACAAAGACCATGTGCTCAGACACCAATGCCCTTATGGGAAGCTTTCTCCCTCACCTCACATAAAGTGCCAGATCCTTGTAGCTTTGTCCTTGTAGCTTTTTACCTTGCATGCTGGTGGCCAGAGCAGAAGTTGGCAGCATCATCTTGCCCCGGCAGGCAGCTATGGGCTCAGTTCAGGGGGACGAGATCTCAGAGGCACAGCTACAGACTGGAACAGTTACTCAGGGGGTGTATCTTCGAAAGCAAACCAGAAATAGTGGCTGCAGCTGAGCCATGAGCTCTGCAACAGAAAAGGGAAATCTGTACAGCAGAGCTAGAGTTGCATTCATTAGGGTTTAACAGTATTTTAAAGGCACCTGTATCAATATGGCTTTAAAGTTTCTGCACAGTGGTTCTACACCTGCTTCCAGGACAATATCCAAGGAAGTTTGCCCTTGCTTCAGAAATAGCTGCATTTGTTAGGAAGATACAGACCTGTTACAGTATCTCCCCAAATCCACTCCTATCCAGGTATTCCAGAGTCAGCTTCACTTCTAAATGACCAAGTAGTGTCTAAAACAGAACCAAGGCTTTACCTCCGAGAGTCAGGGACTGAACACAACTCTTGAGGTAGGAGTTCCTTGAATAATGTGGCTTTTAAGTGGTGATGTAAAGAGACACAGGTTTGTCTGGACTCAATTTGGAGAGCCCACATCCCTTCCAGTGAGCTGTTATTTTTAATGAGTTGACAAAGCAGCCATGGCAACAGTTGCACTTGGCATAAATACATGGCTGGAGTGAGGAAAGCAGCCATCTGAGGGGGATTTTTATCTTCAAATATTTTGCAGTTTAGAACGTCGTCAGTCTTAGACTTAGGCTTTGTTTATGTTAGCAGTGGAAGTGCCTGAAGGATCTGATGTGTGAAGTATTCCCATAATTTTATTATCTAAGTAGCTATGCCAAACACTTAAGTTTGTGAAAGGAAAAGGGATCTTTAACTTGTTTGATAAAGGGTGTGAAGGATGAGTTTGTTCTGTTAGAAAACAGATGGTTTTGGTAGGACAAAGTGAAATATGAGAAGTGAAGGGTAAGTTGCCAAGACCATGGAGTTAAAGCTGAAATATGGGTGAAGGCTTGATCTGCATTTCTGTGGTGATTTTGTTTAACCTTGTAAGGAATGATTGCATGTTTTTCATAGGCAGGTGAAGATATAATCACTTTGGAGTGTAGAATAGTGGGTTATTAGCCTTTCCTGGAAAAGAACCTTGCAGATTTGAATTAAATATTCACAATAATGCTAACTCACACAAGGTTAGAGTTCAGTGGGGTAGAGGCTTGACTTCTGCCACTGATCCAGGGCTGTCATCTGCCTCAGCTCAGGGGCCCATGCTGTCTACTGAAAATACATTTAATTGGGATTGGTCCCTTAATATTTCTCTTACATAATAGTCAAATTACAAACCCAAAGTCTACCACACCTTTGTGTTGGGATTTTGCCTTCCGGGGCAATGAACTTTGCACTGTGGTGCAGGGATATGTGACATCACCCAAATGCAAGGCTGGAGAACCCATTCATAGCTGCTCCTTTGGAAAGCAGTTGCTTCTACAGCAGAGTAACAAGGCACCAGGCCAGCTCTGCCTTCCTTCCCAGTTCCTTCCCAAAGGCAAAAAGCAGGGGAAGGACTTAAGGCCTTGGGTTTTTCTATGTGTCTGTATACACATATGTGTGTATTTTATATATGTACATGATGTACATGTTATGTATATCACCATTTATTTTTTCCTCTTGCCTCTCCTAGAGAAATGCCATTCAGTTGCTCAATTATTTTAAGCTGAGGTTGGTTGCTCAGTTAACATTTCAGTTTCTGAGTAACAGTAGAGGCATCAATACTAATCCCCTTTCCCAGTATCAACAACAGAACAGGAACTGCACTGGGGCACCGTTGACATCTTAACCTGAACTAGCCTGGTGAGCCACGCTGGGAAGTGCAGGGCTCTCTCCATTTCCAAGAACACTGAAAGCAGACACTGAAAGCAGAGAGATGGTGGAGGAGAGGCCAAGCACAGCCAACCCAAGAGGGGCAGGGTGGGTGCACTGCACTTTTTAGGCTGCAGAAGTGATTACTCACTTGAGCAACACAGCAGTCCATTTCCTGCTCCAGTGAACGTTGCCATGGCAACCTCCAATTTCCTATGGTTTTCCATCTCTAGAATGGATGTAATTTAATTTTCAAGACCATGAAGTATTTAGCTATGATGAAAGGCCATTCATAAATTCAATTAGATAAATACCTCAGTAGATTTACAATGGAGGTAGGGGCCATACTGCAAAACCCAAAGCCCTTTCTCTGCAGGTTGGCACATACCTGCAATAGGTGACACTTGTGGAGGCCCACTGGAATCAACAGTCCAGGGGCTGGAATGTCTCTGATAAAATACATCAGTTATAGAAGTACAGAATATGCTATTCTATCAGCTATCCTTATGGAACTGCCAATGCAAATTCCATAGTAACATTCATGAACAACTGAAAGAGAACTTAATTGAGGAAGTGGGCCAACATGTGAATAATTTGATATTTTACGTAATCTCCTTGAAGATTCTACACACTTAATCTGGTTTGTAAGGGGAAATGTTACTGATTCAAACTCTTCCTTTTCCTCCTACTTTATAAACAGGCTGCTCCTTAGATCAGGCAATATAAATCCAGGTAATACTGTTATTTCTGACATCATATGACCTTTTGATTTCATCCCTAAGTAAGGAACATTCAAGATACTGAAGATTGAGTTGAATCCTGGTAATACACCTGTTACCTGTGCAGTAAAACACATAACCAGCAGCTGAGGAATTAGACCTCAGCCCGCTGTGACACCAGCACATGCATCAATGGGGCAAGAGTTCCCCCTCTACACCACTACAAACACTGTGTTGTCTCTGTGTACCTGCCCCAGAACATCCAAGAGCTCCACCTTTGATTTCCCAGAACCTATTTGCTAGGTACCTTCACAGATCCACAAGAAATAATCCTTAAATTTAGCTGACACTCTGAAGAAAACTTGCTGTTGGCATTTGCAGAAGTAGCAAACTTAATTTGGGGGAAAAAAAACCCTAAAAGTAACAAAAAATCTCATAAATGCAAAAATAAGAAGGGAATGGATGCCACGCCTGTTCTTGGAAATTTCCCTTTCAATTTCTCAGTGTGATCAAGGTTCATGTAAACTTGATCCTACTGGATTTTCTTGGGAGGAGAGGGGAAAATTGCATCTAAATTAGAAACTAATTCAAATGAATAACAAAGAAACTGTCTGAGCTGCTGTCGTGCTGGGTGGGATTCCTCACTAACTATCCAAATGCTGAGTGTCTAGACATCTATACACTCCTCGGGGAACAGACAGAAACAGGTTCCTCAAAGTGATTCATCCCACCTACCTTAAATTACCTTGGGATGGGATGATGTGCCCTCTGGGGATGCCAGTACAAGGCATCTAGACTGCCAATTTTTAGATGTCTGAAGATAAATTGGCCCTACAACACTGCAATAAAGTGTGCCATGATTGTGTATTAACATGACTTGTACTGCACGCACACACAGTGTGCTGTCCTGTGCTCTGCCAGCACTGGGCACATCCACGTTGTGACACCTGCTGAAGGCAGAGCTCAGCTGTCCTGGAAAAGCAGGAGCATTAATAGGTGCCTCTTGGCACCTATTAGACTATTAGACTAAGCTTTAAATACGTAGATTGTGTTTTCATAGAAGACTGAAACCCAGTCTCAGGCAGGATGGGTGGAACAACCTAACCTCCTGTTCCCAGCAGTGTCCTAGAAATGCTCATGTCTACATTTCTAGAATTGCTACAAGTTCAAATCATTTGCATTACTCCACTTGGCTGACACACGTAAGTTATCATTTGTTTTAACATTTGTGCCCACTAAAAACAGCCCACCCTGGGGCTGGGAACTTTTGTACTCAGGCAATCACCGCTGATTTTGAATTACTTTCATTATTGAAAGTGTACACCTTATTTCCTGTCTAAATGAAGTTATTTCCACTTTTAGTCAATGAATCTTGTCTTCCTTGTGTTGGTAGAGGAAAATTTAGGAATTTGATTGATCCAAACCTAAATTTCTCTTCTTTTGCTGTTTTTTTTTACTCTGATTGCAATATTAGATTCATTCATCTCTGGGAAAGAAATTTGGAAATCAACATGGGAATTTTCTCAATACAGCACTTGAATAGCCCACTTAATTAGCATTTTAAATTTAGATATGTGACCTGTAGTATCTGATGCAGAACATGCACACATCTGTATGGGAAAAACAAAACCAGCAATACACATAATGAAAAACCTGAGCAAAATGTCTCTCAAGGTCTCCAGAATTAATATTTTTAAAATGAGCATTTGAAAGGCAATATTTATCAAATACCATTATATACAGATTTGTGTTGTCCTTTTGTTTTTCCTTCTGGGTTTTTCTACTTTTGGAGTTTCTCCAAAACACTGTTTCTGCATCTATAACCCACATTCCTTCCCCTTCTCTTCTTTGCCCTGTTCAGGGGTTTCTGCCTTTCAGCCCCATGTATCAGTCCCTCCCTCCCCTACATCCTCTCCAGCTGCTGCCACCCTGTATTGCTGAGACAGTTCTCTGAGCCCTGGGGAGATATTATGAAATTTGGAACCACCATCAAGGCAAAGAAATGCACAAATCACCCTGTAGATGGACTATCTCCTTCCTCATTTTCCATCTTAATCATTGGAAGATGTGAGACGAGTCCAGCAAAATCTAAATTCAGGTTTGAATTAGAAATCTTGACACATAGTAAATTCTGGTTTGTTTTTATTTGCTTTTCTGGTTTTCTATCTCTAGGGAACTGTTCTTCAGACAGCCAGACTTTTCACTGCAGCCACAAGGGCTGAAAACAACAACCAAACAACCAAAACTAAAACAAAAAAACACCCCAAAACATTGAACAGTGTTAGTTCTTGTTTCTTGCAGGTGAGGTTTAGAGAAAGCACCAGGTAAAACAAGATTCAGGATCAAACAAGGTGGCAATATTGAATACAGAAGCTTGATGCCCTGCTGCTCAATTACAACTGAGTCAATCAAAAGTAACTCTTGTGAAGCAGACAGCAGGTAAAGAAGTCTTGTAATCTGACAAAATCAAACAAAATTCACTAAATTTATCAATATATTGATATCTTTTAATTAAGATGCTTACTTTGCTTTAAATTTGGATTTGTCCTCCCCTGATTCTCTCAGCTGGATTTTTAGCCTATTCTTTTCATGCTCTATGTGACTGTTTTTCAAGATAACTTTCTCCCTTATTCTCTCCAATCCCAACTTTCTTTCACAATAATTCATTTCCACTTGACATTCACCATGGCTGTAACTCATTTAACTCAAGTGACAACACTTAACTCAAGTGACCTTCTACATCTCTCACAGGTCAGTATGAAGTTAAATAGTAGCATTTTAGCTGTTAAACTGTTGTTACCGATTGCTTTTGCTAAAAAAGAAATAAAATAAAAAAGATCATCAAATAACAAGTGTCTAAATATTATTCCCAAGATTAGGTATGGATTCTCCTCTCCCCAGGCCCTCAAAAACCCCAGCACTTGAATCCTGCTCACAGCGTTGATTTTTAAGTTGGCTTTGTGTTTTGGTTAAATATACATTCCATAAACTCCTTAGAGCATATAGAAGCATATACAACATGTTCCACGTGTTGATGAACATTGCCATCTCCATCAGAGAGAAGCCAGTCAGAATGGTTTCTGCCTTTAGAGAAAGGAATCTGTTGCCTATGGAATAACCAGCCCTGCTGAACCTTTTCTCCTGTACCTCAAAGTTGTAACACTAGCTCAATTTAGTCATGTCAAATTTACTAATTTTTAAAAAGAGATTATAAAAATGCATCCTCTTAATAATAGAAGTAATGTCTCTATTTGTAGCAATTAACAGCATCATAAGACAGTTGACCAGGGAGTTACAGCAAAGACAATTACAACTGGGCATTAAACTAAACCAAACTGGAAGGCAGAGGGAAAGACACCAAATACTAGGAGAAGGCCATAAATCTAGGGAGATACAATCACTGGACTGCTTCTAATGAAGTTCTGATGCACTGATGGTGGTATCAGCGAGCCTGTAGTTTGTCCAGCGAAGCATTTCCAGGTAATCCACAGAACAGAACCTATGACAGGACCTAGTTGTTTGAAGGCAAAGCATCCTTGGTGTGAAGTGCCACCTCTCTGTTCACCTCTAAGTTTCCTTCATTTAAACTGTCTCAAGAAGTGCCTCCTTTTTCTCTCAAATGCTGCTCCTGGTCGTGAGCCTCTGCCTAGGACTTCTACAGCCCCGCTCAGGGTGTGGCGCAGTTCCCCTTCCCGCTGGGAAGCACATGGCTGCAGGACACCCGGAACAGGAGGTGTTCTACAACCCAGCCTCCAGCACAAACACTGAGCAGAGGCTTCACACACCACTCGTTGGTTGGGCAGCTTCTTCCAGAAATTCTGAGACATCCAACCTGAAACGTGTGTCCTGCCCCTCTGTCAGGGAACGTGGGTCACCCAGTGGGATGGGAACCCTTTGCACCAGCCACCTCTAAGGGATTTGGAGCACTGCTGGTGCCAACACCAGAGAAACTGGAACCTTACCAGTCTGAGTTACCTCAGGCACCAGTAAGTGTCTCTTCTCTTTCCCCTATACACTAGAAAAGCTAACTACTCTCACAGAATTATCACACTGTAAATTACCTGTCAGTGTCCAAGTGATTTACAAGTTGTTCACTTACACTCATCTGGATTTTGAGAGGTTTTTTGGATCTGCATCCCACACTCACTCCCACCCTCAGTGATTGGGCTGTGGTTTTGGTTTTTTTTAACAAATCATCACTGGAAGTTTTCCCCAAAAAAACAAACGCATGTGATTATCTGGCAACCTCAGTGATTGTGCAAGTACAACCACAGCCTACGCTGAAGCTCTCCAAGAGATATTAATTGCCCACAGAAAGTACTCCGTAAAGGCAAAGCAGCTTCACAGCAGTTTACTTAAGACAGGAATTGAATCAAGGCCTGCCTGGCCCAAACCCAGCCCTTCAACATGGGCATCAACAACAACGATTAGCTTTTAGCAGTAAAAGTTTAATTTTTTAAGACAATTCTGGCCCAAATTTTTTTGCAAGTCATAGTCTTGGCCAGGACCTTCAACCTTTCTAATAGTGAAGTTATGTGTTTATAATCTTTTCTTTTTAAATTAAACCATTCAAAACCAAAACCAGATCATTTTCACTAGACTTTGTATCATGAAGGAGAAAGAGGCTGTGGCTCTATCACTAATCAAGCAACAACGTTTGCCATGTTATAATCAAGTTACAATTTATGCTCCAAGAACCTTGTAGATCAGACACAGGTCAGTAAGAAATCATCCTGCCACAAAACAGCTTCAATTCTATTTAAGTCACACAAACTGTGAATGGAGTAAAAAGACTGATTGTTCCTTGACACATTGGTGTCAGTGAGCACATGACAGATGAAATTCAGTCCTCCTGATTATTGTGGTTTGGCCCTGTCTGGACACCAGGTACCCAAAGCCACACTCTCACTCCCCTTTGCATCTGGACTGAGGAGAGAAAATATAACAAAGGGTTCACGGGTTGAGATAAGGACCAGGAGAGATCCCTTACTGATCACCAGCATGGGCAAAACAGACCTCAGGTGGGGATATTAAATTCATTACTAATAGAATCAGAGCTTGAGAATGAAAAGCAAAATAAATCTTCAAAACACCTTCCCCCACCCCTTCCAAGTTCTCCCTCCTTCCCCCCCCAGTGGTGCAGGGAGATGGGGAAGGGGGGTTATGGTCAGTTGTTGTTTCTGCCACTGCTCAGACAGAGGATCCTTCCCCTGCACCCCATGGGGTGCCTCCCATTAGGAATGCATGAAACTCCACTGATAATGCTGCTTTTTATACAAGAAAGTACCTGCAACTGCAATTATGGAGTGCTGCTTATATCTGCAAACAGTTACATCTTTGGATTATGGATTTAATGTTATATCTTCTTCTATTTCGAATGCGTATTTCACTTGCTTTTACTGTTACAATTTCCACTCTCTGGTTTTACAGTTGGATAGATGGATAGTTCTTGCATATGCACTGAAAAAAATATCCTTTTCCTGCACAGTGTAAAGGCAACAGAAATTGAAACACTCATGGGCAACACTCATGTCTCTTGGGGCTTTAATTACAAGTGAGTGAGTGCAGAGCAAAAGGAAACCAAAGTAGAAGATCCAAGTTAGAAATATGGAGACCCAAGTAACTAAGGATCAAGACCATAAATAACATCTATTTTAAGCACTAATATGACACAGCATTGCTTTTCCTTTCCTTTCTTGCCCCTTCTAGTAACACCATTCTGTTTATATGGCAACACCCAATTACAGCCATTACTCCGCTGATGCCTGTACAGACCTTGAACAGCCCAGACTGCAGAAAGAATTGGGGAACACTCCAAGAGTTATGGGTTAAAACTCCTGCAGGACAGGAGTGCCAGTGCCCTGATGCAGCCACCATAAAATGAAACAGCCCCATGGAGAGGAGAGGAACTCATCCCTATGAACACCAGGCAGAAAGCCCAGTGCATCCAGGTATCCATCCAGGGAAATGCCTTTTACTGCCTAAACAGCAGAGTCTTCATCTACAAGGAGCATTTAATAGAAATTCAGCTCTGATAATCATTTGAAAGAGAGGCAGCAGTAGCTCTGACATCAAGAGCCAAATTCCAACTTGTAGCTGCTCAGAAGAGTGAACAAGTGGAACACTGCTGTTAGGACATCATCAAACATGCCCCAGGAGCAGTCTGTACCCACTATTACACATGAGTATTAACAAGTATGTCCTTACTGAAATTCAGAAATAGGGAAGATGGAAGTTAAAAACATATGTACCTGGAAAGTCAAGGTCACTTTGACTAAAATCACCAACTTGAATTTGTGCATGAATATACCCTGCAAACCCAAATGAGACATCGTTTCTTCTTCCTTTTTAGTACAAGAAAATAGCTGTTGACAATAATTCTTCCTCTCCAGCTGGTTCAGTACAGCTTCCCACAAGAAAAAAGAATGTTACCTTTTGCTTAGACAGAATCCCATGAGAATGAGACATGTACTAGAATAATTTAGCACAGCATAATAAATACAGTTGGAAGAGCCTGTTTACAGCAGTTCAAACTCTGTTGAAAGCTGGAACAAAACAATTATCTGTCTTTAAGGACTGGAGATGGATGAAGAGATGTTTCACATTCTCTGAGGCATCTTCAAAAATGGTAGTGAACTGTCACAAGTGCAAGGCAAGACTGGTATTTATTAGTATTAGCCCTGCTTAGAACAATCTGTTGGTTCAGCCAGAACTTTCAGGTGCAAAGGTGAGAGGACTCCAAAACCAGTTTTCTCTGAATAGATTTGTGGAATCAGACAGAAAGTATAGATAGCATTGCATAAGACTCTTCTTAAACTACAACCTCCTCTGTCCTAGTGTTACAG
The DNA here is from genome assembly GCA_013390005.1 of Calyptomena viridis. Taxonomy (NCBI): domain Eukaryota; kingdom Metazoa; phylum Chordata; class Aves; order Passeriformes; family Eurylaimidae; genus Calyptomena; species Calyptomena viridis. Next base: position 22,269 of record WEIV01025706.1, read on the forward strand.
AGTGAGCAGCTAACAAGGATTAAGCTCTCTACTACTACCTGTGTCCTAAATTAGAAAGTCACTTCTGCACTAGCAAAAAGGTCTAAGCCAGGTGTTCCAGCCTGTATCTGTCACTGAAGATATATTGTGTAACAAGTCACCTGCACCTTTCACAGGAGGCCCTACAGAACAGAGCAGACCCATGATACTCCTCAGTGTGTCCAGGAATGGTTTAGCTGTTGCAATCAGCACATGGGATTTACATTGCCCTAAAGAGAGGCAAGAGAGCACATTCATCTGCTAAGAACTCTGAAGGGTTCAAAAATGTTTTAAGAGCCAGAGCACTGCTTGGACACTTCCAAGGCAACAGAAAATACCCCTGAAATCACTGCCACTGATACACACTCCCAGGTGCCAAACAAAAACCTGTTTCTTCAGCTAAAGATGGTTATTTGTATTTTAATCACCATGGGTGGGAAAGGATGAAACCCTTGTATGCTACTGAGGCAAACAGCATTTCTGGAGTTCAGGCAACTCCACAACGTTGGAGGCATCTCCAAACAGGCAGATACAGGGTTATGTGCAAGATAAAAGGATGACATATGTAGAAGCAGAAATACAGACTCTTGATAATTTCAAACAGAGCTGTAAGAGAAAGGTAACCAGTGTGACAGTTTGCAGCCCAAATACTTGGCCAGTCCCAAGCTCTGGAGGTTGCAGAGAAAGGAAAAGAAAAGGCCTAAGGCCAAGGGAAGAATTAAAACAGGGAATAGAAAATCCAGAGGCACAGGTCTATCCCTGACAAAAAAATAAGCTTCATTCAAAGAACAACATAGCTATGATGAGCATTCTTAATTTCTGCAGTAGTTATGAACCAAAGGTAAAAAAGACATCACAAGCTGCATGACTACACAACTCTGCCTTCTATAGGTGCTGCTAAGACTAAAAGATCCTGAAGTTCCAGGTATTTCTAGTATAAATCATAAGTTTGAGCAGCTGGGGACTGAAATTCACAGACAGGACAGAGATACTACACACACATTTTCAGTATACTTACTTTGAATTTCTCATATTTGTTATTCAATTAGATTCTATCTCCAAATCCTCTTCTGTAGAACAATTACAGTGTTCAGCTAAATAACAAAATATTATTTTGAGTGGCAAGTACTATTAACTATGCGAATAATGAATATTTGGTTACATATCCTTTTTCACATTCGTGACCTTGATTTGTTACTTATATTAATACTGACTTGGTCCTTGCTGACTTCAGCTCCAGCTGTAGGAATCTTTCCAGGTAACTTCTGAAGTCAAGATTCATTTACTCTAAGGTAGGTACCACTATTGAACAAGTGGGTCATCAGAGAGCACTACCTTGTAAGAACAAATAAACTGCAAAACAAAATAGGAAAGAAACTTGTTCCACAAAGCTTGCAAGTTTTAATAGCAGATGTCAACACTATTAATGAACCCCCAATGCAAGTTCAAATGTATGCAGGAGGAAAAGGCCTGGCTACAAAAAACATTATTCTAAGCAGTGAAATATTTAATGTGGAAAGCAGCTTATTCCCAAAAAGTGGCACTTCCTTATAGAAAGAACTGATATAATTTTAGCTGTTGTGCTCCTACCACAGGTCTTGCCTCGTCCAAAGCATTCCTTGGCAGCACATTCCAATATATTCCTGCACCTTTTTTCTATGTGGATAGATCATTGTGGTTTTCAGAGTTAAATTAGCAGAAGTGGGCATTTACAAAGAGAATGATCCATTTACACACACGTGCTTTGTTATTCAGCACTGGCAGCAGCTACTCCTTCCCACAAAGTACTGACCTGGAAAAATTCCTGAAAAACTTGAATAGGTGGATTAAAAAAATTCCCGAACCAAGAAAACCACACCAATCTCTCCCCCTCAAAACACATCCAACCCAGCAACTTCAATTATTTTTTTAAGTTATATGTGAAGTATTCTGTGAAAGGCCAAATCCATAAGTTTCTGGAATGAACATGCTGCTCACATCAAGGAGAGCAAAATGATAAGCTGCAACAGAGCTCAACAGGAAACACTTCCTACAGCCATGAAACTGTGGATTGCATGGATGCAACCCCTGTAATACAAGAGTGGATGCAAAACAGAAACTAGGAATAAACCACTTCTCTAGCAAGGCAGCATTACACTTGTCACTGTATTTTATCCTGGAATAGATTACTGCTATAAATAAAGGAATTTAATAGCTGCAAGCCAACCACCTACTTCAGAAGGCAAGGAATGCTGCCAAGAGAGAATTACAGCAATGTTATTCCACCACTGCACTTTCAAAAAACAAGCATTATAAAATATGAATTAAGCTAAAACACAGCTTTCAGTCCAATTACAGCAACACATGACTTTTTATATAACCTTAATCCTCCCATTAACCCTCCTCATCAAAAGAAAGGAATAAGAAAAACTGACTTCTGGTTTTTGGTGTGGGTTTCTTCTCCTCTTTAGCTAAAGCAGAGGAATAGCAAAGCAAAAGCATCTCCTGTCCTCTTTCTGTCCCTGTTGATTGGCCTCTCGTACATCACAGTTCAGGCCATGTTAAGTCATGACCTCCTCTTTCATGTCCTTTCTGCAGAAAGCACAAAAAATGCACTTACCTCTCCGACAAGAGATGTATGAAAACCCCTGTTATTTTACATCTACTAAAAGTATTCCTCTCCAGCTGGATGTTAGACCTGAAGACCCACTCAGACCTTCATCTAGAGCTAACTCTTACCTACAGAAAATATATTTTTTATACATACAGTACCAAACAAGACCTTTCAAAAGACAGAATTAGTAACGTAATAGAGAGGGCTATGATAGCAGAGCTGTATTTGAGGCAGAAAAAAGTTTCTAAGATCCCATAGTAAGCGTTGTACATTTTTTTCCTTCCTATTGTTAAAATCTGGCTACTCTCATACCTGCCATTGCTGCCGTTTATTTCACTTTGCATGTGTAAGTTTTCCTTAGTTGCATCAATTTCCTCACAGTTCCTCACAGCTTCCTAAATGCAGCAGTGTGACATCAAGCATACACACCTCATCTATCCACTGCTTCCTTGTGGCTCCAGGTCATCATTCTCTTGATAGGAGAATCCTTTCCTACAAGGGCCCAAAATTTTCCTCAAGTGCATGTTTTCCAAGCTACCTATCTTCCAGCCTTGGACTGGGGCAAATCTTCCCCCTAAGTGACTAAGTGACACGGAGACCGAGTTAAGATTCAGTTTTGCTCTAATCCAACAAACACAAGAGTTTTGTTCTGCTCTGAACGTTACCAAACATGTAAGGTTTAGGCAAGACCAGAGATAAAAGCTTGATACCAAACTGAGCCATGATGAGAGGCATCTCAACTGTTCTGCATTCTGTGTGTCTGCTATGGTTACCAACAGCCCATAAACACATGAAAAAACCCATGCACAGTGAGAACAGCTCAAGCTCACAGCAAACCAGAAATAGCAGCATGGGAAACTTCACTTTCAGTTAGTGCCTCAAGTGAACTATCCAGTAGTGACAATCCAGAACTCCTAAAAACAAAGCAACATAATTTAGGCTATACAGTCTCCTAATACTGCTAGTAATACACTACCCAGATCTACGTAATCTTCTCTTAGCAAATGCTGAACATGGGACTTGATGACCAATGAAAAAGAGAAAGATTTCTCTGGACTGGTACAAAACACCGATTTTTTTCAGAACTGCAGAGAGAAATTAGATTCACTTCAGTCTACAACACAGGAATTATTCACTATTATTCCTGAACACATTATATGAATGTACTTAATTCCAAAGGCCATGTCCTTAAGGTAAAATACAGTTAAGATCACTTCCTCAAAGATTCCTTTGTCAAATTTAACATTTTCATGTTTTCTGCTTATACTTTTTAAGGCAAAATAAATCACTCCAAGCAAATAAGCAGAAACAGTTTATTGTGACACTGGCAGCTTTACCTTTCTCAAGCAATACAGAGTTCTTTCAAATGTTTTTACCTGCCAATTTAAGTGTTGCATCTACATCTGCATCGTTAATTTATAAAATTTAAGATCTGCATCTTTTCAGCTAATTTAACACAAAAACATAAGTGAAAGAACAAACTCTTGGAAACATAAAGAGTCGCATCATGGCACATTTATTCTTCGTAAAAAGTAAGAAAAACCTCCCTACTGACCTTTACTCAGAATGAGGGAAAAGATAAATATCCACAGCTCTTTGTCCCATCCGGTAGGATTTTAAGATCCATCTAGTCATGTACAAGCACAGAACACAGTTTTAGCCATACTGAGCCACCCAAAGAGATTTTATGTTCCACAGTTTTTACACGCATTCCATCCTTGGCGTACTGACTATAGGACAGGGACTCTGTGCATCTACAGCAGTTTCAAATTAAGAATACACCATAAGCCAACTTAGAGAAACATCCATTAGTAACTAATAGAAAGAATCACAAGAAGGTCTCACAACAGTTTACTAAAACATTAATGTTTTTTAAATCACAGTTTTCAAATATAAAAATTGCATTTTCCCTAGAACTGAAATATATTTACATGAAGATTTTTAAAAGATGGTCTGTAATTTAGATCTAATCACTGTCATCTGAACCACCTTCAGACCCCTCCTCATTGGATCCCTCAGGTTCAGACTCGTTACCAGATCCTCTGGCAGAACCCTCGTTGTCAGATGCTCTCTCAGACTCTCTGTCAGACTCAGCACTGCGAGAAGCCGGGCGAGATTCGTTTTCGGAAGCCCCGGACCCACGACTCCTCCCTGACTGCACAGACTCGTTGTCAGACTGCTCCGACTCCGACCGCCTCCTTTTCCTGGCAGACCTGTCGCTGTCGGACTCCTCCTCAGACGCACGGACACTGCACCTCCTCGGACTACCTGCCTCGCTGCCGGACTTGTTCCTGTTGTCGGAATCACTATCGGAAACAATGCGTTTGCTGTGCTGCTGCTCCCCCTCATCTGAATCACTGTTGCTATTTCTAGCATGGCTGTCGGAAAAACAGAGGGAAAAAAGCATGAAAAGGTGCTAAGCTTAGCTTAAAAACAAAATGGGATAGCAGGATTTGAGTAATACTAGTGTTACAAGAATCAGTGGAATTAATTTGCAATGGGAAGTGATGTGAGTACAATGAAAGACTTCTCATTATCTTTGTGTTATCTCATTATCATTAACACTGCATTTTCTCTTGAAGGCATGCATTGAAACTTTAAGTTCATACAAAGTTAATTAAGGTTCTTACCCATCATCAGCAATCTTGAGTTTATCCTCATCAGAGGAATCATCACTTGATGAAATGATGGCCTTTGATTTGATCTTTCCTTTCATTGAAGGAGGCAGACGTTCTGGTTTGGGCTGTACAGGGGGAAAACAAAGGGCTGCTTGTTCATGTGCTGGTTAAAGCACAGGGCCCAAGCATAGAAACACAGTCACAAAACCAGACATGCTCTTAAAAAAAATTTCCATTTACTGTCACTTAGTTCTAAGTGGCTTTGGAAATATCTTTTTTCTCCTTGAAGCAACAACAGCAAGGAGAGACGAGGATAAAAATAAGCTTAAAGGCAGTTGGCTTCAAAAAGTTTTGTTGCAATTTTCAAGACTAATAAATCTCTCTTGACCAGGGTAATGCTGAACTCCAAATGCACATTTAGAAAGTGATGCAGCTATTCAGGGTTTAACTTACAGCCTTCTTTTTCTCTGCTTTGGGTGGACGTCGTTTTTTAGGTCGTGGACCATTTTCATGTTCTTCATCATCACTCCCCTCATCTGCCTTCTGGGGTCTTGAAAAGAAAGACATTTTATATGACATAAGGCATAACAGTGAAAAAAATCCTTAAAACATACAAAAATATCAGTCTCTAGAAATGTCCAGTTTATGAACAATTACTCCTACTTCTTTTGCAGAGTTTCATAATGTGCATGTGCAAACAACAATAATACAATTAATCGTACAATTAATCGTATGACCTCTTGACAACAGCTCATTATTAAACCGTTATGAAAGAGTGCATGAGAATATACTTAAAAGCCCTACTATTTCTCAGGGAAGTCTAATGTTAAAAGTATCAGCTACCTCCTCCTCTTCTTCTTCTTTCTTTCACCCTCCTCTTCTTCCCCATCTTGTTCACTGCCACTGCCCTTCCTCTTCTTTTTCTTTCTAGATATGGGCAGATCTTCATCGCTGTCGTCATTGACAAACTCATCAAATTCCCCTGCTCCTTTTTTGGAACGCTAGAACACATACAATACAATCTCTTATTTGCCTTCCAGTTACAAAGCTACCAGAAAACAATTCAAAATAGAAACTTCATCTGAACATGTTTTGAAAGATATGAAAATACAGAACTTCTGGGGATTATGGAAAAGCCCGCACAAGATTAATGTAATTTCAAAACTGATCCCAAATTTGCACATAATAATCTTCTATTACTTTACCAATTGAATTGAACAGATTTTAGTGATGCCACCATGCCTGGAACTTTTAAGTATTAGCTTCTGTTTTTTACATTTTAGTATTAAACCTGTGTTATCTCACTCAGTGGGGCCTAGGAGCTTGAAGTTTAAAACCTGTGCTCCTGCAAAGGACCGTAAATCAAAAGGGGATAATGAAGGAGGCTTAATTAAAAGAGATTGAAAAAAATCTGTTCTACCCTGCCTCCACCACCACCACGTTTTTTCTCCTTTGATCCTTCTACTTCACCAGTGAACATCAGAATATTCTTGGTTTTCTCCACATATTGAGCTCTTTGTTCCAGAAGTTTCTTCTGTTCTTCTTTTTCTCTTAGGCGCTTCTCTTCCTGCAACATTGAGGAAACCACCCATTACTATTATATTTGCAGCATTGTGATGATTATAATCACAGGCATGTAAATTATTCGCTGTCGAGAAACTGGAAAATTGCTTTTTGACAGTCTATGTCACAACAGGAGGTCTACATGGCAAAAAAAGAATTGATTTCTACAAGCCTATGGCAGAGTAAGCAGAAATCCAAAAGAACCGTTGCACCAAGGGCTTCCTCATCCAGCCTCTGAGTACAGAAATTTGATAGCAAAACCTCAGGCACACCTGTTTTATTTCATTGTACAACTAAAAATCTGTTTCTGAGGCTATGGGGAAGAAAGAGAGAGTATCACCTGTTAGCTGCAGTATTTTCTGCCAGCACTTAAAAAGAAAAATAGCTACTCAGTACCACACCAGAGCAACAGGAGCATACATATTGTCAGTGTGCACACTTTTTAAAAACAAAGAATACTTTAAAAAGGTAAAATACAGAATTTAACAGAATAAAACCTGTTCTTTAAGTAGTTTTTGGCGAAGCAGCTCCTTTTCTTGCTCTTGCTTTGCACGCAGCTCCCTCTCTTCTTCATCCTGCTTGCGCGCCCGAGCCACGTGGTACTGGGCCTGACTCAGTAAGTCAGAGCATTGCCTGGAAAACAGCACGTTCTGAGGGAAAGGAAGGTGGCAAACATACACTACTGAAAGAAATGGTTCTATAAAGGGCATGCATCACAACATTATGTTCATATCCCAAATAAAGAAAAAAAAGCTACTTGAAATAGCACAAAGGAGAGTAGTGCAGATTTTTGAGTAAATTAAAGCACTTTTTAGTAAGCTAATTTATCTTGCCACACGTAATTCCAGAACACATTGCTTCACACTTAAAATTTAGCTAATTCATCTACAGAAACCCAACACATGAATATAAAAGGAATCATCCCAGCTAGTTTGGACAGCTTCAGAAGTATGGTTAATAAGAACTTGTGTTTAATCACAACATACCAGCAAAACTGATCAGGAAGATAGGTCCAAATTCTAGCTTAAAAAGCCCATTGTGTAAGTTAAGATGCATAAAGTGTTCAAGTTACAAGAAACATTAAAGCGAGGTGCTTTCAATACTGTCTTCGCTGATGTTAAATGGTATTCCTTTCAATAATAAAATTTTCTTCTCTGCAGAAAGTGCCTGAATGATACCCATTTCAGATGTGCAGTGCACGATGGCCAACAGATGTTATTTGTATAGGGCTACAGAAATCTTACAAGAACGTGCAATAAATAAAACACAGGCCACACTGAGTGAAAACCTGAGAAAAAAGCCTACAAGGGCACCAATTTGGATACACTTGTGTACAAGCTCATTACCACTGAGCAAAACTCAGCAGACTGGGCTCATGTTTTCCACGATCCATGCTATTCAGCCATGAACTACCTCAAAAAATCCCCATGAAATCTGTTGTTAGATTATGTTCAGAGTCAAAAAAGTAAGAGGTAGAGATGTTTAAATAAATGTCACTGCACTCATTGATGGAAAATTTGACATTAAAACACCTAAAGCTTTGAAGGCTCCAGCTAACGGCAGACACCACATGTTGAGAGTTTTAGAATACATAAAAATGTTACAAAGTAAAGACAGGAAAACAATGAAATAGTAATATGGAGTGACCCTGCACTTGTATTTCCACTGTTCTAAGAAACTGTCAGTTGAAATTTCGGAATTTAGTTTCAACACAAAAATCAGGACAAAAATATTCCACCTGGTATCTGAATGGAGGATTGTTTGTGGGTTTGGTGTTTTCTTTACCTGGCTTCTGTAGCAGCAAGTGCCAAGTCAAATCTCATCTTATCACCTACTTTACTCAAGTAACTGAAGTACCTGGAGATAAAAACAACAAACAAAACTAAGCAAATGTGGCATTACTTACATATTTATTACAATTTTGCCTTAAAACAAAATCATTTACTCCTGAATTACAGACCTGTAAAACTCAACAGATGAGGAAATCTCACCAATTTCCTCTGTGTCAGTCCCTTTTAATACAACAGTTAAAAAGTGCATTCAGAGTGCTTTGGATTTAAAACATTCCAAAACCACTTTAGAGAAGAAAAAAATCTAACAAGAGTTCTAAGATTGCTCTTACTGGCTCCTACCAATAAGTACATTGCTGACCCAAACAGATTTATTCCTTATCTACCACAGCTTACATAATTGAATTCAGCATAAGAAAAGGAAGGAAAACTTATTTTTTAAAAATCCTTTCAGAACATTCTCCTTGACCTGGTGGAAGGCCCTTGGAAATACAATAAACTTCCGAGTAGATCCGTAAGCTGTGAGGATCAGTACTTTGAAAAGTTTCTCCAATTCCTTTAAAGGAAAATGACTTTCTAACTTTTAAGGTCACCAGAGTTTCTTCCCATATACTCTCAGAGACATTTTAAATTAAGTGTTTTTGTGCTAGACTGAACTCTAATTCTTGCACACATGAATAAAATAATTCCTTGCTCAAGTTTTAGACTCTGGAGAGTATTTTCCAAAAAGTTTTAGTTATAGGTAAAAATAAATTCATGCAACTTCTTCAAGATAAACTTAGTAAGGAGCTTGTTATTTATTAAGTTAGAATTTGTATTCTCAACATAACAGCAAAGCTAGGAATGCATAAGGCATGCACCAGCAACTCCTAGGAGCAGAATAAATGGTTGCAAGCTCTGTTCAAGAATGACAACCGGATCAGATTAATCACATTGGCATCTGCCCAAGTTTATTTTTTTTAAGAGAACTAAAATATCTCAAATGCACTTAAGAAACTGGTTCTGCTCTTGAGTCATGACAATACATAGGCTTTACTTACCAACACAAGGATGAATTTAGTTTTCAGGGACTGCCAGTCATTAACTAGGCTTATACAGTACAAACACATTTGCTTTTAAGCCTTCTAGTTTGCTTTGAAAGACATAAAAACATACTAAAGTCACAGAATAATTGTCAATATTTTTTTCAACTGTGCATTTCCAGAAAGAAGGGAATCTTGGTCATAGCAATGACAAAACCCTCTGAGAAATACATACTGACACTTGGTCAAACAAAACTGGCTCTGGAGCAAAGTCTAAATACACAGTTTTGTCAGGCCCAATCTTTTGTTTTCCTACTAGAAATGCTGGAATTACATACAGTGCTTCATAGATGATTGCTCTTCCAAGCAGATTTAACTAAATAGATTATAATGATTAGAAATAAATGACCTTTACCTGTGGGCGAGCTCCAGTTCTTTCACAGCATTAAGCACTTCCTTCAGATTGCTTTTTTCATCTTTCAGGACAGAGGTAGCCAGTCTTTGTAGCACTAAAGCCACATTAAACATAAGGACTGTATCACTTGGTGCTACATGTCTGGCCTGTAAAAAAGCATGTTAGGATAAGATACAGTGTGACAGAGGTAGATTGAACTGACATAGAGAGACCAGCACCACTAAAAAAATCCCAGACCACTGAATAGAGGAAGACACAAACACACATCAACCTACAATAGTTTTATTCTGTGACACACGATGTTCTGTGTCCATACCTTTAACAAAGTTTGTTTGCATTCCTGTAATTTGCCACATTTGAAGAGCGCCCGGGCCAAATACAACAATACTTCAGTATTTTGATGCTTATAAAACTTTCTGAGGCAGTTTTCATACTGAAACAGAAATAAAAAAATATCAAGGTAAGAGGTGGCAGTGGTTTGTTATTTTGATTAGCTAACTCCAGAAAATGTTTCTAATCCTAAAAAGCATTACTGCTAATACAGCTTTTGTTTTTTAAAGGAGTCTGTTATGCTACATGGATGCCTTCTTTTCACTGATCAGAAAAGTCTCTCCTATTCCATAGCAACTACCCGTATTTTCTAGAAACTGGCAGCAGCCCAGACCTGGTAAATCTTAAAATACAAAAGAACACTTTGCAAGTACCATCTATTGTAGCAAAGTCCAACCGACACGACTCATTTTAAGATCACTCAAATATTCTCCACAGTATGGAGGGAGGAATAAAAGATCTGTTTTCCTTATTCATACATGATATTTTACAAGTTGAAATATATCTAATGTAGTAATTCCATATATCTGATGCAATTAGTTTTAAAAAAATCCACACCTTTCAGATAACTCAACATCAAATTTCTTTTGCCCACCTAGCTGAGAAACTTGGCATGCCAAGGGATATTAGTTGCTCTAAAGTGTAAAAAATGACTTGTTATTACAGGTTTTGTGGGTCTAGAATTAAAAGTCTGACCAGTTACCAAACTTATCCTTTTCAATAACAAGCATGTGCTGTTTGACATCTTCTTTTCTCAAGAAACCATTCAAAATCCCTTTTTAAGCCTCTAAAATGGCAAGGAATACAAAGTAGATTTTATTTCCTCCTCAGATACAGAAACTGCCCTGAACTGTAGTGCCTGAAGTCACTACTCTTGGATCCCCCTGTGTTGTGAGTACCCAGCTTTCACCCACTTTACCATCAAAGATTTTGTACTTAGCTTAAGTCTGCCTCGGATTTGTGTGCTTTAGGCAGAGAACTCACTAGGGTAATTGTAGTGGCTGCAGTAAGCTAGGCTAGCAAATTCAATTCATCTGCCTTTGAGTCCAATATCACACATTTCAGACTGTGACTGCATAGCAGAATCCAGGGAACAATAGAACACCTCAGGAAATAAACACATTTCTAGTACCACCTTTTCTTAAATATATTAGCAAATGAGGGAAATCTTTTTTCTCGCAAAAAGTGAAAAAAAACTGATACCCAGTTTTCCACCGAAATTCACTGCTTAAACAATTGCTAAAACTAGATTTTCCTTAGGCTTTTTGTCAATAAAAACGAAGTGTAAAAAAAAAAAACCGGACCCAATTACAACATAATGAATGTGGTCATGCCCACAAGCTCGTTAACATGTTCAAGCTCATTAGCAGCAGTTCACTGCAGGACAGTGACTACTGAAGTCCTGATCAGGTAAGAAAGGCCCAGTAACACCTCCTTATTAAGCATCACAAAAAGCTTCAGAATAGCTCTGAATTAAGTACTTTTGAGCCTCAATGTGGACTCAATGACATAAATTTGTTCTGAGCTTCTGTCCTGTCCTACATATGTTCTTGGGGGTTTTTAAGCTTACTTGTATGCTTTTGATCAACTAATTAAGTCAAATTAGTTAGAATAGGTTGATACTTGAAAGTTGGCTTGCTTGAGCAGGTCTAACTAGCTGACCTTCATAGATGTCTTCCAGCATGAATTACCTTGTGATGTTAACACAAGGTGTTAACAAGTGGTCTGAGAAATTACAGCGCAGTCATCTTTTCAGACAGCTCTGATTGTTCTGCATGAAACCATTTGCAAGAACAAAACCAGGAACTGTTGCTATCAAAAAAATCCCAGCAGCAAATTTTATTTACTTACTTCAGTAAAATCTGAATGTCAATCACACATAGTAACTACACTTACTGAAACCTCTATGACTAATAATTAATTCCAAAACCAAATTCCCAATTATGTTTTAAAACTGCTATAAAAAAAAAGTGTAAGAGTTGATAAGTGCTTTGCTACCCCTTACCCACATTTGGCAGTTTGTTTTTAAATCTAGACTTGACAGCCAACAGCATTCTAGAAATAGACCTAGAACTAGTTAGAATATTGATCAGAAACTTTTGCAGCTGCCATGTCAACAGACAGACACCCAGAAGGCATCTAACCCAACATATTATGTACAATTTGGAGAAGTTACCATCTGCACAGCACTGATGTACTGTTTCTGCTCTACGTAGATATGTGCCAAATTCAGCCACACATCACTGATATCTGCTGTTGCCTCTCTCACTTGGGCAAACACATCACGGGCTTCACGGAAATATCCTTTGTGTGCCAAGACAGCTCCTAAGAGGAAAGTAATATGTATAGTGTTAGTTTCCAGGTTTATGCACTCCCACCAAAGAAAATTAAATACTGCCTGAATAGGGTTGCCCATCAAAACCTGACATGCTGCCATTATGTAGTGGAGCACAGGTAATGTTCAGGCCCTCAAGAAAAAATTCTATATTAGAGCATTGAGTGTAAGATTATGATCCCCTCTGAAGGAAAACTAGAGTCTAATATTCACCTATGCCATTAGCAGCATACAAGTTCTTTGGATCATTTCTGAGTACTTGCTTGTAGATCGCTAATGCACGGTCCTGATGACGCTTCTCCTGAAGAAAGAAATAACAAAATTGATCACTCACTTTTATAATGGGCAATTAAAAGACCTACCCAGAAGTTTCATGGACCACAAGATGCCAAACTGACATCAAGACAAGGCTCTGAATAGCTAACAGCATACAAAAAATAAATAAACAAATCCATACATAGGGCAGACAGATGCCAATTACCTTTTCTCTGTCTCTTGTGGGTTGATGTAGAGTCTGCAACCAGACATTGCCAAGAGCCAGCATGGAGTAAGTATCATTTTGTGTAGAGGGCTGTTTCAATATTCTTTCAAATTTCTTCTGTCCTGGACCCCACTCTTGTTTAGCCAAATGAAGATTGCCAATCAGAGACCAAGCATCCGGATGGTCCTAAATAAAAATTCACTCTAAGTTCTAAGTGCATTGTTTTCTTTGCAAGATTACTTTTCCAAGTCTAAAGAGCTAATTTTCTTAACTAGAACTCCATATTAAAAAACAAAACAGCAAACAAAACACAAGAGAGAGTAGGTTATGGTAGTTCCCTCTTCTGCCCCTTGTGTACGTGAACAAACAAAAACACAACAAAAGGAAAATTAAACTTTAAGTTAACTTAGTATTTTAAGTGTTTTAAGTATTTTAAGTGTTTCACTTAGAGGATTACAAACCTGATTTATTTGAAGTGCTTCTTTAAACCAATCAGAAGCCTCATAAAAATTTCCTTTATCCCTAGCCATAGCTCCCAAGCGCAAGTAGCCTAAAAATGAAAGTAGAAAATAAAAATCAGGGAACAGGTTAAAGTCACCTTGAGCAAAGAAAATATTTCAAAATTTCAAAAGCAATCTTTCTCCTGATGGGCTAAAGATAGCAAACACTAAGACACCTTTAATATTCTATTCACAAGACACACCATGTGAAGAGGAATGTCCATCCACAATGGTGATACAGAAATTGCAGGTTCCTAAGAGGTAAAGTAATGTAAATGTTTTAAATTGATTTTGTAAGTTAAAGACAGCTGAAAAACCTCACAGAAAGAAGGATCCATCAATTATATAACTCTCCTCCTTCCATTTTAAATAGCTCTCCCATCTCCACAAGGTTTGGGAAGGATATCGGCAGGTGACAATGGAAAACAAGCAGGAAAAAGGCTATAAATGTTGTTTGGGCACTGTTGTTTGGCTGTGCTGCAGCTTGCCTAGTAGAGGTCAGCTACTTGGGGCAAGAGGAAGAGCAGAGTGAGGAATAAAAACAGGATGTGCCATAGAGGCTGTTCTAACACCCTCAGCAGCCCTTCTTCCCTGGAGGAAGGCCAAGATCCAAGACAGAAACCGTTTGGGGGAATCACTAGTTCCACTCACATAAGCAGAGCTGCAGAACATGGGCATATCAAGTGGATGGCCTTGACTGCACCCGAGGGATGAGGTGCTACAGCTTTAGTGGGGGTAGAGAAGCAAGTGGGCAAAGTCTAGAGCAGCTAATTTCACTTGATTTTTGGAGTACAGTATGATTAATATTTAGAAGGCTTAAAGCAGGACTGGACTATAGTAATGATGCAAATCTTAAAATAATATTAAAACCAAACCAATAGGGAAAGTAGCAGGTAGGTAAGCAGGCCCCAAAACTACCATGAAAAGAAGGGAAGATATAAGGAAAGCAGAAGACACTGTAAAGAGGAAGATTTTTGGCATTATAAGGATAACTGTGGAACTAAAATACCAAGTGTATCTTACAATCAACGTAATTAGGATGTTCTCTCAAAATGTTTTTATAGAGCTTTTCCGCTTCATGGAATTCACACATGGCCTCATAGAGCCTGGCAAGGTTATAGGATGTAGTTACAGAGATGGCATTGTAGTAATGCTCATCGTGTTCAGCTTCTGCTTTCGCACGATCCAGGGACGCCAAAAAGTATTTCTAAAGTATAAAAAGAAAAGAGGAGTAAAGCACTTCTTAAAGGAAACCTTCTGGGTGATCAAGAAACTCAATTCAAGCTCTGAGTAACTGCATACCTTTGCTTCTCCGAGGTTTCCCAGCCTGAAGTGCAGAGCACCCACATTATTCAGTATCTCTGGGGGCACATCAGCCTGTACTTTCTCTTGCAGAATGCGTGTGGCTGTTCCATAGGCTGACAGGGCACCCTTTGCAAAGGATGAAAGAAGTAAGAGAATGAGCTCCATGTGCTCTAATAAAAAGCACACAGGTCATTCAGCAACTGTGTATTAGTAATACCTGTATGTCAGTTTGTTCAAGAATTTGGGCTAGTTCAATCCATGCCTCTACATCATCAGGATATTGTTCCGTGACTTTCTTTAAATGTCCCTGAAAAACAGCAGAAAATAATTATGCCAGTTTGTAGACACACAACCTCTTTAAAAAAAACAGAAAATCAAAAGAAAGAGTGAAGGCATTAACCTTAACACTAGAAAGAGATACCATACTGCAGAAGAAAACATCCTAAACAGCTGCACAATTTGGTCACAAAAAAACCTGCATTAGTTTCCTTCCTTCATTATTCTAATTTTCTGTGGAAAGGAACACCTGCTTCATGTTCTAGCAAAGCAGAAACTATTACACCAACACAAGATGCTGGAGAAGTGACATCTAATATTTTTTGCATTTATTTACCCAACATTAAATTTAAAACACCTCTCATTTAAAAAAAAGGTAACTGTCCTTCCAGACAAGGCAAGACAGGTGTTTTCTGGAAATCACCAGCTAATTTGTTATCTTCAGGAAATCATTAGCTAACTTACCATCTTCAGAGAATTTTAACATATGTGGGAAGAATTTTGCCCTTTTCCTAGTACCACATACAAACATGAGGCTGCAGCTTCTCATTTCCTGGACATGCTTTAGCCAGAGCCCAGTACAGCCTCAGTTCTGTCCAGAAGTTCTGGTTCTTCACAGATAGGAGGATCTCTCATGGCAGCCCATATGAAATACTCTGTACCTACAGCCAACTAACCCCAAGTTCTATGCAACTTAAGGAACAGTCTGATTTTCGGGTTCTACTCCTGCATGGAAAAATACGGTGCTGGAGGAAGCAAAACTCACCTTCGCAATATCCCGTTTTTCCTGGTCTTCTGAGGCCGCATAAAGAGATCCAAGGATTTTCATAGTCTCATAGTTGTTAGGATAGGCTTTCAAAACTTTTTCAAAGCATTGAGATGCATTCTCTTTGTCCCCTCGATAAATGTACATTTGACCCAATCCAAAAAATGGAAGTACGAAAGACGATGAGGCAAACTGAGTAGCCTGGTAATAATACTGGAAAGCTTGATCATAATCTTCCTAATTGAAAAGAATTACATGAAGAACAGTTAGGTTTTTCTAAAGGTAACCTTTTTATGGACTTTTATAACACAGATTTTTTAAGTCTAAGCTCAAAGGGGGCTTTTAAAAACTGCCCTACCTGAACATGAAAAGACCTTGCCAGCTGGTAACAGCTCTCTGCCTGCATCGCTTCCACTTCTGTATTATGGAAAGCATGAAGAGCCAAGTGTTGTACTTTACCATAGTCCTGAAAAAGGGGAAGTGAAATGAAATTTGAAAACCTTCACTTGATTTACAGTTATTTAAACATGGATAGCTGGAAAACATAACAAAGCTTTAGTCACAGCACTGACTACATAACACCAGATTTAGTTTCAGAGGATACTGTTCTTTTCTCTACTTCATATTCTAAAGCATAGAAGAGTGGGGGGGAGGGAAAAAACAAATCCAACTAACCAACAAAAAAATAAAACCCCAAACAACGAAACCCCAAAACCCCTGCAGGACACAAAGGTGACCTTGACTTAAAAAATAAGTGTACCTTTTCTTGGTTTTCTTGAGAAAGGTCTGTACAAAATTCAGGTCAAAAACTTTACATTTACCCATCTAGCTTAACAGTTCCATATTAGGCAACACTTAGTCTGATGAAACAAGACTGACTCCCTCATCAGAATTCTTGCTCTTCACAGGTTATCAAGCATTTAACAGTAAAATTTTACAGATGTCTTACCTTCTTGAAAAAGAAGTGATTAGCCAAGTGATTCAACACCATTGGATTACTGGGGTCAATTGTGTAAGCCCTAGAGAGGAGTTGAACACCATTCTTGATGGAATCAGCCTAAATGAAACATTGACAGGCATCAGAAGCACCTCAATAGATGGTTCTCAATAATAACTTCAAAACTGCTCCTCAGGGATTTTATAATCACACTACATATATGTCCGAGTTCTTCAATGATTTGAGTCTCATGTCCAAATTCAACCAGATCTAATAGATTTGGTAGAGGTCTCAAGGCTTCTAAGGACTTTCAGTTAAGAAAACCAGAGATCAGACAGACCTCGGTGAGAACACAGTGTGACCTCAACACTGAATGGACATCATAACACCTTCTAGGAGGGAAAAACATTAGAAATATCTGAGCAATGTCAATTAGTTTGCTACTC
This sequence comes from Calyptomena viridis, assembly GCA_013390005.1. Lineage (NCBI taxonomy): Eukaryota > Metazoa > Chordata > Aves > Passeriformes > Eurylaimidae > Calyptomena > Calyptomena viridis. The sequence continues at coordinate 39,664 of WEIV01025706.1, forward strand.
AGAGAGAATCTTTTCCCCAGAGAAAGTGTTCTCCCTCCCCTGTGTCAACTCTTCAATGTTATAACTTTGCAGTCAAAGATATGAAAACAGCTTAAACTAAAGCACAGATGATACATTTCTTAGAAAGAACACAAAACATTTGAGTGGCTCAATTTTTAATCACAGTTTTTTGAAGCTTAGGGTGAGTGGGCTCATCCCTTGACTTCAGTCAAAAAATCTTCAGGGAAAAAAAATGAAAGATATCAGCTTTCACTAGTTTTTCACTCATGGAATTACTAAGATTTGACTTTAGAGTATTTTTTGTTCTCTCTGTAGTTTTAGGAAAGAAAATTCTCATGCCCACATTTTTTGAATTCTTCATGGAAGACTTAACAGTTGTTTTTTCCCCATGACACAGTAAACTAAGTAATTTTCAGACATTCTGTGCTAATTGAAGATCTTTTTAGGGAACTATGTGTTTTACAGATAGCAACCCGCTAAATTTTAGCAACATAAAAAAATTAAAAATTGTTACATAATTGTAAGCATTTAAAAGTCATCCTCCACTGATAATATCTGAGATGGTTAATCCATGCTAAGGAAATTATGATCCAAACTAAATTACATGAGCATGTGTATGTTTTTAGTGATACAATGTCTAGAGAGGTAGGATCACCATTTTATCAGTTTTATCAGTCCAGTTAAAATTTCTTGCCTACCCTTTGGTTTACCATGTGGCAGGCATGCCAAGGCAGACTGAATTAAACTTCAGAACTTGTTTGAAAGCTTACATTCCTTAAAACCCAGGACTAATCTCCTGGGAATAATCATTTTACCTTGACCTTCACGTATTTTTATTATTTTAATTAAAACAGTTAACCTACCACTGTTTTTCTGTAGCTAATACCTCCATAAACAACAGAGTTGAAGATTTTTTAAAAACAGAAGAGAGCTGTTCAACATATGTAATGTCATCCGCTAGTGGCACAGATTTAAGATCATTTATCCACAGAAGTTATTGCCCATTTAAAAAATTGGACGACATTTCAAAGGACAAAACTTTATTTTTTCAGCTAAAAGAAAGTAAACTGCGTATGGATTCTTGCTAAGTCAGACCCACCTCCTTATTATTGAGCTCCAGAACAGCCAGTCCAACCAAGGCCCCCACACATTTGGAGTTCAGCTCCAGAGCCCTGCTGAATGCCAAGCGAGCTTTTTCCAACTTGTTCAGCTTCACAAAGCAGTGGCCCATTCCCAATCGAACCTCGGCTGGGGAACAAGAGGACACCAGTCACAACCCCAAAGTTTCAACTTTATGACCTTTTTTACAATCTGTTATCAAACAAAGTGAAAGCAGAATTTTTTTTCTTTTTACTTGTTTTGGATTAATTGTACAGATGGACTAATACAGAAAATTCACATTATATTGCCCTTCCTTGTCTGCTTGTGGCCTAAGAATACAGACATTTATAAACAGCAACTTCGTATCTGTGTCTGTGAAAAAGGGGAGTGAAGGAAAAGCATTTGTTGCAAAGTAAGGCTTGTGGTTCTAAATCCACTTTTCAGGCAGATCACAGAAAAAACATCAACTTTGTAATAAACCCTTTTTCAGATAGGTTAGGCAGAGTACAGCACACCTCTCAAGAGACTTTCAAGCATTTATGACCCTAATGTAAACACCTTCTGTAATAATGTACATTAAAAAAAAATAGTGTATCCAAATCCCATTTATCACTTTTACAGCTGTTATTGATTGCTTTTTCAGATTTTTGCACAAAGAAATTAATTCAACACCACAAAAACTCACAACATGCACTATATATAGAATTTTACTTTTCATGTTGTTTTGTTATTGATACATCATTTCTTAATCCTTATTACAAGAGCTCATAGATTAAGTTTGTAGGAATCTTGAACGGTTCCCTCCTCATACAACTTCTCAGTTTCTAATATAAATTCTGCAAGTCTTGAACAGTTCCCTTTCTCCCCATACAATTCCTCATTTTCTAATAGCTCTTTCAAAGGTAATACTTAGAAAAAAACCAGTATTTTCCTAAACACAGTTTCCTTCTCTAACAATTAGGAAACACTCCAAGTCAATGAACACCTGTACTCCTCTATAATGAGCACTGGGGTTCTTCTGACAGATATAAACCACAAAAATGCCCTTTGAATCTAATTAGGAAGACCTGAATTAGTTTGCAAGCACAGCAAATACTTCCAGCCTTACCTGGGCAACCTGGATTGGTACGCAATGCTTTCTTGTAATAGGCAAGGGCTCCTCTATAATCTTTCTTGTTGAAAGAAATGCATGCTTTACCTGTGAGAACACACCAGTTAATATAAATCAGAATAAATCAGAAATAAAAACAAAGCAGCTATAAACCAGAAGCTCAGGTACTACTTACTAAACTGTGCCAATTTTCAAAAGTAACAGTTAAAAACTAACAGAAAATGTAGACAACTACAATTTTTACTATCTTCGATGATGTCAAGTATATAAAAACCCCCCAACAAACACGAGAACACATTCAGTTGACATTTTCATGTTTTTTGAAGAAACTTAATTATTTCCTGGACACTTACAAAGGCTAGTGAACAACTGAAATTACAAGTGTTACAGCCACTGCTCCCTCACGAGTGGTACCTTCACCTTTGACAGAGTACACAGCTTCAGTGGCATCATCAGGGAAGTGCAAGTTTTTCCTAGCTCTTCCACCTATACATACTTCCCAAGTCTAAAGTAGCCTCTGAAGTGTTTCTGGTTATCTCTTGACTGCATTCTCTCTACTCACATATGCACCCTGTTAAGCACATAATTCATGTCAAAATTCGACTGCAGAGACCAGGTTTTTACAAATATCCATAAACTCATACCAAGAAGGGCAGGAATATTATTTGGAGACTGGTTGAGCACAAAGTGGAATTGTGCATCAGCTTGGTCCATCTTATCACCTTCAAGCAGACAGAAGCAAGCTCTTCCCAACAAGTGATTCTAGACAAGGAAAAAAATTTGCTGTACATCTTTGTAAAATATGAAGTTTGCACTACAAGAAAGATTAACTGGCTACACTATAACATTTTCTGTGATTAACTTATTCTCTTACATCAGAAGAAAGCAAACAAAAAGTAGTCTTTATCATCCCTTCTAAAATTCACGTATTACTAAGCAAGAGAGTAAGAACTAATTCTTCTTTCCCAACACTGAAAAGTTGACTGAAGTAGTTCTACCAGGTGTGCCAATTACACCTGTTGGCACCACACACATTCCAGATACTTAAAAGTTTTGCTTACATGTACTACACCAAGACTTCAAAGCCTGAGCAGTTTCTATCTTCCTGTTAGTGAATCAATAGTTTTCTTTACAATAATGAAATAATTCACAAACATGGATCTTTAAACAGACTTAGGTTTTACCTGATCGTACATGATAATTTTGTCAGCCATAGTGTACAGCAAGGTGGCCTGTGTAATGAGCTCCTTCTTGTTATCTTTGTTCTTCTCCTTCCGAGCCTGCTGTACATAGTAGGCAGCCAGAGTGTCCAGACATGTCATCTGATCCTTCTCGTGGTCTCTGTAGTCCAAGTTGCCATCTATGCGTGCAGCTTCCAGCAGCTTCACAAAGTCCTCTGTTTTCCCTTGCTTGTAGTATTCCAGCTACAAAACACATGGCTTTAACATACAACACTACCCCAGCGAGAACATAATGTACCTAGTGGATGCTTTAGGTGTCACACATTCTTTTTCCAGTATGTAGAAATTAAACAGATAGAAACGTAGGGATCATTAGACAAAGGCATTCTGGCAACACCAAATATTTTTTTGTCAATAGAATCATAAAATAGTTTGGGTTGGAAGGAGCCTTAAAGATCGTCTAGTTCCAACCCCCTTCCATGGGCAGGCATGCCTTCCACTAGACCAGGTTGCTCAAAGGCCCATCCATCCTGGCCTTGAACACTTCCAGGGATGGGGTATCCACAACTTCTCCAAGCAACCTATTCCAATGCCTCAACACCTCAAAACACAAATTTTGAGCTATTTATAGGTGAAGAATCAACTGGTTTTCCTCTGAACTTCATTTTTTTGCACACTTCACTGTACTTTCCATAGTACAGATATTGGCCCTCCCTTTTTTACAAAGTGCATAATCAAAAGGCACAAACCAGAAATATGGATTGAGAGGAAAAAAACCAAAACTTAGAAGCCTCAAGCAGCACTGTTTCATGAAAAAAGCCGAAATTAAGATCTCAATATGCATATGTCAAATCAGAAATATCTGGCCTAGAACCAATGACTGAATGAGCCCATTAAGTTCCTGTTCAGAACTCAGTTAACACTGGTCATTAAAGTAAGGAAGTGGAAATTGTTATTTGATTATGTGAATGTAACATCTCAACATACAATTTGTATATATACCAACCGCTAAGGCAATCCATATGTGCAGCTGGGTGTGCTCCTGCTTCAATATACTTATAACTTCATCACCCTCCGGCAACTGGTCGAAGTCAAGCTCGATAACCTAGAACCAAACACCACAGACAATCTTTTCACAAAGCATTAATTATGTTACCTATCATTGAGCTCAAAGGAAGCTGGACATTTCAGAGCACAAAACATAAATAATTACTTGTGTCTAAACAAGGTTATGGACAAAGAAAGGAGCCATAACGTATTGTATTCTGTGCAGGAGAAGCCTCTCTGAAGTGTCAGAGAAAAGACAACCCAATGTTTGGGATCCCAGTCAGGAAGAATAAGCAGGTACCGTAACTCAATTTCTTTCACTATGGACTTCAGGATCAGAATTTTTACAGTTCAGCTAATAACCAACTTGAGTGAACACTGCTGAATTTCTGAAACTTTTCCTACAGGTAGTACAAAGATCCAGGACAGAGTCAAAATCTTCCAAGTCATCAGATGTCAGAGAATCAACACCTAAGACTTATCTCAGAGCCCCAAAATTTTGTAAAGTCATCTTAATGCCCAAGGAAATTAAGAGATCAGCGAAATAGCTAAATTTCTGAATATTCACAAGTGCAGCCATCGTCACTAAACAACATCGACAGCTTTTCATCATGCAAGCATTATTTTGCAAGACTATCCTCCCACGTTGATCTACTCTTCTAACACCAAAACCAAGGAAAAAGGAACAGATATTCCTCAGGTGGGATATTTGGGCAACCCTCATCCACGAACCAAAATAGTTATTTATAAGAAATAGGTATTACCAACTCAGCAAATAAATACAGAAGTAAAAAAAAGGGTGGGGAGAGTATTTTATAGCAATCTTTAGTGATTAAATCAGAATTTTGGGATCCAAGTAGTTTTAGGCATAACTTGAACAGCAGAACCACGATCGACTACTCATGTCGACACTTCAGACAGAAATTTCTGCCACAGTGGAAAAAGGTCTCCCACATGTGAAGTCCACAGATTAAAGTACCTCTGTGAGACCTAAAAACTCAACGGCAGTCATATGGAAATTTGTTTCCATATATATGTACGCATATACATAGGTGTGGTATGCGTGCCTGTATATATATAAGAACACATATAAAAGAGTATGGATACAAATGTTCACTGAAAATATTTTTCAACGTGTAAGCAGTATGTTCCAATATCTTACTTAGCTACACTATTAATTCAGTACCTCCCATGGAATAATTTAACTTCAAACTTTATAGCACTGCAAATTACCAAATACTTCCCTTAAATATTCTTCACCCTGGCTTGTGACAGTCTATCTTAAATACAGAAAAGTTAAATAAGTTTCTAAAACCAGGCTGAAACAACTTTACCCGGTGGACCCGCTGCCCTGCCCGTGCCCACACGCCGGCTGAGCTGTTTACAAACAGTGCGGTCAGAAAAACCGGACACGACAAACTACGGCGAGGATTTAGCAGGACACAAAACCGCGACCGCGGCAACTCGGGGAAAGGAGCGACACCTCCGCCCGACGCCGGGCACAACTACGGGAGGCAGCCGCGGACCGGCCCTCCTCCCCCTCCCCGCCGCCTCCCAGCGCCCGACTCGCCTCGTCCGTGTCCCGGAGCGGGATCTCGATGGAGCCCCGCGACATGTCGGCGACTGCGCTGCCCAACCCCTCACACGCCGGAGCCGCCNGGCAGCGCCCGACCCGGACGTGCTCGGGAACGGGGCGGGGCGGCGTGAGGGCGAGCGGGGCGCTCCGCGGGGAGGGGTTTGTCTGTGCTCGATTCGCGTACCAACCCACAGGAGTAGAAATATATGTGTCTATAAAACACCGAAAGGCAACGCTGTGTGTGTGTTTGTACGCGCGCCCGCTGGTAAATCGAGTAGGCTGGCTGGTCTCTGGACCATGACTCTCTCCAGCAGCGCCCCACAACATCTTAAAATCGTTAAAAGGCTTCCAAAGAAACGCGTTAAAATGTGCGGATTTTCGCTATCTTTGCGAGAAAACTGTGTGTGAGTCCAAATAGCTATTACGCGACTGCCTCGTTTGGTGTAATAATGCATTATTTACAATTTTTTAGCAACAGCTCTGCCAACTGTTTTCACATTTTCCAACTGTTTTTAATTACAAATATTGAATCTGACAAAATTCTGAATGCTGAGGCCAGGCCCTGATCCTGAAACCTGTTCTGTGTGAGGGATTGGGCCACAGGAAGTGCAGATGAAAGAAGAAATTACATAATTGGGCTCCTAAATTGTGTGTTTCCAGTTATGTTGGCAGATTTACTGATATATTTGGATAAAACACAGCAAACGCAGAAACATGAGCAATCTTGGTTATTTTTGCAGCTGTACCAAGGGAAAAAATGGGTAGTAAGACTAAAAGATCCTCTGGCAAATTTCTGCTGGGATGATTGGAAAAAAAATAAAAATAAAAACATTGCACAGCCTATTAAACTCTAAAGCAAATTTTTGTTTTGTTCTGTAGCTAATCATCCACAGAATAGATTTTCAATGAATTGATAGTCATAACTATAATGCATAAAATTAGTAATCCTGATTTAAAAATAATTGTGAATTACTATATATCTTCCAGTAGAAATGACTCTATGACTTGCAGTCACCTGTTCTCTGAAGCCAAAGTAAGTAGTATTTTTATTTATTTAATATTTTGATTCAGATTTTTATTTATGCACTAATTATTCTGAACTGACTGGCCAGTGCATTGTGACAAGTATTTCTCCTACTGTTTAAGTAACTTGTTCCATAAATACCTTTTGTAGAAGAAACTTTTGCATGTGGCAGGAAAGCAGAGTGACATTGAAATAAGTAGAAGTGACTGTGCATTTTTTGCTTTACAGATATTCCAAAACCAATTATGCAGAGTAATGCAGAGTAAGATGTTAATTGATAGAGTTTCTAAGCCTGCTGATTTTTCAAAATAAATTACTTTTTAGATATTTTAGTTAATGCTGAAGCTGTTTGGACTGAAAAGGCAGCCTGTTCCTGAGGTGCTTGTTCACCAGTTAGTGGCTGCAGTAAACTAGATTTCCTCATGGACAGAAAACCAGTTTTAATGAAAGATTTTCTGGGGCCAGGCTTTAAGAATATAGAACTAAAATTAAAGAGGGAAAACAATTCTTGCTTCCTGCTATAAACTTACAAGAAATGTTTTAAAATGTTTAAAATTGTATTACTGTACTATGCAAACTATTGACTCTTATGTTGTTTAAAGCAGAAAGACTCCATTTTTTCCATATCCACTGATAGCAATAAATCACTATTGGCTATGTGGAATCTCTTTAATGTATAAAATACTGTTCTAGTGAAAAGAGCTGCTTTTTTTTTTGCACTATGAGTGCTTGGGACATTTCAAGACAAGAGGCTTATTAATGCACTTTAGGCCTGGCATGACATGTATCTTGAAAAGATAGTAAGCAGGTTTAGTAAAATGCTGGGCTGGTTGGTTGAGAAAGTGCTAAAAATAGGGTTAGTAGGTATATGTATGGTTTTATTCAATAGTTTAATATTGTGCTGGTTCCAGAGGCTGTTGAATCAGCTCTGCATCTCAAACTTGTTACTGTAAGGGTTTAGGATTTTCTGTCCTGCTGGTAAGGAATGCTGATGCAGGTTATGTCAAACAGATTTTGAGCAGTATTATAGATATTCTTTTCCTATAAAACTGTCTCTTTTAATAAAACCATGTGAAATGTAGGAGGACAGAGCTGTAAGGATGAATGGTTTTTACTGTTTTATGTTAATGTTTCACTGGAAGGTGTAGTGTTTTTACAGACCATGAAACATTTTGCACAGCTACTAAAAACTGCATTATTTTACACTGCCAGAATTGTTATCCTTCTTTGTTGTTTTTCGTGCTTTTTCACGTGATTGTATTTCCCTTATTTCTCTGATAAACATAATTATGTCCTATTGAGTTATTTTCAGTATCCTTCTTCATGTGAGCTGTAGGGAAGCATTTCTATTTATTTTACTATGGATGCAGAACCTGGTCTGATCCCAGTACAGGATGATTTTTTTGTTGTTTTTAGTTTTTGCACTGACAGCCTTCTACCTTCTGTGTATTGCACTTAGCCTTGATTAGTAGGTATAAAAGTGAGGTTTAAAAGAAATTAATCACAGAAACAATACAGTCCTAGGTTTGCTTTGCTTTATAGTTTCTCTTAAAATACACTAGAGAGGCAGCTGTAGGATGCAGGAGCCTCTGTTGGGTTAGTGGGAAATGAACTGTGCCATAAAAAATTAGCAGTACATGTGCAGTTCTATAAAGTTAATTTTTTAATTCTTAAAAATTCACCTCACCTTTCTAAATATAAAACTGTCAAAGTATGTTATCGTTATTGCCACCTTCTGGCAACTAAAAGGATGATTCCTATTCACAGTATCCAGCATTCTGTCTACAGAGGGGTTGGACTTCCTCTGTGGAGTTCAGTATTTTCTCTGCTTACAGCTTTGCATTTTCCTGTTTCTTTGGCTTTAGTGTGTTCCAAGATGTCAAAAATATGTTCCTTTGTCCCAGGAAACTGTGATTGATAAACACTGAATTCTTAAATGATAAATTTTATTCGAATGATAAACATATCTTATACAAAAAGTCTGGTTTTTTTCTCCCTTCTCTGCCTGGTGAAGGCTTTTTCATGGATTATGCAATAGCATTACAGGTTTAAAAAGCATGTCAGCAATTAATAGGACAGGTGAGGATTGTACAAAAGATTGTACAGAAAACATTGCAGTGCTGTAATGTGGAGAATGAAAGTAGCACTAATTTTTAGTATGGAATGTTTGCTAGGAAGAACTAGTGTCTTTAAGACTTTAAATGGATTTACACCTAGAGATATATATTGATTTTGATTAGCTTACTTATGATGAACTGCAGGAATTTTACCATTCTGTGTTCTCCCTCTTTTAAAAATATTTTGTTTGCAAAAGCTTGCAGTTGATCAGAGCAAAACTTTTAAAAACTACACTGACTATTCCTTACCAAAGCTTTCTCCAGGAGGATTCCTGAGTTCTGATACCATGTTCTTTGGCATGAAATTGTACAACACATTTCTGCACACGTTAAATCACATTAATGCTTTAATTAATGCTTTAATGGAGATATTAGTAGCTAAACCAAGAACATTGAGTTCTAGCATCCCCTGTCCTCTAGTCTTTTTGATAAAAGTGTTTTCCATAATTTTTTTTTTTGGCGTGTACTTTGACATAAAATACTGACATTTAATAGTGACAGTGGATTTTGTTAAAATGCTTAAAATAAAATACACTTTGCTCAATGGAATGTCATCATATACTGAAAATTGAAGGTAAAAAAGGCTACAGGACAGGTACAGAAATCAATGTCTTCAGATGCTATAATGGTGCTTTTAAAAGTGTTATGAAAGTAGTGGAGGAACTACATCTTATTTAAATTATCTCCTCCTTGTGTTATATCATTGTTAAAACAACTCTTTTCATTCTGAAACCTGTGCATGCTCTCTAAACCCCAAGTTTTTAATAGAAAGTTTAAGGAAAGGAAAACACATTATACAAGCAAGGACTTGAGTGCAGAAGTCAGTTCCAAAAATAACAATGAACACTTGTGCTGAAATGCTCAGGAAGGATGAAGCCTGAGAATCAGCCTGAAGATGAAGAAACATTTTGGGAATATGTCAACAAATCTTTCTCTGTTTCCTGGCAGTGACTGCTTGTTCTCAATGTCCCTTTCATCAATTGATTTATCATATAAACTGTATACTGACTTCTATACATAGGAATTAAATAGAAAAAACCCAATTAATTTTCATGTATCTAATATCCATAGTCCCTTCTCTAATGATTTTCTTTTTTTCTATATCTCTTTTTTTTTTTTTTTTTTTTTTCCACAGAACCCTTTCCACTTTTGTTGTAAGCACTAAAAGTGACTATGTTTAAGCAGATCAGTGCCCTTACTTTGTGTGGGCAGATTTCTGTCCTGACAAATGAGATCTGAATGATCTGTTCAATAGCATGTGAATGCAAATATCCAGTGACCTAATTAAAAAAAGAAGCTGATATAAATCCATTTTGCATTACACAGAAATCTTCTGAAAGCATAAAGCCTTTTTCTAATGTGCTTGAAGACATGGAGAGCAAAACCCCAAGTCTTCAGGAGGACAAGAAAGAATGTCATGGGTGTTGGAGAACTTGGGTATGATTTATATTTTAATTCATTAATGCTTTGGAGTTCCTGCCTGTGTAGAAGTTCTGAATAGGTAAAGTTTAAGGTGCAAACAGGAGACCCAATTGTGGAAGTTTGCATCTTGTGTTGATTTTTGAAACCTGTCTTTTTAATCTTTTTTTTTCTGACTAAACCTTTAAAGCTATTAAAATCTTGTTCCACAACTTTTTAAGATGAGTTTTTTTAAGGAGAAATGGCAGAATAAATACTTGTATTCTGAAATAAAGTATATTTACACACATAGACATATATATTTCCCCTTCCTTACACACATGTTTATTAAATATAATACATAATATATTTCATAATATACTATGTAATACATTATGCATGCATTTAAAAATAATAAACTGTAAGTAACCTAACTCTTCTGTTTACATATTCATGAACTTAGATTTTATTAATATTTTCTTTGACATTAATAGAAGCACTGCTTCTATTTACTCATAACCACAGCATAAATTATCAGAGATGCTGGGACTTTATTAAGGCTTACTTTATGTTCTTATCAGTGTATTTACTTATAGTTTTTCTTCCCCCCATAATGTTTCATTAACATGTCTTACTTTTTAGATAGAAGTCATTGATTTTTGTTGGGGGCACTCATAACTTTTGGTTTGGGGGAAAATGAAAATAAATCTTTGTAAGGGAAAGAAAAATAGTAATTTAAATTTTTTTCCCACTCAAGATAGAAACTATTATTCTACTGGATCTAATTACTGGTTGAAAAGTAGGTTTATTATCTGTAGTTTATTTCATCCCAGGAGGAAAAAGTTCACTTTTAAAACTTGACCTTTATGCCAATGATTCTATGTCATTTTTTAACATGCATCTTACTATTAATAATGCAAAGCACTTTGTTTTTTACATTGCGGATGAAAAACATAAATTACTTTAAAACTCCACTGTAATAGCACAATATGTATGTAGCTACTAATTTATTTAAGAAATGTCTGTTCTGTGTTTCTGTCTTACACTTGATGTGTTTATATCCACATTCTTCTTAGAAGGCCAGGGACATTTTGTTCAGTGATTGGAGAAGTGATGTGGATGGATGCCATACTTGGAGCCTGTTTTCATCTCTCCTATCAACACGTAACTTAAGTTTACAATTAACTTGATCCATGCAAGTAGAGCCATTGATCCCTGCCTAGGCATAAGCCCAACTATCTTTTTGAATTAAGGCCTCAGACTGGAAGAGAACCAGTAAACTTTATCAGCTGGGAGCTGTTGTTTTAAGATGCCAGGAGGTATTCTAAGCATTGGTTCACTAGATCATTTGGAACCTGTTTCCATGTATTGCTCTGTGTGTGTTCTTGCCCAACTTCTAAAGCCATGTGGCAAGGGGATAACTCTTGGTTTAAAAGTAATTTAAGGGGTATCTGTTAACTGGGACTTCCCAGAAGCAGGTAACAACACTTAGAAAGAAGAAAAAATGTACAGCTGTACATTTTCTGGCATCTCTTCCCCCTTCTCTCAAGGCATCTTCTAAAACTGGTATTCCCTGATAAGTCAGCGTGGTTATACTGGGAGATTCTGGACTTAGTATTCTCAACCCATGTTGTTAATGCAGTCTAGGTTACAGGTCACAGCAGTAGCAAACTACTGCACTAGAAATACTGTATTGTGAACTGCCTGGAAATTCATGGATTTGCACATTAGTAGAACAATACCTATCATCATTAAAGTGAGGAAGACTGAACAGTGTAAGGAATTAAACTGCTCTCTCAATGAGCTGCATATGGATGTCTGTCTGGAGTTCTGAGCTGATTTCATTGCCAAGGCCTGGTACTGTTAGTGCCCTGTAGTCCTTTGCTGCTGGAATTGCTGTCCATGATGCAGTATATTTATAAATAAAACTGTTTCTGGCTGCAAGCTCAGCCTGGGATGTAAAGTCAAGTTGTGTGTTTTCCGGCTTGCACATCACCACTAATAGAGCTACTGCTGGAACTCAGTCAAGAATTCTGTTGATTCAGAAGCCAGTAATGAAACTCACAGAACTATGTTGCCTCTGCAAGTATGAGTAAAAGTTTATTTATATCAGTGACTATGCTTGTATACAGATCAGACCATTCAGATGAAGGAAGGTGCAACTTTCACAAGTTACTCTTTTTGGTTATTATCTCACTGGGTAAAGAGAGGCTCTTATTTGCAGCTTAGCAGATTATTTTGCAATTTCAGAGGCTATGTGTAGTAATTCATAACATGCTGGAAACACAAACCCTATAAGAGAAACATCTTTAACTAGGTAATAACTAAATATTGTTCAGGCATAATTCCTTTGTGTTAATCAAAGATAACACAACTCATGCAACAAACCAGGCAACTCATGTAGGTAAAATTGGTAGACATAGTACATTTGCCAGCTGTGTGACTCAGGTCTGGAAGAACAGGTATGTATGCCTCAGATTCTCACATTTTTAGTCAGATGTACTTCTAATACCGAGTCATTTTAACAGTGCCAAGGGTGGTTGTGTTTTCTAATGTGATCTTAAAAATACAGGTTTCTTTCTTAATTTGGCTGTGGCATTTTGTGCAGAAGCTGTACATAAAGAATGCAATATTGATATCAGTCTGTCTGAAACTGTAGTGATGGAAACCTTTCAACCCTTGTGATGATTATTTTCATTGCTTAACTTTGCCTTTAGAGTTTTTCAGAAACTTTAACCTAAATTTCCCTTGCTATGTTGTTATGTCCCATTCAGCAGTACATGGAAAAAGATGGGGTTTTACCTTCCTTTAGGGCAATTTGTATTTTCCATGGGCGTGTAAACAGAGCTGTCTGGTTCTTTGTAAACAGATGCTGTTTATGAAAGACGTTTTTACACTCTGAAGGAGATGTGAAACCCTTTAATTCATATACATGGGATTGGTGATATCACTTCTGCAAACAGTTTTCCTAATATTTGAACTCCATTATGAAAATACTTGTATTACATGTCCTCAGGAAAGTTGAATCACAGGGATTGCTAATAGGTTATTATTGCTGATAAACTGGGGAATACAGTCAGTTCAGTAGGAACTCTTACTGGCCATTGGGACTGTAGGAATACAAGAGAGAAAAAAACCCACACAAATTTAGCAGTGGTATTTTTAAAATAAGACAAAACACTTCTGCAGGACACTTCAAAGCTTGGACAGTAGTGTAGGAATTGGAAAAAAGAATGATTTTAAGTAGAAATTAAATTTAAGTAGACTGAAAATTTTGAAGGGAAAACTTTAACTTCCTTTTGCAAAGCTTTATAGAAGTTTTAATAAAGTTTAATTCTCAAACAACTGAAAAACTTCTAAAATAGCCAGTCACAATCCTGACGAGGGGAGAAGCTGTACATGTTGTTGGCTTTTTGTTGTGTGTTGTAATGTTTGTTTTGCACATACATTAACTGTGTTTTAAAAGCAGTTTTGATTTTACCATCCTAAGTAGAACGTACTAAAGGTAAAATCACAATAAATTACACCAAAATCCTCTCTTTACTAAAGATTATAATAAGTTTACTAAGTTCTTTTCTGTATCACTTGCACAGTTTGGTATATCTCAGGCAGCTGATGATGAATGGTTTCTAATTCTGATCCCTCTGATATTCCAGGTTTGAGAGGTTTTTCCAACATACCCTTTTCAACTCCTCCTTCAAGTTACCTCCCTGGACTTCTGTTGTTGTAGGAAGGAAGATTGATAGTTCTTTTTGTAGTTTTTTCACATTTTGGATAGGGTTGTTCTGTAGCTCTGAAGGGTGCTGTGAATTATCCTAAATTTCAGTGGCATGAGGGAGAACAGACCTGCCTTGACCTTAAATATATGCACACTTTCCAAAGTGACCTGGAAAAGGTCTCGATCACCTGTGTTTTCTGCCCTAACCCGACACCTTCAACCTGCTGTGCTGGTTGAATGGGAGACAACCAGGACATTCTGCAATTGTTTCTTTCCTTCCTTGGCAGGAGAAATGTTAACACATTGACATAACACCCTCACAATTTTCCCCTGCAAATAATCAAGCAGGACAAACATCAGCAGAGGGCACTATTGAGGTATAAATGGAATAATAATTAACTAAAATTTAAAAGACGCGTTGCCATGTGGTTTCAGTTTTCATTCATAGAATCACAGCATAATTTACAATGAAAGGGGCTCTGAAGGTCATCGGGTCAATCCCTGCCTCAGAGAGCCAAATTCATAGTTAGATACAATCAATATGGCCATGGTAATATGTCTACAACGTTGGATAATCTGTAACAACCTGCAATCAGATTAGTATTTTCTCCAAACCACTTTTATATCCACTGGTGAGGCTGGATACAAAGCATGCCCAGAGCTGAAGAGTAGTTCTTTTGTACAAGAAAAAAAAAAGTTTAATCATTTTTCTTCCCAAAGTCAGTAAATAGTATTTTTTTAACAATTGCTCATCAACTTTAATAATAATAGACAAGCATTAAAAATAAAAAAATTAGTCCTGTGAGTATCTTGTCTGTTACTTGTGTAAGACAAGTTTGACCAGCGTGGTAATATCAATGCAGCTGCTGTTGAAGCAAGGTATTATTGTTGTTTTGTGATATGGGTTCTATAGTATTTGCTACTAGTATTATTTTCTTTTTTTTCCAACGCTTTTATTGGAGAGCTGAGGTGGATAACAACAGGAGGAATTTACACAAGTGAACACCACTCGCATGTTTTAAATCTTTGAAGAAGTGCTGTATTGAATGTGTGGACAGATTTATAGAAAGCAGGGGCTTCTCCAGATCAGTGAGTTTTATTAAGGAATGTTTTTCTTTTTTTAATATAAACACAGTCCTACCCTGCCATCATTACTTGAATTAACTCCAGTTCCTTTTATCAATCTGCTTGCTTATATTAGCAAAAATTTTATTGGCTAAAATGGTAAAGTGTTGAATTTTGTAGGTTGTAGCATTTTCCTTTAACTTATCCAATTCTGCAGTGCTTTTCAAGAGTTTAGTTTAGATAAAATTGCAGACTTCCAAACTGTGGGACAAATGTCTGTTACAAAATACAAGACTCAATGCTTCTTCAGGGAGTTTACTGATACTAATAATTTGTATATTGACTTGAGACAAATATGTTGCTACTGTCTTCAGTCTGAGAAGCAATGTTGTTACATCTCAGTGTCTTGTTTTCAACCTTTTTTTGGCAAACTGTTAGTTACAATGTTTATTCAGACAAAATATTTGTGATTTTGCATATTAGATAGAATTGCCAAAAAGGAAAACATCTCTTTAAAAAAAATTCTATTTTTGCTGCTAGAAAAGTGCCTTTTATGGGTATTGTTAGGTCACTAGTGAGTGACACCAGTGTTTGCCTGCCCCTATGGATAGCAGTCTTGTAAAGGGATCATTGGCCTCCTAGAAGCACTTTCTTCTCTCAATTAAATCAAGTACATTTGAATCTGTTTAGGTAAAACTCTGGCTCCTCTCAGATGGTGAGCTACCCCTTCAACATAAGCAGTGGGCTTTACTCAAATGTCGACTTAGATTCCTGGCAGCCATCCAAATAAATTAGTTTTAACTAGCTCGGGCAAGTGGTCTCATGAGCCACATGCAGTTTGGAGCATTGCTGTGTGCATATCCTGTAAGATTAAATACCAGTTGGTGTGGAATTCAGTGGAGGCTGGAAAGTACTAAAGTAGAACTGTTCTGTTACAGGTACCCAGCAGAGCTTGGGAAAGGCACGAGCTTTGGTTGTGGCCAGAACTTTGGCAGGAAGATGCTTTATCAGTGTGGTTGCACTGCTCTGAGGCCTGCACAGCCTGGGGGGGTCAGTGGGCACATCAGTGCTCTGCTCTCAAGAGTCTCTGAAGCACCATGAGGCAGCTCAAATAAAGTATCTCATTGGTGTAACAGTTGGAGGCATGCCCAAATGAGCAGGCAATATATTTTAATCGCTGATACAAAGCTTTTTTCTTTGATGGATGAGAATGTTTGCCATGTAGGAACATAAAGTCAGAAAACGTACTCCAAATTAGTATGGTATTTTATGAAAAACTCTCAACAATATTTTTAAAACTTTGGAATATTCCTAGTTTCAAAATGCTGAAGATCTCTATTTTTTGTTTAGGTATCATCAGCGAAGGTTTTTTTTTTCTATTTGATTTCAAGAATAGAGATTTTACATTAAACATGCAACTGAGTAAGACTAACTTTTGAACAGAGGTAGGGATAAACACCTGTGAAGGTCATGTGATAGTTGAGTGCATTGGAAGATGATGGGATGGCATGGAGGAGAGGAAGTACTTCTGTAGTGAGTTGTAAATGGTGTACAGTGTGGAAGACTTGGGGCCATGCAAGCCATGAGTTAAAAATCAGTTTAGGACAACTGCTAATGGCAACACCATCTTTTCTGAGTACTGGCTGGGCTTAACAAAAAATTCACAACTTAGCAGTCCCAGCAGTGCAAATGTGAGAAGGGCCCCCACTGTAAACTTGTGTATCTCCTGCAGAAAATGTAGCCCAAAAGAGACAATTGTGAGAGGCTGACCAAACCTTAAGAATGTGGGAATGACCTTTGTTTAAATGATTGGTCTCAACTCCCAAGGTACAGTGGTGACCACCATTGTAAACAGCAGCACATTCAGCGCTTCTGCTGACAGTCCTCCCTGCAGGGAGTGTTTGGAGTGTTCTGATGAAAAGGAAGTCAAGGTCATGCATTGTATCGTGGAGTAACTGAAAAGAGTCGAGACACCTGAAATGATGTGGGAAGGCAGCTGAATTACACCTGGTGGGCTGCAAAGGCACATCTTCCTAGTGCTTTCAGAGGTAGGGACTAAACCTACAAAAAACGAGTAATGATTTTAGTCATGACCTTGTGAAATCAATGTTGCTCTGGCTGATTAAAATCAAGCACGTGGCACTACAGATCCTTCATGTAACATCCTGTGTTTTGGTGTTCATCTTCCTCCCACCCCAAACCCTAGCACAAGGCCCTCAAATGGTGGTGTACTTGCACAATGAGGTTCTATTGTGCATAGTTTTTAAAAAGATACTTCAAAATTGCACACCATTGTCTAGTTTTACATTACAAATTTTACTTCACCTTTGCAGCAAATTATAGTGAGAGTTTTGTGGTCCTTTTTGTTCTCTTAATACTGTAAATTCTTTTCTGACTTTTCCAAGAGGATGACCAACTGCTCTCTTGCTTAGTTTATATTCTGTTGTTATTCTAATGGGATGAGTGAAGGGAAGAGAATATTGTTTATTTTTACTTTCCTCTGCAGGGCTCTGGTTTGTGACGCTTCTCTGTGAAATTATCCATATGTTTCCTTAGTAGCTTTCAAGTAGTTTCAATTCACTATTATACAGAAAAGGATGGTATCCAAGGTGCTACTCTTGTTTTGGTAATCTCAGTTTTGTTCCAAAAATTTTGTTTAAAGTAAAATTGGTGGGATTTACTGTCAGGGATGTTTAAATGCTTCTTACATTGTGGAACAAGTTAGAGTGAATTTAAAATCCTTCATTTCCCCCAATTTATTCTGAACCTCTAAATTCAAAAACAAAAGCGGTGGAAGGGAATTTTTTTATAAACACTTGCAGGGGCACTTACAAACTTAAGTGTCTTGAATTCCTGGAATTGAAAGCAACTGTATGTAGTGCATCTTCCCAAATCCAGGTAGCTAATTATTTGCAATAAACTTTCTAAAACAAACTGATTAGATCAGCATATCTCATAAGAGAAGCTTTATGAGACTGCTCTACCTCTGATCTGCAAACAAAATTGGTAGGAATTCCCCTTTTATTTTGGAAAGACTGACACTGGCAATAGCAAATTATCTATTGGGTTTCTTACTAAAGAAATGTTGACAGAGCAACTGCGTAAAGGAAGGAAACAAGTCTGTTGCCTTTCTTTCATTCATTCAACTACTTTAAAGAAATGGTAAATTACTTTAATAGTTGTATTTCCAAAAAGGAGAGATGTGGCTGTACTTGGTTCTGTACAATGCCTGTCCTAATTGACTTCTGACCTTAGCTGAGGTTTGTAAATTCTCCTGTATTCTTGGAATCAAGTTCTTGCCCAGTAACTTGGCTCACAGGTACTTAATGGCATTTTTTGAAACACTGCAAGCAGGAACGAAGATTTAGTACTGAGCAGATGGTACAGTACTGAGAAATAATTGTCAAAATTGTATTGAGCAATCTATTTTTAAAGTTGTATTGTTTTTCTTATTACCGAGGTTCTGTAAAAAGGAAAAAAAACCAAACCCTGAAATTCTGGTTGAATGTCTGGATGGTTGAAGCATAACTAGAGAAGTGGGCAATGGATGCTTTACCTTGTTGTGTGGCAGTAAGGTTGAATTTTGAGGACTACTGACAGCCATATCAATTGTTATGTTTTTTTCTAGCATTTTCTCATGTCTGTGTTTGAAGACAGAAAGAACATCAAATCAAGGACCCTTCAGCAAGTATTGTATCTCAACTTGGCAGTTCAAAACCATAAACCTTCAAGGGCCAGTGCTTACTTGTGGAGAAGATAGATCCATGCTCAACTGGTACTTAAGCCTGCTAACTCATTTAGGTATGTCTTCTGCTAATGCACTTAGTGTGCTCCTCCTGTTTAATATCTTTATCAATAGTCTGGAGAAGGGAATAAAGGGCACCCTCAGTCAGTTTGCAAACAACACCAAGTTAGATGGGAATGTTGATCTGCTAGAGGGTAGGAAGGCTCTGCAGGGGGATCTGGGCAGGCTGGATTTATGGACAGAGGCCAGTTGTGGGAGGTTCAACAAGGCTGAGTGCCAGGTCACAACAACCCCAGGCAGTGCTACAGGCTGGGGCAAGAGTAGCTGGAAAATAGCCCAGAGGAAAAGGAGCTGGGAGTGCTGGTTGACAGCAGTTATACATGAGCCAGCAGTGTGCCCAGGTGGCCATAGCAATAATGTGGCCAGCAGGACCAGGGCAGTGATAGTCCCTCTGTACTGGGCAATGGTGAGGCCACACCTTGAGTGCTGTGTCCAGTTCTGAGCCACTCACTGCAAGAAAGACATTGAGGTGCTGGAGCGAGTCCAGAGAAGGGCAGCAGAGCTGGGGAAGGGTTTAGGGAAGAAGTACTACAAGGAGAGGCTGAGGGAGCTGGGGCTGTTCAGCCTGGAGAAAAGGAGACTCAGGGGAGACTTTATCACTCCCTACAACTACCTGGAAAGACGTTGTACTAAGGCGAGGGTTGGCCTCTTCTCCCAGGCAACTAGTAACAGGACAAGAGGAAATGGCCTCAAGCTGCACCAGGTAAGGTTCAGGTTGGACATCAGAAGGAATTTCTTCACAGAAATGGTTATTAAGCAGTGGAATGGGCTGCCCAGGGAGGTGGTGGAGTCACCATCCCTAGAGGTGTCCAAGAAATGACTGGATGTGGCATTTAGTTCTCCGGTGTAGTTGACATGATGATGTTCAGTCAAAGGTTGTACCCAATGATCTTGGAGGTCCTTTCTGACCTTAACAATTCTATGATTCTCTGCTCTATATTGTGTGTTCTCTGGCAGCAGAACAACCAAAACATGGTGTGTAATGAAAAGGATCACTATTTTGGAGGCAAGGTTAGGAATACAAGATGCTTTACAGTCTGAGTGAGAAAAGGGCTTACACAGGATTTAAATGCTGTGGACTGTATGCTGTGGACTGCAGGCCCTAAAAATTTAAATGCAGACATGAACTAAGCTGGATGCACCGTGAGCAGCAGCATCCATGTTGTCTTGCTTTGACTGCAAAAATAATAAGGTTTTTATTACCATATTCGTAAATTTTTGTCAGCTTTATAGAGTTATTGCATGCAATGTTATATGCAGTGCTGCAACCAGTGTAGTTCTTTGAAAAACCTACTACTGAGCAGATGAAGGGGGAAAAACCTGCTGGAAACAGATGAAATTCTAGATGTTGCATTTTCTTGTTATGCTTATGAAATGCTAAGCAGCTTGTTAAATCTGTTTCTAAATGTAAGACTTTTACATGAGGGTGTCTTTGAGCCAAGGCTTGTGCTGGAGGATAGGAAGTGACAGGCGGCTGCTTCTACTGGCAAGAAGCTGGAGTCGACAGCATGGTGTTTGTCTGGACCCGTGTTTGTTCCCTCATGAGGTCAGGTCTGACTGTGCTTCAAGAAATACTGCTTCTTAAAATGGCTTTGTCTCCCCGATGCAGCAGGCTTGGAAGAAAGGGACAATGAATCAGTAGCACAGACAGACTTTTCTGAAGAGGGTTGGGAGGGGGAGTCTGGTTTGTTGTGGGCAGGCAAAACACAGGAAATCATACCTCATATATGTGAGTGATGGAGGTGGGGAAGAACAGCCTCCCAAAGAAGGAAAGCTTTGGGCAGGAAGGTGGTAGAGGCAATTTTGTTGTTGAGCCAAAGTCAGTTCGGTTTCACATTGTTTTATAGTCAGATGTGTTTGAGAGGCCCAAGACTTGACTTCTAGAATCTTAGGCCTAGAAATTGAGCTCTAAGATGGGATGTGCCATGCCCATTTTGTTGTTGTAAACTTCATGTTTGCATGAAAATAATTGAATGCAAATGTTTGCTTGTGGCAGATTGTCTTGCCCCATGTTACATCTTAAAAATCAAAGGAAATACTTCTGGGAGCTGTCTGATTCTTGGTTGTTGGGTTTTGTTGTGTTTTTTTCTCTTGGCTTCTTTTTTAACTGAATGTATGGAAAGAGCTGGGCTATTGAAGGTTTGCTTTTGAGCTATTATTCTCCAGGGAGTTATCTACTATTGCAGATCACAGTGAAAAGCAGTGTCAAGGTGTTTACATCCAAAGGAAATTGTTTTCAAACATATTGAGGTGTGACTTGCAAGACCAAAAAGTTATGACAGCCCACAATGAGAAATGGTAATGCTTTTGTGAAAGCTTAAGGCCAGGCAATGGAAGGCAAACTTTACAAAAAGAAGCCTACAGCAATTCTGTCTTAATAGACTGATATGTGTAAAAAGAGAAGGCTTTCAGAGACCAAGAGAAGTGCTGGTATGCCTGAAGGCTTATCTGTGTTCCTCTAACTTAGGATTTAGAGTAATAAGGTATTTTCTGTATAGGAAATGAAGTAGGAAATGGAGCAGTTACAAGTTCAAAACATCAGCCAATTTCCTATAGGAAAAAACCACCTAGGATTTTGATTAATCATAGAATGGTTTGAGTTGGAAGGCACCTTAAAGATCATCTAGTTGCAACCTCCAAGGATGATATTTGTCAGAAAAGGATGTTAAGATGATGAGACCAAATGCTCAAATTGCAGCACAATATCTGTGGTTAGTTCTGTGGGTGAAGCAGCAGGTGCTGAAGGATAAGCTTTCTATGACAATACCAATTTAGGATTAAGTGAAATATACAGAGAAGTAGAACTACAACTGAGTTCTGAAGATTGTTGCTTTCCAAGTACCTTTACATGTACATGAAAGGCATCAGTTTATCCATTTACAAGCTTCTGTGGCCACTTCTGTGCATTGTATGACTTAACCACTGTAATACTCAAATAGAAAAGAGTCACTTTTAAAATCATAATTAACATGCAAGTCTCATCCCCCGTTTTCATTTTCCTTTTGCTAGGTATTCATCAGTGATTTAATTAACACAATTAAAAACCAAACAAACAGAAAGCCCAAAACAAACAAAAAACCACCAACATAAGAAAAAAAAAAGATAACATTTTGAAAACATTGCAATAAAATTAAAGTCCTTTTTTTGTCTTTTCTTTTTGGTCAAAACAATTTTTAAAGCTTTCTTGTGAAATTCAACGGTTTAGAGGTAAAACTAAGTTTTAGTAGACTAAGTATTAGTAAGTGGAACCTATCATGATGAGATAATTAAACACATTTTAATATTTTTATGCTTAGCTATCTCCCTGCCACTGCTGCCTCCCCTCCTCCCACCCCATGCACAGACTTCCTGACACTACCACTTAGCAGGATCCCAGCAATGAGCCACAAGAGCTTTGCCTTGGCACACTGGTGTTCACTGCATTTGGGTTTCAATGATGAGACCCAGAGAGGAAACAGAACCACAAGAGTTCAACCATCTGGTAATGGTGCTGCAAAGCATCAGATGTGTAAGGAGTCCTACTACAGTCAAGTCAGTTTTCCTGAGACAGCTCTTTCCTGAGAAGTTGAGGACAGGTATGAGGCACATTCTGTGGTTGGTTTTCTTGGTTTGATTCTTATTTTTTTGCTTTTTATGTCTGTGTTTGAACTGCAAAATCTGTAGCGTGTTCAAACCTGAGCTCTTGTTACTGAAAGTAAAACAGCAGTAGAAGGATTTGTCTGTGTATTGAACTAGGAGAGGAAGACAAAAATTATCTTTACATAGGATTCTAGAAGTCAAGTACTGTTAGTTTATAGCAAAGAAGGTGTTTTTTTTGTTGGTTTTTGTTTGGCTTGGTTTTTGTTATTGCATAGACACTTTTGTTGTTTTGTTTTCCCAGGAGGGAATTATACCTGCGTTTTCTTACCGTTTAACAGACTAATATTTCTCCTGTTCATAACTATCACGGGATGAATTTTTATGGCAATACAATCATGTTACATCAAATGTAACAAAAATCCAAAGTGATGACAATGGTGTTACAGTCAGTTTATTTGTAGCTGATAAAACACACTTTTATGCTTATGTTTTAGTTATCTTCTCACAGACTCCTTAACACGACACGTATGTGCTTGCATTTTTCTAAAGGAAGCAGTTTGATAGATAATAACCATCTCAAGCAGTTAAGGGAGAAACTTAATCCACTGTTTAACTACACGTACTTTTTTTTATGAGGAGAAAATGAGTCATAACTAAGGCAGGGGAAGAATAAGATAAATAAAAGCTGCCCACAATAGCTAATAATAATTACAAAAAGTACCATGCTGATCTTGGGATCTGGCTGTTGAGAATACATTTAATACATTTAATAGCAACATTCCTTGGTAATTTCGTGAGAATGAATGTCAAAATATTTAATTGGGAATGCAGGCATTCCTTCTTGTAACAAGGATCTTGGAAGAGCCCCTTTATTCAGTGAACTGTTCATAAAGCTGTGAACAGGACAGTAATGTTCATGCTGTCAGCCACTTGAGGCTTTATCCAGCTCTCTCAAAAATCAGCAGCAAAATTCCTGCTGATGTCACTGAAGTAGATGGGACCTCATATGTGTATATTTTCTCTGTGAAGGGGATAACACTTGCTTTCTTTTTTCCTGTAAAATCTGAATAATTTTACCTACATCTAAAAATGTAAGTTGTGAAATTTCTAAGTTCTAGGCACCATTATTTTTTGTTCCTCTTCTGCTTCAGCTGCAAAAGGCCTGCATCCAGTTGGTATATCCGTATGTGTCTGTTCCTGGCATAAATTTACACTGATTTAATTTAAATGTAGGACTACCACCATAATGCACAAACACATATAAGATGTGAACTTCCCTTTATTTATTTATTACTTTTACCTTAATTTTATAGAATGTGTTAATGTTTAGTAGTGAAAACTGGGCACATAGGGTAATCATCAAGATGCTTTTGATGAAGCACTGTTGTTAGGACTGCTATACATAAATGATAAATTACATGGTCCGAATTTTAATGGAAGTGGAAATTCTCCTCAGCTTTGCTTCTATTTAATGCAAAGGGAAACAAACTTGTTCTTCAGTCATTGTTAAGAAAAAAAATTGGAATTTTGCTGTTACTGCTTTTTTTTTTGTAAACAAATCCAAATAACTTCAATAAATAATGGAGGGAAAAGGAAGAACAGGCAGAGTGCTGACTTTTGATCATACCCATCTATGTTCTCTGACAGAGTTCCTTGTTTAATTAAGTGTGAAGCACAAAGATCCTAGAATTAATACTGTTCCTGTTGCAGAGAGCTTGCAGTCTAAACATGCTCCCTCTTGATTTATTCAGTCAGTAAGAATAAGTTGAGAGAAATTGACCTAAAAAATTTTACCAAGCAGGTAGCTTTGCCAAGTAAAGCTGGTTTAAATATTTTGAAGTATGGAGATGCATTGTCAAAGGGACAGACAGCTCTTATTTGCTTCAGTCTCCAGGAGACTCTTTATGCCTGACTTGGTGGACATTGCAAAAATACCCATAAGGACTTCAATATTGCTGGATTAAATTTAATCAACTGCAGTGTAATAAATAGGTCATTGGAAAAAAAATCCTGCAAGGTAGAAGAGGTGCCATTCTAGATGTAAAATCAGCAGGTTTATATTTTAGAGAGAAAGAGGATATTTTAATAAAACATTTTTAATGAAAATAAATACTGATAAATAATATTGTTCTATTTATATACAGCCTGTGCTCTTGAGAAAAAATCAAATGAAACAAAGGATTTGCCTGAACAATGTAGAACAAATGCAGAAAATCCAAACATTACTGAGACTGTGATAAAGAAGAATAATGTTTCTGTCATCTTCCCAGGCCACTTCTTTTAATTTTCAAAAGAAATCCAAAATCATGTGTCATCTACATTTCATACGAGGTAAAAGCATTAAGGAGAGGTATTTAAAGCAGTAGCAGGAAAATCGTAGACTCAGGTCCAAATGCCTTAAGCAGCTCAGTTGCAACTTCTAATAGTGGAAAACTTAGAAGTTTCCACAGTGCCTGGTAAGGTTAAAATCCTTCTGAAAGCAATGAGAAAAGAGCAGATGTTCAGCAAGTAGAATGTAGAAATAAGTCTTCCACATAAACATTACTAGATAAATATATAAATATATGTAGGACTTTAGCTACATTAAGTTAAAATGATGCATCCAGTGAAAGGGATGATAGAGATTTAATTTACCTCACTGAAGCCATGATATCCTAAGGAAGCAAACAACTTCACAGATAAATTTAGAAATTACTAATGTGCTGAAATGTTTCAAGTAGAGTACTTGTCACATAAGTTGAAACCTGTATAAAGACTTTTAAGTAAAACAAATAGAGGAAAAGATTCTTTAAGTGGGAATACTTTTGTCCTGTCTTAGCATGAATAAAATATTGCTGCCTCTTAACTATATAATGACATGTGAGGCTTAAATTACTATGAGACATATCTTTTTTTAGGTGACAAATACAACAGTTTTCCCTTGGAGATGGTTCCTTCAGCCATAAGCATGCAAAAAAGTTGTCACAGATACTGCATGCCACTAGTAATAATTGTATCCGCCCCCCCAAAGTTCAAACAAAACCGATTTTTAAAGAATTCAAAGGCTGAAAAATTAGGTCTCATTTAGGAAGTGATATTTAGAAGGCTTTTTGTGCTTCAAGCCTCTTAAGCAGACGTTAACGGGTGCATTTGCAAACTTGTGTTTGCATAAGTGTTGTGTAGTTTAAATTGGTGCCCTGAATTTTATAAACAATTACAATTAAAAGATGTTCTTCTGGCGTCATGCTGTCACCCTTTGCCAAACATACATTTGTTTTCAGTGGGTTTGGATTTATATTACCCCTATTTAAAAGGAAGGAATCTCTAACTTCTATAAGTCTTCAAAAATCTCTGTTAATGTCTCATGGCATTTGCTGGGCCTGTACCCGTGTTCCTTCTAATCTTTCCCAGCCCAGTCTTTCCTTTGGAACCTTCTTAAGCAATTGAATTTTTAAGTTTTGTCAGGGATAAATGGAATAATCGCATCTGAGTTCATGATTTTGGTTTTGCTTAGTTTTTCCTCCATCATGCCAAAAGAGAAGCTCTGTTAATCACATCTGTGTCTTCCAAAACAGCCCAATATTTTTCTTCCTTCAGCTTTCATTTGAATAGATTTTACACAGCTGACCTTATCACCTTTTAAAAGAAAGCCTTTGCTCAGGGATCTGACAAAAACCTAAGCATTTAAATGAGTGCTTGTATTGCTTTTAGATCATTGTCCTCTGAAACATGAATAAACCTGGAAAGTAAAATCAATAGAATGCAGAAACTCATAATAACAGAGTTTAAAAAAACCAAAAGCAAACAGCCAAACCAGCTGATAGGCAGTTCTCATAGTTCTGTTCTCAGCAGGTGTATTTTCAGAAATCATGCTTGCACTTGGTAAAAAAACTTAATGAAGTCTTACAGTTTCCCTTGAGTTAAAGGCAGTCTATAGTACCGTGTTAAATGTGACCAGCTCTTGGTTTTATGCTCTAAGGAAAGGGCCTATTTATCATCACTTATATATTTGAACGTACATTTTTTCACACTGAAGAATTTTCAAAGCACTTACTAATGTAAAACTCTGCCTATTTTGAAAGAAGAGGTCTGGCATCAACAGCTTGTGCTGATGTGCAAAGTGAATTCCGTGTGACTTTCTAATTATTTTTCTGAGTATCTTTTCAGTAAAATCAGTTTACAACAAGTGCAAATGAGTTTTCTAATCTCTCTCTGCCTTGCAAAAGCAATGTTAACAACACAGTGCAGTTTTAATTTGTGAAGCTAAGTAATACAGTGCAGTTTAGCAAACACTTCATATTTCTGAGATAATCTTTTCATCTTATGCTCGGGTATTCAGTTTCCCTGTACCTTACAGTGAAGCTTCCATGTGTATGGTCTCATTCATAGTAAATATACACAATCTATTCTCTGGCTTTTTGTCTGTGGAAAAAAACCAATGTATTGGCATGTAAAATGGTTTGACCACTGGAAAAGTACTGTGTAAGAAACAGGCAACCTTCAGATAGACTTCAGTCAATGCTCCTTTTGCCTATGGCAAAAGCTGTCCCCTGGGGATAGATTTGCTAAGCTAAGCTTCAAAACAATTTTTCATATTTTCTTAAAGAAGTCACAGTTCTGAGTTTAACAGTGAGATCTAGACTTCAAGTTGGAAAAGCAGTTATTTAATTAAAAGTTGAAACCCATGTTGTCTGTAAAGTGCAAAGAAGTTAGTTATTCTGAGCAAAATAGTCAGAAAGCTTAGGGAAACTGAAGTAAAGATAGGTGAAATGATGAAGAATTACATAAATCAGAAAGTTGAATGCAGTTTGGGATGGCAGGCAATATAAGAGGAGGAAGAGGAGGGGCAGGAACTGATCTCTGTGGTGACCAGTGCCAGGACCAAAGGGAATGGCCTAAAGTTGTGTCAGGGGCAGTTTAGGTTGGATATTAGGAATATATCCAAAGGGTGCTTGGGCACTGGAACAGGCTCTCCAGGGAAGTGGTCACAGCACCAAGCCTGACAGAGTTCAAGAAGCATTTGGATGATGCTCTCAGGCACATGGTGTGACTCAGGGCTGGTCCTGTGCAGGGCCAGGAGTTGGACTCAGTGATCCTTGTGGGTCCCTTCCAACTCAGCCTATTCTGGGATTCTGGAATAAGAATACGATAGGCTACATTTGAAACCAGTTGGCTGATGGCTGTGTCATTCATTTGATGTAATGGCTGTTTGACTTCCTTTTTTAGTTGCTTGCTCCTCCAAAGCATTTTATTCCTCTGCTCTGAATATTCCATTAATTTATCTGTTGCTGCCTGTTATAGTCTCAAAAGAATGTCAGACCTGCTGTGAGAAATGCAGGGAGGTGATGAAGCAGTAACTGCTCTTCTAAAGACTCAGCTCCATGTTCAGTCTTTTTTCAGGATTGCTTTTGGAATTCCTCACTACAGAGCAACATGTGGAAGCAACAGGCAAATGTGACTCTGTTTCAGATGTACACAGAGACAGTCACTGATTGCTGGTGGTTATAGCTGCCTTCCTCACCAGAGTGAGGTTTAGTAGAGTGATGTGGCAGTAGAAGACTGGGAACTACTGCTACTAGTTTATAAATGTTTGTCTTTCCTTCTTCTGAAATATTCTTTTTTCGTGAAGAAAGAAAACAGTATTTGCATCTTGAATTTACTATTCAGGTCAAATTTATTGAGTGCACACTCAACTCATAACAGCAGTTGATCTTAGTAGTGTGGATACTACCTGCAATCTTTTGGCATCACACTTGTAGTGCTTCTTTTTTGTCTGTTGTATTCCTCTGAATAACAATGCCACCAATATATGTATTACATCACTTGTTTAAGAGAACCTTGAGAAAAGTTAGCTTTCAGCAAGTTTGAAATGCGATCGTTGTGACTTTGGTCACTGAGTCTAACAGCTGACATAGTTTTCACTGACCTTTTCCTGATCTTTGAAATGCTGGAGAAAAGTGATGTTTCCCACACTGGAAGTTTATACTCCCTTCTTATTAAAAATTCAACAGTAGTTGTAAAGTTCATTCTCTAAGTAATGTTCTTTTTTTTTTGCATTCTGCATGGGCTGCCGTGTAGGTTCAGTTAACTGTAGTTAAAGAATTGAAATATTTTATGAATAGTCAACATAATGAATACATTAATATTTAGTATGAGTTTAATAATTTTAATTTTTTTAACATTTCAATGCATGCTGTATTATATATGTTAGTAGTCTCTATGCATTTCCTCCTAACCTTCCTGTCTAACCTAAACCTCCCCTCATTCAGTTTAAGGCCATTGCTCTTTGTCCAAACATACCTGCCCTTGTGAAAAGTCCCTCTCCAGCTCTCTCAAAGCCCCTTTAGGCACTGGAAGGTGCTACAAGGTCTCCCTGGTGCCTTCTGTTCTCCAGATTGAACAGTCCCAACTCTCTCTGCCTGTCTTCCTAAGAGAGGTGCTCCAGCTCTCTGATCACCTTCGTGGCCTCCTCTAGGCCCATCTGCTCCACTAGTCTTTGCAAATGTGCAGCTACTTTTTTTAATTCTTAGATCTATGCATGTGATGAGTGGCCACAACCTGTTTGTTGTCAAGTTGGTGCTGTTCATCTTGTTTGTGTACTGCATAACAACTGACAGTAACTTTCAAAACACCAGAGTGACTGTAAAGAAATGAGACCAATAAATAAAAGCTATTAAAAAGAATAAAATCTTAAGGTACTTTAAAAGCTAAATTAAAAGTAGCCTTGTAAGTATAAAAAGAATCCTTCAGGCCCCATCTATTCCTTTTTGCTAGGCCATTGTAGTTTCTTTAGATGAGATATCCCAGCCATTTCAAGCAACCCTTGTATTTACACAGATGAAATGATGTGAGCTCTTCGTTCTGAATCTGTAGCAAAAGCTGCTCTACTTCATGATTCATAATGAAAATATTCTTGCCCTTTCCAAATGCTAGAAGGGCATCCTCTGTACAGAAGCTGATAGCAATGTATTTTGTTTCTGTTGACATGTTATGTTTAGGCCACTTGGGCAGCAGGAGATGTGTATGTGTTTTCATCTGCTGCTCTAAGTGTGAAAAATGCTACCAGGCTTTTCTGGTCTCCCACCTTAAGCTTCAGCACAGTAACTGGGCAGGAGAATGTGAGCACATAATCAAACAGGGGAAAATATTTTTGCTTCCTTGACAAGGTAAAGTGCAGTTTTTTAAAAAGAGAATAACTGTGTGGACAGATGTGGACAGACTATTTCAAAGCTATGGATTTTTTGTCTGTGATTCCATGAGGAAAACTGGCACAGTGCATCTGTGTGTATTTGCAGGGCTGTGCTTTGTATGTATTTGTAAGCCAAATGTATTTATGCACAAGACCTGTTGTGTTAAGTTAGTCTTTTAACCAGGCAAAATACAATTAAGGGAATAAAATCTGCTCCACATCGTGCACTTCAACCTATTTTAATTTGATAGCTGTGGTTGTAAAGTTAAGCTTGGAAAAAGGAATGATGAGTCAACCTTCTCAAAAGATGGATTTACTTTCTTTCTTTCCCCCTTATTTCCTCAAGAGTTTCCCCAGGTATTTGACTTTGCTAAAACGGGTCACTGTGGAAGTACCAGCAACCTTAGATATAAACAAATGAGAACAGAAAGTTCCTCTCCATTAATCAAGTTTCTACTTTTTTTGAAAAGAATGAGTAGTTGTGCCAGGTTAGACTGTGGGAATTGAGGGCAAGTGTGAGGTGACACCATGCAAGGAAACATGAAGTGTTTGTGTAGGTTACAGCTCTGCTGTGCCTGTCACCAGAAGGGCTGTTTCTTATCATCTCTTCTAGTGCTTATATCGGGACAGTGAGGCTGAGAATTGAATCTTAGAGATAATGAGTTTGAACATAGAGATGTAGATAAAATACATCCCTACAGTTAAATTTATGCATCCAAAACCCAAGATGCAGGATGGGTTTTTCACTTTGTACAACAGCCAGTTTGAGGTCTGTTTTGACCAACAGATCTAGATCAACAGTCATTCATTTGTACTTTGCTGCAGAGTAGCATCCCATATCATTTTCCTTTTCAGAGGAATAGTGTGACTGCTGAGGTCTCCAGATGTCAACCATTGAAATAAAGGGAATCTGAAAGTTCTTTATTATTGAACTCATGCTTCATAAGTTTTAGTATAAGTTTGGCTTCTACAGGAGGATTAAGCTGTGCAGTTGCAGAAGTGTGGAAGCCAAGGTTTTGACTAAATATTAAGAATTTAGTAAAATATTGGAGTGAGTAAATATGATCAGGATGTTAATGCTTCAAGTGGTTTATCAGTGCAGTGCATTTAATCCTTTTAACCTTTATACAGAAAATACAAAGCTTGAAAGGGTTATTAGTGAAGCATTAATGAAATCCACCAAACTATGCATATGTCTCCAAAGTTTAACATATAAAACAGCGAAGTTCATTTTTTAAGTTCTCAGCAAGATAGTGCTGTAATAGAGATGGTCAAATGGACAATGGCAAACAAAATTAAATCTCTGTAGCTTAGAGACAGATTAACTGTCTGTAGCAGATTTTTGACCATCACTTCCCAAATAAGTAAGTCTGGCCTATCAAGTGGGATGATAAAAAGAGATGGATGCTAGATCTAGTCATTTTAATTACCTGGATTTGTTCCATTGAAATGTGGTTGCCAGGATATTGTTGCCTGAGTTATATAGAAGACAAATGCAGATGCTATATTCTTGCTTGTACAGAGGATGACAACATTTTTGCAAAGTTTTCCCATTTGAGCATTTCTCGTGCAATTCAAAAATACTGTTTAATAGTCGTATCTGAGTACTTGAAGTGTGGCATTATCTCTGCTTCTTAACGTGAACAGAGAAGTTACTCTGTATGTGAAGAATCCATCTTAAATGAAAGAAACAAGAGAGACCTCAGCAAGGTAAGGGATTAAATTCGAGACATATTTTCATTTAATTTCTGGTTTTATACTTGTATAAATCAATGTGTGTATAAATCACCTGAGCTTACTGCTCCACCAAATCTCACTTTTATAGGCTAATATAGGATTATAGAAGGATTAAATTGAAGTAAGATAACTCAGGCTGCTTATTCAGATGACCTGCTTTGCAAGAATTTATAAAACTGTGGCCCCTGCTCACCATGGGCTGCACAGACAAGCAGGCTTAGGTACTGGCCCAGCAATGGCAGCACAAAGCTAATTAAGTTATTGCAATGTCCAGACCATCTTCAGTATTTCACTTAAAGCTGGCTTATCTCTATTTGGTCTAAAGCATTAGGATTGTACAGGCTCAGAAGAGGAGTTTCTAAAAAGTTAATTAATGACTTTGAGTTCGTAGGGAAATGAATAAAGTTACACCTGCAGGATAAACACCAGTTATCCCAGATAAGACAGCAGAAGGGTTCAAAAGCTAATAGGCTTTGAAAAGAACATTTTCACTTTATTTCTTCCTTCCCTTTCTTAAAATTGTGTGTTTAGATTATTTGAGTGTAGAACGTGTGGATTTCTTTAATCATCTATGAATTACTGAAAAGAGCATGAGATACATCTTCAGGATAGAAAATGTTGAACTGTCTTTCAGTGGTTTGGTTTAGGGGCTACACATTTGGGTCTGATTTCAGTGATTTTTGATTCCTCCTGGCTTCTAATTAATTTTCATGTTGCTGAAGGCTTTTTGGGTTGTTGGTTTGGTTCTGGTCTTGGGGTTTTTTCCTTTTCTTAAATGTTTCATCAGTAAAACATTCTATAATCCTGTTAAACATGTTAACTTGTGTTAACATACCAAGGTTCCTAATAACTTCAGGTCCTTTCCTGGGAACAATGTCTGCTAAACATTCCTCCTTTGTCATACAGTATCTTCATTTTCTCGTGGATGTGCAAACAACTGTTTTTCCCCACTCCTTGTTGCTGTGCCTTGCAAGAGTTAAATCCTTGTAGCAGTCAGAAGAATCGTTCTAGAGTTCCTGTGATTTGGCTAAGTAACATCTTATTAGCCCTAGTGACAGCATGCACTGGTGACAGCTCCCAGTTTCCTGTTTGGGTCCAGTTAAGTTTTGCTGAGGATTTTATGCACCCACTTTTAAGAAGCTGTTCAGCAAAAAATAGTTTTTTAGAAAGTACTTACTGTACCAATCTTAATTCATTTGTAAGAACAGCGTTCCTTAAGAACACAGCATATGAAATCCAGTGCATTATAGGTTGATCTAGATGAGTAGAGGGAAAGAATATGAAAACTATAATTCTGTAGTAAATCTTAAAATTTATTTCTCTGCAGCTGTGTAGGCCCAGTCACCCATTATAGAATGAAATTTATCTGTGATGTGTTACCAACATGTACAAGCAAAATAAGGGGTACATAAAAGGGTTATTAAGCTATTAATATAATTAANTAACATATTACTTTCACCACACTAATAAGGGACATGAGATGGGCTCTGTTAACCACATCTGATACAGAATTATATTTTGTCCAAAGGTATCTTCAGATTTCTGACTGATGTGTTAAAAAAGTGGAGAGTAAAATGTCAAGTAACTGTTAAGTCACTCTTAGAAGGAAAATAATCCTAAGATTTATGTGAGGAAATCCTGGAACTTTTCAGATAGTGCTTTTATTTTATGACATTTTCTTGTTTGTGTGGCACTGATCTGGTAAGTGAATCATTTTGTTGTTCCATAGTGCAAGCATAGTTTGGTTTTAATCATAGTGATATTTATGTCTTTTTTCATCCTTGGCCTGAGAAATAAACTGCAATTCACTGTATGTTTTAGCAAACAATAGGTACTTGGATGAGGTGCCTCACAACTTAATGCTTATAAAGCTTTAAACTTATGGTCTGCTCTCAAATTGTTCCACCAATGTTATTATACTCTTCTTGTTCAGGCTTTTGTTAGACTCCTGAGCCCACAGGCAGTGGCTTCCAAGGATTTTGGTATGCACTGATATGCTTTCCTCCTTTGGCTCTGGCATTTTTCCTTTGCTGCTGCTTCACAGTAGTAGGAATCTAAATCCCAGCTGTTTTGGAAACATCCTGAATGTTTGGTTTTCTGTCTTGTTGGAGGGCAAGTGACTGACTAACAGATTCCTCACATTACTCCACAGATACTTTGTCTGAAGGCTACAGTTCAAAAATGGTAGAAGCGATACAAGAAGCAGTAGGTTTCAGGGAGTCTTAAAACAACATAAAGCTTTATTTAATGGCATAAAAATACCCAATTTAAACAACCCCCAAAATCTTCCTTTGTCTGTGTCTTCTCTCATCTGGCTGAAACAGTCTGGGGGTGAAAGTTGTTCATTAATCTCTGTCATAGTTTTTGTCTTCTAAACCATCGAGTTCATCGGACTTACTACAATTTATCCTGACTAGGTTTTTGCTCCTCACTTTGTCTGTTTCTTATTGTTTTCCTTTTCCCAGCTTTGTGAATGTTATGCTAGTCTTTTTGGGTTTTTTTCTGTGGACATGGTCATGACTCATGACTTCTTCCCAAGAGACTGCATCTACTTTTTTTTTTCCCTTGTTTAAGGATGACTCCCAAATGTCATCCTTGAGAAAGATAATAGTAGCAGCTCTTTCTAACTCTAGCCAATATCCTTAATACTTTATTTTCTCAGTCAAAGCAGAAGAGAAATTTCAGCCTTTTCCATTGTTCCTAGCTTGGTGAATATATATTGGCCTAGCAGAAAAAAACAACTTGTTCTACAGATACATCAACTTTCATAGTGATACTGTGGCATGAAATCTTATATACATATATGCATTACATGTATATATGTATAAATGATTACATATGTTCCATTGACTTCCACTTAATTTGCATGAGTACACATGGTTTGTGGTAAAAAATGTAGCAGAGAAGCTTAAAAAATATTTTCTAAGCAGTCTTTTTTGCTTGTCATTAATTTATACTTTTTTTTTCAATCCATGTTGCAAGAACAATTACACTTCACTCCAGTTGGATTCCTGTTGGTAAGAAGGCTTATTGCCACAAATCAAAGGAACATTGATAGAATTTGGTATGTAAAATTCAAATTATGGTCACTCTACTCCAGTTTAACTGGCTGCCAAGTCTGGATTTGAGAGGAATGTTCTGCAGAGTGTACAGATAAGGAACTGTTGTTCACTTGTTGAACTTCAGTTCTGCTGTTTGGACAGGGCCAAAGCTGCCAGGTGTGTTTAGGGGTTTTTGTTTCTTTCAGGTGGTGGTGGTTCCTGTGACTGCCTTTCCCTCCCTTCTAAATCTAGGATGACAATGTGTCTGCAGAAGAGCAGAGCCCAGACAGGGGCTGAATTCCAGCCCCTCCTGTTTTTTCTGTTTCCTACATAATAGAGTTGTAACTGGGTATTTTGGTTTTCATTTCAGAACAAAAAAGATTTTTTTCCTTGTTCCAGCTTTGAATGAATCCTTATGAAATTCAAGCTGATCAAATTCTTCTCAAGCTGCAATAGAAGTCTAGTATAGTTTTAGACTTTGTTTATATAGCTATATCTAGGTCTATGTAATGCATCCTTACCAAAGGAAAAGGATGGAGTTATGCTGAGCATTGACTTGCTCATTTCTGTAGCTTGTAAAATAGTAATTTTT
This sequence comes from Calyptomena viridis, assembly GCA_013390005.1. Lineage (NCBI taxonomy): Eukaryota > Metazoa > Chordata > Aves > Passeriformes > Eurylaimidae > Calyptomena > Calyptomena viridis. Next base: position 74,924 of record WEIV01025706.1, read on the forward strand.
TTTACATGCTTATTGAAGATTTGATTTTTTTTTTTAAGATGGCAAGCTGATAATACAAGATTTTATGTCTTAGTTGTTTATATGTATGATATCAAATAATTGTGCATCTTCTGTAGCTGCAATAGCTTGTCTGCATTTTATTGTCATGTTGACTGAGTTGCTCCCAATTCATGCTGATCTTTCCTAATTGTTCGCTTTTTACTGAAGATTTTCAGAGCATTTTTTCATCTGGATGTAAACTCAGTCATTATAACAAACTGTGTGAAAAGAGAAATCTGAGTTAAAGGATTTTTGTAATGTATTTTGAGCTACAAAATTTTGCCTAAATACAAATACATTTTAATCAATTGGGAAAAAAATATTTGCCAGACACAGCATTTCGTTTTTCTTTCGCAAAGAAAGTAGAACAATGATAGCAGTGTAAGCAAATACCAATACACATTTTGATGTGATCAGACTTTGAGGGGTTGATAAGAAAATAAAAAAATCTAGTACAGATCAAGAGTAAAAGGATTTGCAGCCTTGCTAGCTTTTGGAAACTAAAACTAGAAAAGAAGCAAGTAAGTCTAAGAAATGTAAAGGTAAAGAACGTGTAAATCTTTGAATGAAACAGAATGAGCATAGTAGTTTGGGGTTTTGTTTAAAGGCATCAAAGCAGGATAGAAAGCAAGTTTTAAAAAGTTCATCAGAAGGTATTATCCAACTGTATATTTCCCCAAAGAGGATCAAATACTAAAGTGAGCAAGCAGCACTTTGAAGCCCAGGATTTCGATGTACTGGTTCAGTGTGTTTTTTGTTGGGGTCCTCTGGACCAAACTTCTAAAAATTTTAATTGTTTCTACTCAAAATGGCAATGACATGATTTTCCAAGAGGACTAAGAATTCAAGGAAGGGCTTGTTAAATTAGTGACTATTTTTAACAAAAAATCAGCAAGTTATTTTTACCTGTGTGCAATTGTTATTTTATTTGTCTTTTTTCTCAGTAAGAAATTGGGATTTTTGTTTGTGAATCACATAAACAAAGTATTTGGGGGCTTTCTTTATGATTTACTACATCGCCTTACAAACCTGTCTGAAAATATTCTACTTTTTTATGGACTTCTACACTTAATTGTATAAACTGATTTTTATAGAGAAACATATTTTTAGGCAAATGCCTTTGGTATGTGGTATTTCATGCTTGTAACTGAGTGTAAAAAGTATTTTATGACCCTTTTTAAAGACATATAAATAATCACATGCAAATTGCAGCCTGTAACTGCATAAATGTGTATTGTGTTGCTTGAATATTTTAATGACATTAATTAACAACAAATAAAAAGATTGTGATGTGGTACCAAGACTGTTAATACTCTTAAAGCAATTTTAAACATACTACAAATTCAGAACCTTTTGTTTTGTGGCATAACTAGAATCTGGCATAACTGATTCTGATATGAAAGACCACCCTGTGGATTCTGAGGATAAGGACAAGAATGAGGGTTATTTTACTGTATTTTGATTAAGAAGTCAACCAATAAAAAATAATTTTCTTGCTGTCTTGAGCAAGTTCCTTTCTCTCCTGCATTTAAATACCCTCTAGTGTTAATAAAACTGTTTCAAAGAAATACATGTTTCCGTGCAGGAAGAGGGATGAAGATTGTCAAGAAGAGTATTCTCCTTGAGGAAATAACTATTTTTCAAACTCTCTATTGTTTCAAAAGAAAAATGTCATCTTAACTTAGAATTAAGGGGGGAGAAGAAGTGTGTCAAGTAAGTGAAGTTACAAGTGCATTTGTGTAGTCTGGAGAACAGCTCGAAAAAGGGTGACTTGTATTTCAGCCTCAGGATACCTGGAATTCTGTAACATTTGCCTCTCTGATGATGTCGTGCAACTCACTTTTTCTGTGAATTGCCTACTTTACAGCTGATACCCCTTCTTGGTTCATTTCTCTATTCTCCAGCTCTTCCACAAAGAACAAGTCATTGAATTAATTGTGTACTGTAGCCAGACTTCAAGGGGAAAGGGAACCAGAAACCAGATGTCATAGGCTTCTACTGACAAGTTGATTTTGAAAAGCATGCAGGCAGCTAGGAAAAACACATGGCTTTTCTGGAAAATAGAGACACCTTAAACCCTATGAAGTCATGTGATTATCTCTGGAAACAGTGGGAGCATTTCTAGGATAAAGGAATGCTGACAGTCATTTTCCCTAACTGAAGCAATCCTCTGCAAATGCAACTAATAATGTCAGTCAAGAGAATGATGAGGCAATACTGAATATTTTCCTTCCTTCCCCTGGTAAAAGCTATGCAGCTTGTTCTGGGGAAAACATTAATTTGGGAAAATCTACAGCGCTGTCATCTCCATGACTGTGTGGGGGATTGGGGCGTGGTTTTGCCCATGCTGTGTTTACATTGCCACAGTGCACTGTGGAGGGGATCTGAGCACATGCTTGTGTGTGCATCCCATTGAGGGGGGAAGAAGGGGCTCAGAAGCCAAGCTGCTACCAGCTGTTCTCATCCTTCTGGTAAAAGCCCAGATGTTCTAATTGGGTTTCAACCTGCCCTCTTAGATCTCTGTTATAAAAGTAGAACAGCTGTTTCCAATCTTTTCCAACCCTGCTGGAGGGAGAAAGAGAACATGAGCTCGCTGCCATTCTGGGACTGGCAGGAGAACTGGGCACCTGTTCATATTGGTACCTTATGCTACTACATCCACTTCAGAGCATGGCACTGTGATCCTCCCAGATACAACACAGGTACATAACATGCTGACCATTTCTTTTCTTGCTAAACTTTCCTACAATGACAGCAAAAGAATGGTCCTGAATTGTTTCTGCAGCTTTACTCTTCTGAGCATGAAGTATATGATATATCACAAGATGACAGTGATTTTTATATCAATATATACCTATGGTTAGGATGTCTGCTTACCAGATTTTTTTGGTGTTGAATTTCTTTATACAAGACTGCTGTTAGTCTTAATATTTCTTTTAAAAGAACAGATAAGCATCTATTTTTTATAATTTTGTGAATATGTGTATGAAAAATAGAAAATATTGCTCGTAATTAAAAAGAACCCAAACAAACCTGATTTTGGTGGCATTTTTGAACAAAACCACTTATTTAGTTTTGTTTGTGTGAGTATATTCTTTCAGAACTAGGACATTCACCTTGAGGAGAATCTTAGGAAGAGAACATACAGAAAAATAAGTTACTGGTTTCTTATTAATAAACACCCACCAGTAAAATATGATCAGACTAGAGTGCAGGAACAAATGTAGAGAGGAGGTATCAGGTTTTAGATTTGAGATGAAAAACATACAATCTAGATCAGAGAGCAGGATGAAAAGGGGAGTGTGAAAGGAGCTGGCAGAGAAAATACAATTTTAGAGTCTCGTGGATACTGGTATATCTTTGCAACAAGTCATAAAACTGTTTTAGGCAGTTCTGGAGGCATGACAGAAATGCAATGAGCTTTAAGGGCTATCTGGCAAAATTCTCACTGGAAATGCATCCTTTTGAATAGGGGCAAAGAATGAAGCACCAGTCCTCTGTCCAACAGCTACTTCTATGTGAAGCTAGAAAAAAGCAGAATAAATGATTCTATTAATCCCAGCTTTCTTCTTGCAATACTTCAATGCAGACAAACATTTAGCTGTGTACATATGGTGAGACTGAATATGCAAAATCAATTGACGTTGTGTTCTGAAGCTGCAAAACTCTTTAACATGTGCCTAGGAGGAATATGCTATTTGACCAAGACTTTTTAAAAAATTTAAAAATTGGGTAATTCCAAAGGGACAAGCAAAAGTCATGGTTGCATCCCCAAGTTGAATTCCCTTTCTGTAAAACATCAAGTGACTTTTTTAAAATTTTCCTAAAATGTTCTTACATATATTCAGCATACGGAACAAATTTTGCCCTCTTTTTTAGAAACAGCTGAACCATGCTGGCTGAAAATCAACATTTTGAAGCCAATCAATTTAACACAGACGATCACAATTTTGTCATATCTCAAATAACTGCAAAGCTCAGTGTTGCAATAGGAAGTGAAAGACAATTTTATCTACAGACATTCCTATTGATACTGTTTTTGTTTGCTTTTTAAGTGCACCACCTTAAAATTCTCTAAGGAAAAATACGGAGACGCAAACCATCTGATGAACCCTGAAACAGTCTGGCAGCAGCAGCGTCCAGTCAACAAAAATGTATGTTAAATCTTTTCTCTAAACTTCTGCTGGTAGAGGTGGAATAAGTTTTCTATCCATTTTTTTTTCACAAGCTGCTTGGAAACTTTAGAGTAAATGACAAAAAGTAAAATTCGTGCATTGAAAGCAAATCAGTCTCTGATCAGGGTTTATACTTATTTTTACTTTCTGCTGTGGGAATGGAGATCACTTGCAGTGTCCCTAATAAAAGCTTCCCACATTGCTTCCTGATAAGTTTATTTTTATTATGTGGTAAATGTGCTCTTCGCCCTGCAACTAATTCTTAAAACCCGGGGCTGTTAATTGAGTCTGCAAGAATTCTGGGTCAGTATGGGGAGGGGATATGCTGGTATCAAGTTTCACATGAGATCAAGAATTAATATTTAGGATTAATTCAGCAAGAGAATATCATCTTAAAGCCTTTAAAAATGTCTGGGTTTGATCCTTTTCCTAAGAATAGTCATGCTTTTCTTTCTCTGAATTAAAGTATCTTCTTGCAGTATTTAGTTTTTTTAAAATTTAATTAAAATGCAATATTTAAATGTTTTGGGTTTTTTTAGGCTGGGATGATTTCAAAGGTCTTTTCCAACCTTGATAATTCTGTGATTCTATGATAGGAAGTCTAAATTCAATATGAATACCAAATTCAGGAAGAAGTATAGCTTTTACTATTTTGGCCTAGATTAGTGTGCAGTATCAGTCCACTTATATTTCAGGTTACTGTGGCATGCTATTGTATGCATGTATATCCATGTGGAAGGAGAAGCCCATCATCCTTTGGAATTTTTTTCTCCTAATTCTTCATTTCTGTCCAGCTTCTCACAGACAATATAAGATAGAGCTTAGTCACAATGATTTTTAACCTCTTCAACTTTCTAAAAAGAACCCCAAAAAAGTAATTGTAAAACTCCATCTCTCCTCTTTTTCTGGAATGCTGCTATTGTAGATCCCATTTTAACTCCTTGCTCCCTCCACCCTCAAAATCAAAACAAAAGAATTGTGATGGCACATGTTCTCTATGGATAATTACTCACCCAGTGTCCATGACTCAGTTAAATCATGTGGAATATCTTCCTTGATTGAAAATCTTTCCCTTTTTTTTGTCTTTTTTTTCTTCTTAAAAATACCAAAAGTATCAGTGCTTTTTTTGTTTTCTTTGTTTGTTTTGTTGTTTGTTTTGGGGTTTTGTTTTTTAATTTGGATTATCTTCCAGTTTTTCTGTAGAACACAGGACAACCATACAACAATGTATTGAACACATTACTTGTACACAGCTAAGGTTTCAATTACTATTAACAGAAATTAAAGCTGAAACTCAGAAAACAGTTAATTAGAGTAAGTGAAATGCAGCCATGACCTTGGAAGACTCTATGTGTGCTAAAAAATATTGGATATATTTAGCTTCTTGGCAGGCTAGATTTTAAGGGCATGGAAACAGAGTAACTTCCTTGCCCACAAAGATTTGAATTTCCAATACTGTTTTGCTTTCCCTGTGAGCTATTATAAACATCCTAATATGGTGCTTTATTGGAACTTCATTTTTAAAACAACTTTCTTGAAGGGAGGAAGAAGAAAAAAAGTAAGACGTGAATATAGGAAATGAAAATATAGTGGTTGTTGCAGTTCTTTGTGTAAGATCTGTCTAGAAAGACTTGGCCATTTAAACTGTGTTTATCAGTTTGGACCATTTTATTGATTATCTGGCAATGAATGGTAGAAAAACAGATTGACATTTTGTTTCTTGGACACTCTCTGTTTCTCATATAGAGATTATTAGCTGGCTATTTTGAGACTGAGAAAAATGTTAGCTTTATAAATAAAAAGACTCATTAAGGCTTAATGAGTAGGTTTATTTTCAGGCACTTTGAGTACTTCTCCCTGAAGTCTCAAATCTTTCCATTTAACATGGACTGGGTTACAGGATCATCAGTCCCTCAAAGCATGACCTCAAAGCAAACTTCATTTACACTGTTGCAGTATAAATGTTTTCTTTAGGATGACTGGGCTCTGGCAGACATCTCCTTACCTTGTTCTGCAGGCTCTGCAATTGCATATTCTTTTAATTTAACATTCTTCCAGAAGACTCATCTAGAAAGGTTGCTGGATAAACATCATTAAAAGTTTATGCAGCATTAATAAAGTTTTGTTACATTTTGCATAAATGATCCAGCATGTCTGCTCAGCTGACTGGCAGAGTGAATATTGACTAATACCATCCTTTTGAACCTAGGATCCATTTTAGTTCAGTTATTCTGGATCTCATTTGGGATTTAGTATTCAGCAGAGTGAATGCCAGATGGGGAAAGTTTACATGTTTTGCCTTGGTTTGTTTTCTTTTATTTTTTTCATATATTAACTTATCAGACCTGCTCTTATTTTGCCTTTTTTTTTTCTTTTTCCTCCTGTGTGGACAAAGCTGGCAGATAAGAAATGCACACATAAATGAGATCTAATGGGTGCCAGCAGGTGAGATAAAATGACTTCACTTTTGTGTGCACTATAATGGTAGCAACATACAAGCCAGAAACCCCATAGAAAACACAAGTCTGATGCAAGACTAAATATTTAAATTAGCAAAAAAAATCTGTGCAAGAAAACAAAGGGACATAGCAAAACTTGGATGTGAATTTTAAGTCCTTTAACTAGTTTTTCCATAGAGCTGAGAAATAAGATGATGAGAGTGGCTAATAGAAATACAGTTGATTCAATAAAGAAAATTGCAGTGATTAGAGTGGCTGATACAGTTGATTCAATAAACAAAATTGTCAGAGCTCATAGTTATTCATGAGGTGGACCTGACATGGACAGAAATGCATTCTAGATGATGTACAACAAAAGTCTTAACTGATGAAAATACTTTGGGGATGTTTTCAAAACAAAATATGAAAGCTCATGTCATAGAACTCTAAGTGCAAATATTCTCACTTCTGCTGCAAATTTTTAGCCTGCCTGATTAATAATCTTCATACTTTAGTCATTGAATAAAAACCATAATCAGAACTTGCCATTGTGGATGGCGATTGCATATGGGCACAAAGGACAATAAGCAACATTTTAAAACAATGCTTTTTAAAGTCCCAAAGCATAAAATCTTCAAAAATAAGAATAATAAAAAATGGTAGATCTTTAAAAAACTGTGAATTCTCAAAAGCTGAAATGAAAACACCTACAACTATTTCTACACAAATAAACTGTTTGAGTTAGAGTTCTTATCTCCCAGGCTGCCCGATTAAAGTCAAAATTAGAAGAAAAATTACTGTGACAAAATCACTTGTCAGACAGAGTTTGTGCTTGAAAATGGTTGTGCCCCAAAAGTGAAGTCCCTGTATGAAATCTTACCTATCCTTCAGCCTGGGAGACAGAACTCTTCAGTATTTCAGTATGTCAAGGGTTTTAGTGCTTGTGTTCATCTCTCCGAAGGCACAAGTAAAATCTTTGACCTTGGGGAGCTCAACTCATGAAACATAACATTGCTATGTCCTGCAATGCTGCTTTCATAAGTCACAGAGCTGTGAAAATCAAGAAAAAAGGAAGTTAACTGGTAGAAGCGAAGCATATCCCACCACCAAGCCACATGTAACCCCAGAGAACTATATCTAGCTACCCTGAAATACTTCAGAATATTTATTAAAGAATAATTTGATGCTGTTCCTGGGGAATACAGCACTGTAATAGTGGCAACATAAATGTGTTGTGTTATGGGGGTGTGGCCAGCTATCTGAATTAGAATGTTTTATAAGAAACAGGTATCGCCAGATTTTAAAACCAGTGCAAACAAATCTTTTTTTTTCTTATATGGTACATGTAATTATGCTTTCTTTATGCAATTTTAACAATCTAGCTGAAATAATTAAATTGTAGATGCTAATATTTCCTCATTCAAAAACTTAGATTTTAGTTAGCAAGTTTCACCTGCATTTGGCCTGGAATCATTCATGTTAAACAAATCTTCGGGCAAAGCAACTGCTATGAGCACCCTATGGGATAGAATATACAAGCAGTTTCAGGAGCTGAAGATTAATAGAAATATTGGTTTCCCCTTCTTGTGATTACCTCTAGGTTTGTTCTATGTCCCCTAAATTTTACAGAAACAGCAGGGGTCGTGTTTATGTGGTGCAAATGGATGGGCCGAGCAAAAGAGGACTAAGACTCTCTCACCATAGGTTTCTCCCCATAGCAGGAGCAATAGCTTGAATCTGCTTTGCAAGCTATTGGCTTCACTAAGTTTCAGGAACTTGAAAGTATTTTGAGACCTCCATTACTTGGCTAAATTTGGCCAACAGTGGTATAGGATGCTAGGCCAATGAACAAGCAACTTAATCGAAAAATTTTGTTTCCCAGAGGACAGTAGTGGTAAAAGGCAGTAAACAACTTGTTCTTGCCAAACTAGGTTTGAAGCAGTTGTTGCTATGAAAGGGATTAATGAAGATATAACAAAAACACAACTTCTGTTGTAGGCAAATGAGACATTTGACACTCGTGGCTTATTTATTCTGAGAAAATAAAACTGGAAAATGTAAAAAAAAAAAAAGTAAAGATTCTGTAGCTGCATATAACTAGATGGAAGACTGAAAGCCTGCTGAGTCACAAGAATCTCTTTCAGAACTTGAGTTTGTGGGCAATAAAATAGTAATCCAAGAAGATGAAAGGAGATGCGTTAAAATGCTTTGTCAGAGAGTCAGTAATGGTGCAAAGGACTGTAAGTGGTCAAAAGACATTAAAACCTGAAATGGTTCTTGAAAAACCTGCTCCTAGTACATTGGAACCCAACTTAAATGCCAATGTCAGAGAAGTTTTTCAGAACCTTTTTTTACTATGTTGTTTTTGGGAACTAAGAATGTCTTAAGTGTCAAATCATAGACTTCCTAATGCAAGCTGAAGCCTGACATTGCACAAAGAATGTGCCCAGCCTCTTATTTCCTTATGTTACAGGACTGTCCTAAGTTGCCATCAGCTCATCTTTGCCCACTTCTCCTACAAGAATCCTCATGTTGCTGTGCATGACTCCCCTATGGAACGTGCTTTCCAGATGAAATCACCAAGTCCTTAGTGTCCTTTGTATGATCTGCTTCTGCCTGACAGTTCTTATTAGCCATTGTCAAAAGGAAGTTAATTTAGTGTCATTTCCACCGTTCTCCTAAACCAGCCCTAATATATTCCCTCCAAACTTACTATCCAATTTTTTTACATGATCTGCTGCAATTTTTTGACATTTCCCACCTTCTTCTCTCTTGTCTCTACTTCAGTTGTGAAAGGTTTTTTGGACAGGGTTTGCATTGCTTATATTTAATAACTTTGCAGCACCCGGCATAAGCAGAACTCTTAGTTAGGATCTGGGATGTAATTGTAATAGTTATAAATAAATAGTCTGAATTGGCTAAAGGGCTGGAGTAAGATTTGTGTCTGTTTTAGAGCTGAGAGCTCTGAATCACATGCATGGGATTCCTCTGAAGGTACCTGCATTTAGTGTGGTAAATGTTTTGGGTTTCTTTTCTCTTTTCATGCCCCACTTGAAGCTACATTCTCATGGGATAGAAGCAACTTCTGTGGACTTCAGTAAGAATTATTCCTATTCTGCAAGTAGAGAGCAGAGCCCATGACTGGACTGAAGCCAACGTTCTTTAAAAGTTCACATGCCTTGTATTTGCTCTCTAATTTAGACTCCTCCTGACCAAACTGAGAAGGAGGAAGGGAGAGAGGAATGAAAAATAGTAGCATCTGTGTCAGTAAAAAATTCTAAGGGTTAACATAACATGATGTAAACTGTTTCATCTGTTCTTCCTACTTGCCCATTTGAATCAGAAATGAGTAAGTAGAGCTTACATGCACTGAACTTGAAGAATGCTAACGGGGTGTCTGCATCGTGTTGTATTCGGAGTACTCATGCTAGAATAGGAAAGCCTTTAATTCTCTAATTCTCTGAGGCAAGAAAGGCTTTCTGGAGAGTTACTTTAAATTTAAACTCTCATTCTAATGTTAGGCAGCCTGTTGGATCTCTGAGTTAAAAATTGCTTCAGCTTTAGTTACTAGAGCCAGATGTAACATTGACCTTAAATGGTAAAAGCTCCCAAGAGTGAAAGAGAGGCTGGCCTGAGGGAAAAAGAGGAATAACTGAAGTTTTAGGTAAGTATTCTCTATAACTGAGAATAAGCTCTTTTTCAGCCGTGAAACAGAACGGAACCATATTTCCTCCTTAAAGGTACAGTACCTTGTTGTTGTGGTACCAAGTAGCTGGTTCTTTCTACCTCTTCTCTCCCACCCTCTTCAAATTCTACCTCTCTGTCAGATTTTAGCTGCTTGAAAACTGGGTATAGTTAATGAAACCTCGTTATTCTTACATAGGTGTTTGGGACTATACAAGAATGAAAAAGAAAAAGCTGTGTTAATTATACTGAGGCTTGATAAAGAAAGGTACGTAGTCAGTAATTTGAGGCAACCTGATTCACAGATATTGTTATCTGTATTGTACTAACCAAGAGAGTCTTACTTAGGAGCAATACATGTTATAGAGATACAGATATGTCACAGACTTCTCTTTTTTTTTTTTTTTTTTTTTAATTTGTTTGACTTTCCTTCTCACATGCTTTTAACAGTGCCGGAGTGGTTCATGTTAATGGATTAGTTACTTGTCTGAAACTTATCTTTTTAAAAAGCATTTCCAGAGCTATTTCTCTATACATTATGTGTTCGGTTTAAATCCTGTTAGATGTAAATTAAGACCATGAAGTTGTGACTAATTGGAATGCTGTACAGAAAAAAAACAAACCACCCTCAAATGTTAAAGCATATTTGCTTTCGTATAGCAAATCTCATTTACTTTTCCTGATATTTCAGTCTTCAGTTTTTCTGTGCTATTTGGTAGGTACCCTACCAAAGTATATTTTATTTTCTCGGCAAATTAAAACACATTTTTGTCTTACTAATGTGTATGTTAAGGTCTTTTTTTATTCCTCCAGACAGCAGTATGTAAACAACATGAAAGAATGAGGTCAGTGCAAGGAAATGATAGCTCAAATTGAAGACTTAGTTTTCTGTTACTAACTCATATTAGTAACAACTTGTGTTAGGGAGTTGATTTTTCAAATCTATATAGCATGGCTTCACCTGGTGAAAAATTCTCTGCAATCAGTAGCCAATTTCCATCTTTGCAAAGTGATTAGACAGTAGTTTTTAGTTTATGCTATGCAAAGATTAGATGAATTTAGAGTTCTGAGCATAGACGATGTTCTTGTGAGTGCTGAAAGTTACTGCATTGGTATTTGACATGATAGGTGTTGTGGATGCTTTAATGAAAGTTTACTTTATCCAGGTTCAAGAGAATGTCATAAAGGCATCTTACTTGTTAAAGCATTTCAGATTCAGTCACAATACTTGTAATAGTTTTCCTTTTATTTTTCTCTGGATTATCATTAGTGAACAGCTCAGTACATTTAGGTTAATCTTCTAACTGACCTTCATGTTTTAAATCAACAATTATATCTCAAAGCAACAATTATACCAAACTTGGAGCTTAAAAATCTGATGATATAAATGATGATACATGGAAATCCAAGTTTATTATTACCAGCAGTGGAAATTAAGAGTCAGTCCAGTATATTCAGATGCTGAATACTAGGGGGTCCTCAGTCTTTTAATATTCTTGTATTTAAAAGCCTCCAAAGGCCTTTGTTCTGATTTGCTGGTCTTGCGTGTGTTATTTACTTGTTATGTTTTATCCCCCCCTTCAATTTGTGCAAGGATGTATAACATTAGATGGTATTTTAAAAGGTGTTTAAGTTTTAATAACTTACTTTTAACATTGCGTATGGACTGGAATAACTAATCTGTGTCTAACTCCTCCAAGTCTAGAACAATTATAAGTTTCTGCTACATGATATCTTGTAGCATTTCGGCAACTATTGTTCTTATTCCATGCAATTCTTTTTTATGTTGTAACTTTAATATAGAATACAGTGCCTATGTGTAAACTTATCTTCCATAAATGTATTGTTATGCCAGTGAGTGTAACTTAATGCAAAAAGAACAAGTTGCTTATCTGTACATTGTGAAAATTACGTGTTAAAATCAGCACTGCAATAAGTACCTAGGATTATCGATGTATTTGTTTTATGAAAATCCATCTATTTTACATCCTTCTGGCTTAAGTTCTAAATTGGCTATGGACATGAAACCTATACATCTCCCTGCCTCCTATCTTTTTATATGTCTGAGTCAATTTTTATAACTATAGTCCTCTCTATCTGGGACCAAACCAGTGGAATTTGAGAATTATCTGTCAGCCTAATTAATTGCTCCAATGTGTAGTACCAGCCTCTTCCATCCTCCTTTGGATCAGTCTGCTTCCTGGCAGCTTTTAAGGATAGCATGGTGTTAAATAACTTTTTGAAAAGCTGGATAAGATGAAGTATGGCAACTGAAGTATAGGGAGTTGGTACTGAGAAGAGACTGCTGTGAACGCTTCTCCTTTCAAGGGTTATATGTGTATGTTCCTCGTGTGTCCTGGAGTTCTCTTGCCTCATCGATTTGCTGTTCTTAGAGAAGTTTATAAGTCCAGGTAAAAGAAGCATCAAAAGGCTTGTGAGTGGAAAGGGAAAGAAAATCCTTGCTGTTTCAAGGTTTGTGGGCTATTTAAAGATCTGGGGGATTTGTGGGCAGAGAGAGATCTCTCTTCTGTCCTGACTTGCAGCCTTCCTGGAAATTAAGCAGAAGAATTTCCTTGGGATGTGTTCTCTGCTTGTGCTTCCTTTGAAAATTGGGTCAAAGAGATGTTTTGGATCTCAGTATCACTGACAGAAAGGAAATCTGAGTGGGTGATGGATCTTTGTAAGCTTATAAACTTGTGACTCAAGACATGAATTACTGCTTATGTACATGCGGTATATTGTGAAGAACTAAGACTGTGACTTATTGTAGCACTTTGAAATACTAACTCAGTTTCCCACCCTGGAAAGTATGTCCTAAGAATTCTGAAAAGGAGAGAGTGATTTGATATTTGAGCAAGTGGACTTGTAGCCTCAGGTTTTCTTGGACATCTTGAGCTCTAACAGCATCCCTGGATTTAATTCTCTGATGTAGATAGATATAATAGTTTTTTTCTTTAAATTTCTTTACTTTTCTTTATTTAAATGTGCCTGTCCTTAATTTTACAATCTGAAAAATAATCTGAGAAATTCCACTGAAGAATTGCCAAATGTATTAAATATCTGAAAGATTTAAAAACCAACAATGACCACCACAGCCCCCCAGCTAATAGCTGAAATCAAGAATAACTTACCATCTGCTAGAACCTTACCTGCCCTTAAAATGTACAAAACACAAAGTCTTTAGGTGTCACAAGTCATCAGGGACCTGTAGTATTGTAGGCATGATCAATAGGGTTTGGAGAAGTAAGGTCTGTAGAATATGATCTTTTTTATGCTAACATGGACTGCTGGGAGTGGGGAGGATGAGGGGAGCAGGGAGGGAAACATGCAAACCTGCCAGCTAATGTTTGCCAAGTGTATATATAAACCTGAAAGTTTCTTTCCCCAGCTCATGCAGAAGCATGTTGTGTTGTGTTTTGTTGTGATACAAATGTATACTTTAGAATCACTGCTGTCCCCTAAATTTTCCTGTCAATACACTTGGTGATTGTCCAAACAGACCTGCCATCTCATGGCTATAAAACAGGGTCCACTGGGCTAGTTATTGCAATTTCTGCAAAGAGCAAAGGGCTTGAAATTTGATATTATACACAGTGATGGTGGGGAAAGCATTTTATGTAGGAGTTACACACTCTTTTCTTATCCATTGTAGTGTTTTGCAATGGATACATGATAGAAATTGCTGCCGGGTCAAGTACAGCAATTGCTTTGGTGTAGGAGCTTGTCTTCTGAGTAAAATTATTGCTGTTTATGTAGTTCTGCAGAATGTTTTGTAATGCTGAAGTTATACATGGGGAATTTGGCTCTGAGCTTTTGCTTTAGAAATCATCAGCAAAGTTTCCATTGACTTCAGTGGTGCCAGATCAGGCTCTTTGTGAATACCACAAAGGTAAAGACTGTGTCAGCAGGAAAGAAGAGTCTGCAATCTAGAAGAATCTGAGTAGGAAAAGCAGGTCTATTTTCGCCCATCTTATTTTGGACTTTTAGGGGTGCACTAACAAATTATAAGATCTGTAGAATAAGATATTTTTCTGAAATTTTGGAAAAGAAAAATCTACTATTTTATTTTCAAACGTTCCCCCAGTTTCTCTGAAATGGCTCTGAAAAGGCTGTTTTAGGAGATGCATATATGCAGGTAGTAGAATATAGTAAAGTGTGATATGTTGATTAACCCTTCCTGTTAAAACTATCAAAGTTGTACTGAACTATGCTGTAACTGCTGAACAGAAAAATTAAAAATAAAGTGTACAGTGAGGGAGAGCTTGTGGAGAGGAGGGGAAATAATTTAGCAATGTATAAAAATGCACACATGCTTCACAATTTCAGCCACTGAATTTCCTGTATTTTTCTTTTTAAATAGTGAATGACAGTGACTGACCTCTGGGCTCATGAAAATAGCCTGAAATAATTATGGGCCGACCTTCAGTGGAGGGTGGAGTTTGCCCCAGGAGGAGGTGCTAAGTCAATTTGATGTTCTGCACATGACCTCAGACTGGGAAGGGCTAGGAAGCAAAGCTACACATTGTGCCCACTTCCCTTAGGCAAGTGTGGTGGTGCCCATCATCTTGACTTCTCTGAGGGCTCTTGCAGTTAATAAACTTATCATTCCTATTCTTGGAAAAAGAGAATTATCAGCATTGCTCTAAAAGCTGTTTTTAGTAAGTACAGTAGTCAGTGGAGCAGACGGTAGAAAGCCACGCCGATGTATCAGAATTCCCAAGTATCTTAGGCACTTGAAGCAAGATTAGGAAGACTTGAAAACTGCTCTGTGTTTACTCAAAGAATTAAGTGGAAATATCCGTAAGGGACAGGGAGAAAGAATTTGTGGTATATGTTCTAAAACCTCAATATGTAAAACTCAGTTTTGTCTGTGAGTCAAGCTTTTGGGATCTCTCTGAAATGTCTCCTGCACAAAACACTGCATTAAAACGCCCCTTCCAAACTCATACATTGTGTGCTAATGGAATAGAGTCACTGGAATATTAACAATCTTGTACCCTTGTAAGAAGCTTTTGACATTTTCTGTTGGATTATTTTTTAAAGTCTTTGACATTTCCTGTTTAACAGATTTTAAATGTTTTTCTTGGTAAAATAGCAGACATCAACCATCTCACTTTATACAAAGCTGACATATAACTGTAACAGAAAGGTGAATAATACCTAAAGATCCCATAGGAAATCTGTTCTCTTGCTGTTTGGTATTTCCACGTCTAGTAAAGTGTTCAGAAATCACATTAAAGACCAAGTGGGGTATTTTACTGATCCCTTGTAGAAATTATACAGAACTTATACAACTCAGAGAAAAAGTACTATACAAGAGAAAATAGCCTGGGATGCATGGGGAGGAGTGTGGCCAGCAGGCCAAGGGAGGGGATCCTCCCCTTCTTCACAGCCACATCTGGAGTGCTGTGTCCCTTTCTGGGCTCCTCAGTACACTAAAGACAAGGAGGTACTGCAGAGGGTCCCATGGTCTCAAAGGTACCTGGGGGTCTGGAACATGTCTCTTATGAGGAGAGACTGCAGGAGCTGAGCCTGTTTAGGCTGGGGAACACTGAGAGGGGATCTCATTAATACACATAAATATCTCAGAGACGGGTGCCACGAGGATGATTCCAGACTCTTTTCAGTGGTGCCCAGCAACAGGACAAGAAGCAATGGCCTAAATTAACTAAAGCAATTAACTAAAACACAAGAAGTTTCACCTCAACATGAGGGAGAACTTTACATGGCAGAGCACTGGAACAGGCTGCCCAGGGAGGTCATGGATTCTTCCTCTCTAGAGACATTCCAAACTTACCTGGATCTGGCCCTTTGTGACCTGCTCCAGGTGACCCTGCCTTGGCAGGCAGGTTGGACTAGATGATCTCCAGACATCCCTTCCAACCCTAAAGATTTTGTAATTCTGTGATTCTTATCATGAAAAGGATGAATTGTGTTTCCTTAAACCATATAGCTCTCACTTGTAAATCACTGTTGCTGTGTTTGGAATGTGTGGAGCTTTGCCTGTGTGCACGAATTAAGGGTCTGTCTCAGTGGATTTTGATCCCCCCCTGAGAATCTGGCTTCACTTGATATGAAAACAATTTCCCTTTTTCTTTCACTTAACAGGTAAAGATCAGAATTGATGGAACATTTTTCCCTTCAGAGCAGGACCTGGTAAATATCTTGTACAGCTTTTTACAAGATGGGCACAGATCCACCAAGTTTTTCACCTAATCTTGTTCTCAGGTAGTAGTGATATGCTTTCTCAGAACAAAGTCCTTTAAACTCACAACAAAATCCTTTAAACTCACAATATGCCTTTCGCTTGTGTGTTTGCTTATATGATTCAGAAATTGTGAAGTTCTTTCTTTTGAAGGTGGGTACTGTACAACCATCCTGTGTACTTATCTTCTGAGCATCTGCTTGGAAAATAAAACAACGTGCCGTTTTGACATCCAAGAAAGTGCTATAAAAAGTCTGTTGCTATGTTTAAATGCCTACACTCAGTTGCTATAGCAATAAAAATATCAAAAATTATGTACAAATTGCCACAGTGCATTACCAGCCCTTTCCTGGACAGGGACATTGTGGGACTGAGAATGTGACAGAGATGCTCAGTGTACTAGAAGGCAAAGTTGCCCCATAGTTCCAGGTGCCCTGTGCTGTCACGTGTGAGCAAAATGTGACCTATAAATCCGAAAGTAGTGGTGTCAAATGGGATGGTTGGATCCTTACTTAATTCAGTTGCTTCTTCATGACTTGTGTGACAGAGTTTACCATTTTGACCAAGTTCACATTTTTCTGCATGACAAGATGCTGAAAATGTTGACCTGTCGCTAAATTCCTTCAGTCTCATGATATCAAGTATCAAGTATCAAAAATCTGTATACGGAGTGCACTGGCCTGTGCAGATTTCCTCCCTGTAACGTTGCAATAGTCGGTGTGAAATTCCATGGTTCCTGAGGCAGTTCTGGGAACCCTGCTATCAAAAAGAAAAGAAATTATATAGTAGCTAATGGAATCCTTAGCATCTCTCTGGGGCTCAAAGCCTTGAACATTCAGTTGCTTTGAAGAGCGCAGGAAATTCAACTTCGTTCAAAAAGCATTGCAAGTAGAAGAAGGCATGTTATTTTGGCAACTGTAAGTTCAGTTATGGAATTGAATGGTTTCTTCAGACATTTCTATGCCTCATTCTTGCTTCTATTGGGGAATAAGCTAGGGAAAAAACTTGGAAAAATTGGAATCTTGTTTGAAACCAATGGAAGTGTTGGTTTGGTTCTCTTTATTCCAATTTGCTTGAAGAATCCTCAAGGTTCAAATGAGATAGGTTTGAACTGCAGAACAGTGTGTTATCAGTTTAAATATGGTGATCCACAGCAGTCCCATAATTATTTCAAGTGTTTTCCTTAATATATGCTTTGAAGTCCAGTTAGGAGGTCTCAAAGCAAAAACATATCAGTGGTAGAAATATGTATTTTTAATTTTTGTTTTAGTTGTTAGTTATTGATTAATGTTCTTGTTCAAGGATATTTATGCTGGTAAACATACAGATGAAGTGAATCTTAGAGGCAGTCTGGTATAGTTTGAGGGCACACTTAAATTCTCCAGTATTTCTAAGTATATTTGGCCTATTTTATTTTTGTAAAAATCTGAATAAACTACTACCATGCACCTGGATTATAGTTTTTCTCAAAATAAGAGTTGCAATGTTACATAGATGCACCCCTCTCATTTCAACTAGCTCATATTTGCAATCTCAGTATTTTTCTGTAATGAATTTTAAGCATCTTTGGGATTTATTTGTAATATTTCAATTTTGTTTTCAACTGTTGAGAAATGGGACATTTTGTAGCTTTGCAGCCGCACAAACTTCCACAACTGTGGAACCATGTGTATTTCTCAACCTCTATGAGGATTCTTCATTTACTTTTCTTCTCAACTGTTCTGCACGGAGAACTGGACAATCACCTTTCAAATGTGTTTATTCTTAAACAAAAATGTCAACAGCACTAGTTGTGGGTTTGGTTTGTTGACTGCTGGGGGGCTTCTTATCAGATTTTAAAGGGGAGTTCAAATGTTAGATCCATAAATATTTATTGATACTTGTTTATTAAACTCTTCTTGAAATTCCAAATGTTATCTTTTTATGTCAGCTTGGGAGATGCTTCTGTGGCAACATACAGTGTGCCTGTAAAGTCAGCACATTGGGATGGGGGAAGACAACAGAGGAGATGTGTGAAAATGGTAGCTTTTATTTTTCATGAAAATATCAATACTTGAAACACAGAAACCTGATTTTCCTGGGAACTGTATCTATAGCACCCTCACCACAATTGTTACTACATCAGTTTTTTCTGTATTTCAGAGCCATTCTATGTGTAGTCTCTATTTTGTACACTGTATGTCTGAAGTTGCATCTGCCATGGAAATGCAAACTGCCTGATACTTGCCAGTCTCTGCATCAGCTTTGGCTGAAACTGGTCACCAGTTTATTGCAGTGCAGAGAGGGGAGGGAGAGCTAAACAGGCAACATGGCTGCTTAAGCTTTTTCCAGAAAAAAAGTAGTATATGGCTATTGGTTCGAGACACATTTCTCATTATATATTGTCCACTAGACTTCTGTAAGTGTTAGCTATGCATTTGTTCTTTCCAAAATCTATTTTCAGTACTGTTTTCCTTGGAATAGAAATTGTGCTGTTATTCTGGTTGTAAGCCAACTATCCTTCCCACTTCTTCCCTGCCCTCCCTGCATTCCCTCCCATTACTCTTTGAACTTGTCCAACTTGTTGAATTTGGCAAGAGAGGATCACAAAGGTATTACATTCCTACAAGTGGAAATCAGCAGTGTGGTAAGAGGAGAGACCCAGCTTAGTGCTGCTGAGGGGAAAGGCTGCACTGGGAGCTGAAATTACCATCGATTCTGTTTGCTCTGCCAGCTGGCAACCCGGCATGTGTGAAGCTCAAAATCAGGCACAGCAAATGCTGTCTCTTGGCCCTCCAGACTGGCAGGAGACTAGAAGACGAGTGAGCTTGTTATGAGGAAGATAAGATACAAAATCTTTAAAATACAATACCTGAAGAACAGGTTTTGATAGCTCAGCTGCTTAGAAATAACTCCTTTCTTAATGTGAGGAGACATAGGTTACAAAACTGCCTGGTTGTGCACTGATACCCTAACCTTATTTTGGAAAATTTTTGTGATCGTCTGTGAAACAGATCATGAAAGCTAGAGGCTGATAACTCTCCTGTGATTTCACACCAAGTTGTAATAGTTGGTGGCAGTCCATATGTTTGTCTTCTTTCCAGAGTGGTGCAGAGCACTGTTAGATTGTAACACAGACCCTCCATTTGGCAGATTTTTCCATCGAGGCTGCAATGCCTAAATGGAAAAGTTCTGAGGTTTCTGCAGTCTTTGGGAACAGGCTCTAGACTCTTCTGTCAGCTCTTCAGGCATGTCAGTCAGGTTCATGGGAATGTTGTTAGTGGACAGGTTCTTCCCATGGCAAGTAAATGTCAGCCATCCGGGTAGAGGCAGCCATTCTAATTAGACTTTCCTTATGCAGCAGATGTTTTGAAGCTCAGCCAGGGAGAATAAAATTATACCCAAAGACAGCATCCCTTATCTGCTTTCTGGTCATTTGAAGAAGGCAGCTGAGGCTCAGGAATCTGTTCCCTGAAAATTTCCTTCCATCTGAAGTGGTTTCTCCACCAATTACATCCCTTTGTTTGTGTGTATATGAGGTCAGTAGGAAAGCTCTAAGGTGGACAAAACTCCAGGAGTTCCATATCACAGACACTTGAACCTGCTTCTTTAGTACCCTTTTAATCACCTGTCTTAGGTTTAGAGCTTTGTTTTTTTGTTGGTTTTGTTTGGTTTTTTTAATATAGAGCAAAATATTGGCCTCTTTCTCTGAAGATTACTCAGAGTATGCAAATACTGGGTTTATGGATTTTCTTTTCTTTTTTTATCCTGTTTTTAAATAACATTGGGAAGACCAGCATCACAAATTATGCTCACAAAACGAGAGATAGTGATCCTGTTAAAGAACTCTCCTTCTGTCTTCCTTCAGCTCACTTTAGAAATTTCTAGAGACTCTTTTTGTTGAAGTAAACTTCAGTAAAAAGTGGCAGGATGAGATCTCATTTGCTCTGAAGCAAACTGACTGCGTACTTTATTTTAGTTAGTCACTAATTAGTTACGCTGTGATTATTTGAAGAAAATTAACCTGTGGTAAAACATCCTGTTTTCTTCCTTTGCTTGATCATCTCTTTGGGAGGAGTTGTTTGTTTTGCTTGGACAAACAAAAAGAACCCCTTTTTCTGTCTAGATAACATTAAATTTGTTTCTTATGCTCAAAACCAGGAAGTTCCTGCCTACAGCATTCCAGCCATCAGCCTGCTGAATATTCATTATCCTTTCTTCACCTGTGCTGCAGGGCATTATGCTGACCATGAGAGTTCCAGACCTCAAATTCCTCTGATAGGTAATAAGTTTTCTGGTTGCATTTTAAATTTCACTTCTGATATTTAAAGCAGTTGGGCTGATTTTTCATTTGTGAGTCTCATCCAATGCAGTTAATAGGAGTCTTGTACATGCAAGAGTTGCATAGGTCAGTTGTTATTCTGACAATTTTAACACATTTCAGTCTTTCTTTTTTGTTGATTAACATGTATGTTGACCATTTGTTAGTTTTTAAATTAAGTGCTGTTTCATAAGCCAATTTTAATTAAATTTTTCATTAAAAATCAGTGTAAAAGTTTTAGATAAGAAGATATGGATCACTTGGAAAGCATTTAGAAGATAAAAATCATTGTTGGATTGCCTAGCTAATGTCCAAAAGCTGTATTTTTCTCCATAACTATCAAATATATTTCCTCTGAATTGAATCCTCCACCTTGATGGATGTTCGAGGATTGAAGTAATGCTGTAAAACTCAGTATGTAACTGTGCATTCTTGGTGACTGAAAGTGCAATATGTGGGGGTGTGACAAAAGTGAGATTTAGTTCAGAAGTGCATAAGATGAGACAGCTGCTATTAGATAACAAAATTAGTTCTCCTATAGTAAATTTAATAATTTGGACCTAACCTGAAGCAGTATTTCACAATACCAACAGCTGATAAACAGTTCAGGTGAAGAAGAAAGATCCAGTGGCTGATTTCACTTAAGTGCCTTGGGGAATGATTATTTCTTCTTCACAGTGGTAAATCTTTGCCCTATTAGCAAATGGTTATTTGAAAAAGCTGAGGAATTACATCGATAGTATTTTGAATGTTCTGAGATTCTTAAATAGGTGTTTTGAAAAAACAAACAAACAAACACAAAAAACTTCTCTCCCAAAATATTTGTGGGATATAGGGAAAGACGTGTCTTTATACAGTGAAAATATAGCAGATCTCTTGGAATAGTTCAGAACTGAACTGTTTTATCCCTCACTTTCTTAAACACATGGTTCTATAATTTTCCACTACACTTGTGCTACAAAGTAATTATTTCAATGGGTGAAATGTCAACGTTCTGGTCAGTTATAAAGCTTGAGTAATGTACCAATGTAAAGCATATTCAGCATGTTTTCAATCTTCAGACCTTCCTCAGGAATATTAACCCATCACAGTAAGAGTTACTACTGGGTAGCTTTGTGAAAGTCAATTGACCAAATAACTTCTGCCTGTCTCTGCAGAGTAAATTGACTAGAAAAATTACTGACTTTTGTTTGGTGTAGTTGAAGAAATACAGAGTATGAATCTGATGAGTAAACTAAATAACATCCTATTGCTCCATTCTGCTTCAAAAACTGAAGAAGGAATTGAATCTTTTAATACCAAAAGCACTAATATTGTGTAATTGACTACTCTATTGAATATTGATGAAGCTCTGCAGTATGTTCAGTTAAGGTACATGTTGTAACTAAAGCAAGCTGTGTGGTTGAAATTTGCTTTTTGCTTCAACTTAGTTCAAAAACACAATCAACATCCACTTAGAATGGAAGTGTTTTTTAGTTTCATGCATACCATAGAAAAGTGTAGTGCCATTCACTCAGGCTGGCAAATAAATTGTTATGGAAAGTATTGTAGTTGCCATGTTTGTTTATCTTGTAGATTCCTTTATTTGTTCAGAAAATCATTTCTGAGTTAACTGGATAATGAGAATTTTAGAAAAAGAAAATCATAGCTGGCCCTGACTGTAAGTATTTCCCTTTAACAAAAACACAAAAATGGCATGTTCACTTAGTAACTTTATCCTCTTTGTTCTGTAAAAATATACTTTTTTTTTCTCCAAGAAGGTTAAAAACATAACACTTGGAGGGAACACTTAGAAAATTAATTTGTAAGTTGTCTGTAAGCACCATGGAAATTCAAATAAACATTGTTCTAACTAAGAAACATTAACAACAACAAAAAAGTTTGTGTTGGAAAAAAATCTTTACATGCCTTAGAAACATGTTCAGCACAATTTGACATCATCTTATTTGCACAGATCAAACATTATCCTTGGTATTAATTTATCTTTATATAGACTTGAATTATTTTTCCATAGAAATAGGCATTATATATCTTGTTTGTTAAGCTAGCTTGGCAATTGCTACTTGTTTGTAGTCAGTTATTAGGTATTATAGAGAAGAAATAAAGGGAGGATGTGAAAAAAGATTAGTGGAACCTACACTAAATGTTTATAGAAAATCTAGTAACTCTAGTTCTAAATTCTAGCTATCTTATTTCTTTCAATCTGTGAGGCAAAACTATTAAGATGGTTTCCTAGTGTCTGCAGCTGGGATTTTGATAGAAGACTAATAAAGAGAATGTAGATTTTAATTCTTAAAAATGTAATTTGTTAGCCAATATTTTTACAGAATTAAGAGAAGGATGGAAGCTGTCTCTCTTTAGCTCACTACTCCTTCCCCTGTCCTAAGCAGTTTATTTGGAAGGTCATAAGAAATAACTTGCTTCAGGATAGGGCGTTATATAAAAAAGGTTAATTTGGGCCTAATGAAGTTTGTCTCCCTGGGCTTCCCTGTTGTCATCTGAGAAGAGAGAGGTTCCTCAAGAATGTAATTTAGAGAGCCTAAAATAAGTTCCTGATTTTAGGACAGGAACTGAAGTTGATTCAAAAACAGTAAGTGAAAAAAAAACCAAACCCAAACCAACCAAGACTTCAGGAGACAAATGGCCTTAGGCTAATGTGTGTCTGCATGAAAGGTCCCCTTTGTACATCATCTCACAACTCTCAATCTGTTGAAGGCATGTGGTATTGTAATAACTCTTGTATTGAAGATGTACAGGATGAAATATGGCTAGGCTCTTTTTCTTCTCTTGATCTTTCTCCTGCAGAGAACCCCAAATTCAGTGTTACTGGGGTTAGTAGAAACATTTGAAAGAAGTCTTAGATCAGTGTTTAGCAACTGTATCCAGCCCTATCCAAACGGATGAATCTTTGACTGAAAACAGCATTTTCAGTTGACAAGTGAAAGCAAATATCTGTGTTGTCTGCAAGAAAAAAACCATTGCTTCTTCAGCTTATCAGGTTTTGATTTATTATATCAACTCTAATAACTGTAATAGGACTAATGCAAAGCTTCAGTTCAACTGAATTGATAAAGAGAGACAAGTAAACTGGATAAAGTTTCATAATGGGTATCCAGTCACAATTCCTAAAGATGAGAATTTAATTTTTGGATGTTGAAAGGAACATGTTTGTCATGTTCCTTTGTTTGTCTGTGCTTGCAGGATTTGATGTTAGTAAGCTTTCCTTGCTTAGTCCTGTCCTGCAGGCCATACAATGGGAGGATGAGATATGATGCCCTAAGGTTAAAGGCATAATAATGTTGCAGTAAAACAGCAAAGGAAAAACTTGGAAGTTTAGAGGCAAACAAAATGTACAGTTTGTCTCTTCAAAGAATTTCTGTAGTGAGTGGAAGCTTTGATTGTGCTTTGTGGAAAAGAAAGTAGGTTGCTTACAAAGTCTGGTAGACAAGAATCAAATATAGTTTGTCTGTTTTTATCCTGTGCATCTATGATTTAGAAATTAGCAATAGTGCATGAAAAATTATATAGATTGATCTCTTCATGGTTAAAGCAACCTTATTGTGGAATTTCTCTTATAGATTCCGTTTACTAGATATACAAGGGAAATAATACTTACAGTCTGAAATAACTTTTAGAGTTGTGAAGCTGTGTGGCTGATATATAATATTACTAATTTCTTATTCAAAGTTTTAATATCTCAGAAGTAGAAGGCCATCCATTGTATCTTAGACCAATCTTATATTCTTTTTTATATTTCCTTGACTACTAAAACCTAATGTTTATACTGAACTGAAGAAATATTAGTTAAAGAAAGTGATACTTCCAGCCTCTATCCCAGAATGTTGTA
The DNA here is from genome assembly GCA_013390005.1 of Calyptomena viridis. NCBI lineage: Eukaryota > Metazoa > Chordata > Aves > Passeriformes > Eurylaimidae > Calyptomena > Calyptomena viridis. Next base: position 99,612 of record WEIV01025706.1, read on the forward strand.
TTTATTCCTACTGCTAAAGATTCAGTGAGAGAAAAACAATGGGAATGCAAGAGCACCTTAAGACAGTCCCCAGTTTTGTACCATTGATTTGAGCAGAGATTATTCTTGTTTTTTCTGACTCAGCCACATGTGAGGCATTTGGACCAGGCATGTAGGCAGCACTGTACAGCTGAGTATATTTGACAGGGAGAGGTTTCATCTAAATATAAAAAGGAATATTTTTACAGTGAGAACAATCATTCACTAGAACAAACTCCCCAGGGACGTGATATAGAGTCCCCATTGCTGGAGGTTGGACAGTTGGACAGGATGCTTGACAATGTCATCCAGGCTCCCTTTCCCATGAAGAGCTGAGCCATTGATCTTTCAAAGGCCCCTCCAAATTGGGCCGTTCTGTGATTCTGTGATAATAAGTAGGAAAAAGGTGGAGAACAGCAATAATAGTTTGCAATCAAGGGTGTGTAAACCTTCATGCCAGTCTCAGCTTCTTGATCTTCTGGGGGAAGAAGGGGAAGAAGATTCTATACTGCTTTACACTTGTGGCTTCTTCTAAATAGTATTGCAATCACATGGATTTTTCTTCATACAGCTGTAAAATTGGGAATGTCATTTAGTGTGTGTGCGAGCAAATGTGTGCGTGTGTGTGTGAGACTGCAAAGTTTGAAAAGCACTGGCTCCCTGTCTTTTCTCTGTGAAATTCAGTTCCTTTTTTGTATGATGAATCTTAAAGAACTTAAAATACTTTCAGTGGCCTGCCACACAAATAGTCTCTTAAAAACATCTGAAGGTTGTTCATATGCAAGAATCTAAAATGCGACAAAGCAGGGAGATGCCATACATTCTTCAGACTGAGATCTGTTTACTTCTTCAAGAAGAATACTTAGGAATCCAGCACAGTACCGACCTATGACAGCAGCATTTTAGTCCTGGCTGTGGTCTGAGCATGTACTGTTTGTATTGACTAGAAAAATATAAGGAAAAGTCTTTTTCTCCCATTACTTTCTTCTGTCTGTTGTTCTGTCCATCCCTTCCTTCAGCATTGCTAATTACTCATGATGGCCAAAAAGGAAATTTTGCTTTGTTCACTTTTTCACAATCAGTTTATTTTGGAAATTGAACCTGCTTCCACCATTGAACATTTGACCTGCACATCCAGGTCATGCAAACCATTCAGCTGATCCCACATGAGGATCATGTCCATACTGCTCCAAAAGGAGAAATGTTCTTTAACCCTCACTGTTTTCGACCATCTGCAGGTTAGGCCTTTCCAGATACAGAGGCTCTATAGAGCTACCACTGTACCTTTCCTTTAAATGCATCTAATCTCATTTTGAACTAACTTATATGCTCCAATTCTTTTACAAATTCCTGTGGTAACAAATTCAACTATTTAGTTATATACTGTTATGAAGGAGCTTCTTTTGTACTTTATTGCCTAATAACTGCTTTTGGTAACCTTATCCTTGTGTACTGTGAGGAATTGTGAGCAAAGAATTAATAGGCCACCCTTTCCAGTCAGTTCATGATTTTCTAACCTTTTTTTGTCCACAACTGTCCCTTTTTCAAGTTGAACTGCTCTTGTCTTTTTTGCATGGAGACCTTTTGCAGCTCCTGACCAGGCTTTCTTCTATGGACCCTTTGTGTTCATGTTGTTCTTTTCTTGTGTTTATTTGTTTGTTTGAGATGTGACTAGAACTGTTTTAAAGATTTGGGCTAATATTCTGTGCTGTTTTCAAGTCTTTCCTATTAATTCTTAATATTTTTGCCTTTTTGGTTGCTGCTGAATGACGTTTTCAGAGAACTATTCAAAGTAAATCGGATCTCTTTCCTGACTGGTAAAACATAATGATGTGCTCTGATTTAGCCAGGTTATATTTGAGGGGTTTTTTTCCCCTTGTACATTGATTTGCAGTTTTCAGCAGTGTATTTCACTTGGCACTTTATCATGCAGGTGCTCAGTATCCCATAAACCACCTTGGCTGTCTTTAGATCTCATTTTCCCATCTCATCTTTAATCATCTGAACAGACCCTCTTTTCCAGATTCTTCATGACTGTGTTGAACACCTCAGTGGAAGCATAATCTCTGCAGCAGACAGACAGAGATGTAACTCCTGTCCTTTATTTTCTTCCTTAATTAAATTGCAAGAGCTATTTCCCCTTTGTCCTGTGAGAACAGTTTCTTTAAGATGCTTGGTAGAGAATTTTGTCAAAACCTCTCTTTGAAAAATGCAGATTGCCTGTATTAAAATGCTTGTTGACTTTTGTAAAGGAATTTAATGAAATACAAAAGTTTGGAATGTCAGACAGTCCTGTATTACTTTATCATTCTCAGATTTGCATCTATTTATTAATAAAATATTACATTAATTTCTTATCTAGGAAAGTTATTATCTACAAGTTAGGAACTAGGATGAAAGTCTTAAATGATAATAAAATTATAAAGCAATCAGTCGTCAAATAAGAGGTTTGTTTTGTTTTGGCAGAATAACAAAGCAGTTCAAGGTCAACATCAAAATATTGACAGAGGTGTTTGGAAAGAATGAGCATCATTCATTGCTTATATTGTTTCCTTTATCTCAGTCTCTTTAAGGCTTTTTATTTGCCTACCACTGCCTCGGGTAGTTCATGCCCAGCTTTTTGTCTCAGCATTGCCAGAACGTTGTCCAGAGACATTCTAAAACCACCAAAATTTGATTAATGATAGAACTTTTGAAGCATCAATATTTCAGCATTGCTTCTATAAAAGATTAGTCTTATCTGTGTAGTTCTCTGGTATTGTTAAAATTGCAATGAGTTCCCATACCTTCTTTTAAGATACATTTTCTAAATATTTTACCTGGCTGTGTATCTTTTATTTCATAATATGTTAGAATCACTGAATCTTTTTCATTCCATAACTTTCTACAACTGTTTGAAATTTAAAGTAAAGTAGGCACATTCCATTACTTTAATATAACCTTGTTTAGTTGTTCAATATAGGGAAGGGAAAAAAATCAAGACAATAAATCTCGATGTGTGCAGACTATATCCTTTTTACATACAAATAAGTAGGCAAATACAGAATGTCATTTTGATTCATTATATATTAAATTATAAAATGAGAATAGATACACATCACAATTTCTTAATAGAGCAATGACAACACCAATATTGAGTTCTAGGTTAACTGGTACAGCCCGATGAGACAGGGCTAAGAAACACGAGTGCTGGCTGATTTAGCTCAGTATCAATATGTGGATGCTGCTGCTCCCCCACAGTGTCTCCCTGCTCCTCTTCCAGGAGTTACCAAACCTTTAGCAGCTGCAGTGGAACGGGATGTGTCGTACAACCTCAGTCCTGAGCACCAGAGCTAAACTGCTGGTTGTGAGCTGAGGGACCAAAGTGCAGGTCTGTGCCTTACTCACTGCTCTTACTGCACAGAGAACAACAGCAGTGGGTCCGAGATTTCTGTTGCAAATCCTGTCCTGTTTCTCTTTTGAAGTCTCATAGAATATGAGTAACTCTGCTCCTTTTATGCCCTTCTTACCTCCCCCGCATTTTCATTTTAGGTTCTGAGGTGAAAATTTTTGAGCCTAGCATGTAAAATGTAACCCCCAAAGCCTGGAATTCTCTTTCCCTGCAGAAGTTATTCTCTGGTTTAAGCTCACTTCTTTGCTAAGGCCTCCCTGTGCGTAACACTGATAAAACCATATTAAACAAGTGTGGGTTTTTTTAGATGTTGATGAAATGAGATTATGCAGAGAGCTGGTACATTATTTTTTGGATCAGCTCCTGGATGTAATCAGGGATGGAATGGTGTTGGCTAAATAATTTTATCAAGGAAAGATTTTGAAAAAGGACATGAGGAACATTTTGCTACATTTGGCTTGTACTATTCCAGAAGAGCAGAGCTGTTGTTTTCCTCAAAGGTTTGTTCTGAACTGTCTAATTACGCAGACAAATGTGGCTTTTTGGTACAGTACGTGACAGTCAATAAATAAAAATTCCTTTCTTGTTCTGATAGCTTTGATCTTTATTATTAACTATCCTACTTCTGGGTTTTGGAGAACACTCATCGAAAATGGCAGAAATAAGGTGAGCAAACCATCTGTTCTTAGGTTGTTGTATTTGGTAGCTTTCTAAAAGAAAATGAGAAGTTATTTTGCTTACCAGGCTTTCTAGCAGATGCAAGCCAATGAGAATGGTTTCCAAATTAGAGTGCAAATAGTAATGCTCTTGAATCTAGAACTTCAGCAAGTAACCAAAATGGGTCTGATTTTCTTCCTGTTGAGAAGAGGAATTATATCTTTCATTCACTTAAATCATCAAAGGTTAGCCTTGATACTTACTGACTTCAGTGTAGTCCATGTTCAGTATAAATCTGTGTTTCCTTGAAGTGAGGAAACCAGCAGGAGATGGTTAAAATCTTCTTTGTGTCATCAATGTTAATATCTTGAAGATCGAGTCATATTGAATGATTGAGCTCCTATTGGAGTGGATGATGTTTCTGTAGGTAAAGACTGTGTGATAGATGTAGTGGAAAGGCAGTTCTGGAATTTATTATTTTTTTGGTGCTAGCAATAATCCCTTGTCCCTCATTTTGGATTCCGATGGAGTGAAGAACTTTGAGAACACAGGAAATGGGGGCTTGCTTTTCTTTTCTCACAAACAACTGTTTGCTTTCATTTTCAGGCCATCCTTTCTGCAAGTCAGCAAACCATTCTGAAGTGATAAAACAGTGTGCTTCCTCCATTTTCCCCACATCAAAATAAAGAGCTCGGGTTTCATTTTCCTGAAGCTACCTCATATGCATGTTAAGTAAGCATAAAACAAGGGCAAATTATTTCTCCTTTAATTTTGGCTGTGGGTTCTAGACAGCAGCCACTGGAAAGTCTTTCTCTGGAAGACTTTCTGTTCCTTGATCAGGCCGCATATAGTTCAGGCCAAGTAGCTGAGTTTGGCATTTAAGAGCAGGAGAGAACCATGACATTACACTCCTCAAATCAGAGATACAGCTGGAGATTACCTGAGAGACTTCCCACTACTGCCTGAGATTAAGTCTTCCTCCTGGGGTACTGAAAATCTGACTTTATGTAATATATAAGTTGAACTGTCCAGGAAATATGCTGCCTCTTCCTATCACACCTTATAAAAATTAGATTTAATTAAAAATGAAATCAGTTTGGGAATGCTTACTGTAAGAACTTCATAGTGTGAAAGCAACACTGTGTGAAAGCAACCTCTGCAAGGGACTTGTCAGTGTATTTGTAATGTGGTCCCAGAAGCATGCTTGCAGTGGCAAGGAATAACACAGCAAACAGAAATCTGCAGATGATTCAGCAATACGGGCAAAAGATGTTCTGCAAAATATGTTTGCAAAACCTTCTACTGCATTAAGAGATCTTTAGAGCAAGAAAGGGATTTTGGCTCCAATTCTGCATTGACATCACATCTTCATGAGATACTGAGAACTTCCTCCCCTACCCCACTTCTTTGGAGAATACTGAAATTGAGCAATCATCCTTTGCATCATCATCATCATTATTATTATTATTATTATTATTATTATTGCTGTTGTTGTTATACCTGTTTCTGACTAAATACTGATAAGAGAAATTAGTACAGCTGCTGGCTTTCGAGTTGTGTCTGTTTCCAGCAAAAAAAGCATAAAAGGTGACAAAATGTTATTGCTTTTTCACATTTCTATATCATATGCTGGCATGAGGTTAGAGGTGTGTATGTTGGGCTTTGCTTCACAGCCAGTGAGGCCTGCAGATTAAATGTGTACTCTAGGAGTAAAATTGGATTGTTTCTAGCAAAAGCAACTATTCTTGTGATCAAACATACAGCACCCCTAGATCCAAGTTGGGACATTACAGTCTGGATGAGTGAACTACCAGATCAGTGGAAAAAGAGGCTGAATACTTAAATTTAAATGATGTAGTTAGTTCTTACTACTGGCATTACATTTCACCTGATGTTACTAGTGAAGTTCCTTGAGGGTCTTTCCATTTAGTAGATGTGGAGGATGAATATAAATGTATTCTTATCAAATATGGCTTACCATGTCTGGTTTTGGGCCCCCAGGATGTCGATAAACTGGAGCAAATCCAGGGAGAACACTATGGTAGTCAGGAGGCACACATCCTGTGGGAGGATGCCAAGGGAACAAACTGGTACTGCTTAGCCTGCAGGAGAACTTCTTTGCAGTCTTGCAATACTTGAGATGTTACTAAAAAGATGGACTCAGGCACTTCACAGGGGTGCATGGCAAAGGAATGAGAGACAAAGATCATAAAGGGGCATTCAGACTGGATGTAAGGGTGGGGACAAGGGGGGAATTACTGTGGGGGTAATTAAACACTGAATTAGACCTACCAGAAATTGTGCAATTTCTGTCCTTGGAAGTTTTTAAGTTCCAACTGGACAAAGTCCAAAGCAACTTGTAGTTGCTTCAGTGCTGACCCTGCAAGGGTCAAGGAGGAGGGTGGTCCAAATGACCTTCTGGCCTAGAGAATTGCTGGATTCTGGGAATCGATCTTCTGGTCTGGCCATCATACACGAACATATAACTTAACTGTAGTCAAATAAGCAGTCAGCAATCGAGGTCCACACAATGGCTGATTATTTGAATGAGTTGATACTGAAGTTATTCCTGTCCAGGTGTACAGCAGTATTTTAAAAAATTCAGTAGAATAGGATCCATAATTCTTTTCTCATATAAAGGATTTGAGACTCTAATGGTGTGTGTTCATTTTTGCAATACAGAAAAAAACATGTACGTGTATCACTAAAGTAAGCAAATGTGAATGTGATTGTGTCCAGGAAGCATAAAATGGGAATAAAATGCTTGTTTTGCTTCTTTGGCATTTATCCATGCAAGATGGACCACCGAGTATAACCTCCCTTCCTGAAAGCCTACAATTGCATTCTGGATCCCAAAGAAAGCTATTTATTGTTGGTTTGTTCAACAAAGTGTGCCCTCTGGGATTACCCTTTGTGATTGGGAAAGAAAGAATTTTGTTTAATTTCTTCGTTTGGAATATTTTTTGCTTGACTAGCAACAAAACTCTTGGGTCACTAAGCAATAGTGTTCTGCCTTAATTGCCTTGAACTTATTTATGTTTCTAAGTTAGGCCTCTGATAGTCGTTTTTTCCAAATTATATAAAGTTGATATCCTGCTGCCCTGGAAAACAGAATAGTTTATAGTTTATATGTAAAAATTGCTTCCGAAGATTTTCTTCATGTAGCAGCTTTAAAGTTTTTCTTAAAAAAGGATGAAGCTACACCAAAGGACACTAATTTTTTTTCCCCTAAGCTTTTCTGTCTCCCTTCCCCACAGGCATACTCATTCTCTTTTTACATTAACTAATAATATAGCCAAGTGGAAATTTGAGAAAAAATGTCTCAAGCTCCCAACTCTGCCTACACCATAGACAAAAATAAATGTGTAACTAGAATGTGATGTGTAATCCATGCAGTCCAGACAGCAGAAACATAACTAGGTTTCTCCAATCTATGAGAAGGAGTAGAAGGAAGAAACCCAAATGATTCTTTGTTGACTCAGTATTACCAAGTACTGATGTATTTGATGCTCATTGAAGCAAAAGCATGTTTGGTGGTAATATTATCTCCTGGTATTCTGAGTGTTAATGTCATTAGCAATTTCTGTTGGGCAATTTATCAGTGCACAGGTCCTGCATCAAAGGTGTCATTCAGCACCATGCAACAAAGACTGATGCTGCCTCCTAAACTCATTTATGTGTTTTTTTCAAATAGTAAGTTGTTCAGGAGAAGGAAGAGAGCAACATTTTTTACTCACATATAATTTCCAAACTTTTTTTTAATTTTATCCTTTTTTAAGGTCACTGCCTTTCCATTGTAAAACAGTAGATTTTTCTCCAGATACTTCCTAGCTCTAGATTTCTTTTGAACTATCCTCCTGAATGACACTTAATATACTGTTCTCCCACTCTTATTTTCACACTTTCTTATATGCTATTCCTTATGCTTAGAAATCCTTATTCTCCATGCCAAATATCCACCCACTCCATTTTCATATTCTTCCTTTAAACTGCATTTCCTTAAAGTCTATCAAAAATAATCTGCAAGTTAAGAAACATATCAACCCTGCCTTGAGATCTGAGTTTTCTGATCAACAGATTTGCTACTGCTGGCCAGATTCTTTAACTTGTGCATAATAATCAATCAAGGATTAATTTTTCCATAATATCACATGTACTGCCCTTTTCACTAAATATATATATTTTATTTTTTTTAAAGTGCCTCAAAGTTCAGCCCAGCTGGTTTCCTAGAGGCCATATGGCTGAGCACTGCTGCTTATTGTCTTGTTCTTGTCATTCCAGCTGAAAGCCCACTAATGGAAAAAAATGAGGTCAGTAAGACATAGGATGAGGTAAAATTTTTGTTTGCAAGTTAACAGAACTTATGGAAATGGCTGCTTATGAATTGTAGAATGGTAGGGGATTTTCACTATGGGAGGGTGTTTGTGTTTCTGTGTTTTGTTTTTTTCTTTCTAGAGCTAGGTTGTTTTTTGTGGGATTTTTTACCCAAAACAAGGGAAAGAATTGTTGAAATTATAAAAGCAAGTAAGATCTGATAGGCAGTTATGACTATTTCATGACCTAGCCTGGCATACTTGTGCACTTTGCTCTTCATGTGTGGCAAAGATGTGTTATGTGGCTTTAGAAGACAATTTCCTGGAGGGTAGAGGATCTACTGTAACTAACTGATTCACTGTTGGAGAGCTTTCTCTAAGGATTTGAGTATAAACCTTTAGTAAACTCAGTGAAATACACAGGTGGCTTCCACTATTATGTGTTGAAGGCTTGAATATGTGGCTTCATATTCACTACAATTTCTTCTACTTTCTGAAGAGGTTTTGTTGCTTTTTGCTACAAAATATGCACGAGTACTTGGAAAGCAATAAAAGAACAAAACGGACCATATAGACAGCAGAAAAAAGGAAAGAAGAGAACTACATGCATTGTTTTATCTTTGGCCATAATAATTTTTTGCCCTGTAGAGAGTGACTTAAATTACCATAACTAGTTTGTGCTGGATGGGAGCCATCGAATGAAGGGGCACAGATGGGCAAAGGCTTTCAGGTCTGGAATCCCTGAGGAAGTGCCACCTCCTTTTGCTTGTCTTGCCACAGCCATCCTGTTGTCTCTGGTATGGAATGTGGACTGTGGGGAGTGCCATGTTCTCAGGATGGCATCACTGGGGACACGCCTCTCAGACCTTTTCCATAACTCCCTTTGCCTGTCCTTCCCATAAGAGGGCTGGATCCAGTATCTTAGGTGCAGACTTAACCAAATAAAATTACCTTATAGTAGTTCTGTCTCAAGATGTTTTGTTCAAAGAAAAGCCCCAGAATGCATAAAATTGACAAGTGAACCACAGCGTATTTTTTGGTGAACTTGTATGCGATTCTTAAACCATTCACTTTCACAGGGAGATACTTATAACTTCATTTCCTTGCATTCTTTTTAGTGCTAAATAAAAAAAAAAAAAACACAACCACACACACAAAAAATGAACATAAAAAATTTGCATCCAAAGCAGAGTAATTTATAAAAGTTTGATGTGTGCAATGTTAACTCCTACTTGCCCTTAAAAAAAAGTGGAATAGGGAAACTTTCAGGCTGCCTAAAATATACTTACCTTAAAAGAATAACCTCTTTTTCAATCTGGATCTACCACTCTAAAAATCTAGTGAAATACTGCTCCTCAGTGTTTCTAAAATATGTACATTCTTCATCTGTTTGCTGATTGTCTACAGCTTAAAATTCAGCCTAGAATTCTTGCAAGGAAAAAAAAAAAGATTGTAAGCCACTCCTCCAGATGCTTTGCTGAAAGAGAAGTAAATCTGAACACTGCCTTCTAACAAAACAAAAGTTGTAAAAACTTTGCTAAAACAAATGTAGCTGGCAAGTGGCATTTTACAGGAAAAAAAAGGTGCTATTTTCAAATACAGTTATGATCTCTTAGTAAGTCTTAAATTTCCATTTAGCTATGTTAAAATGATAGTCTGTGGGTGAAATCAAGCCTAATTGCTTTTTCTCTTGAACCACCTAAAGCTGGGACCAGAATGGCTCCTCTTGGAGTTACGTATGTTAACTGCCAGAAATCATTTTCATTAAACTCTGAGTTAGTTATCAGGTTTCTTCAAACTCTGATACAAAATTTTTAATATGTAACAAAACCAAATGCCTTGTTGTAGTAGTTGATCTTGTTGGTAATGCACCAGCATCACCTTTCACCCCCAAACCTTTTGTTTTTCAGTATCAAGAGATCAAGAGAGTGCCATAGCTATCTATTACTGGAGATATTCTCCTGAGTGCTCCCAATCAGATCAGGCTGGACATGCATCAAAATAACATTTTACTTTCTGCCTGACCTAACTTTTCCTTTCTCTCATTCAAGCAGATTATTGAAATTCATCAAGTTTTATGAGTTCCTGAGCTATGAGGAAAACAGGAAGCAGAAAAGGAGATTCTTTCCTGTCATGTTGCTCTGTAAATCAAGTCCTATATGTGTAGTTTATAGTAGTAAGGAAGTCTGTACCCACTAAGTTTGAGAGATGTTTTTTAGAAGCTGTATTTTCCTAAAGCTTTTGCTAGTTCCTTCCTTTAAAATACCCTTGTGACAGAATTATTCACATTTATCCCTTGTCTCGGAGGTTGCAACCTAGAAGTGTTCTGATTGTCAAGAAGTATTATTCAAGTCACTCAGGAATTAAACTCAATGCTCAGGAATTAATCTCTGTACTTCTCAGAATGAAAACAGATGCTTTGAATTCATGTAGTGGTTGCATACACTTTGCATGCCCCAGTGGAATTGTTCTGTATCTTATAAACAGAAACACCACTTTGTCTTCCAGATTTTACCTTGTAGGGTTGTATGGATGTGGGCAGAACTCAGATCATAAAGGTTATCAAGGGGATGTCTTCTATTACTCCTGTGACTGTGTGTTTTGGTAAACTGACTGAAGCAGGATCTTAATATTATGCAAATCTAAGTGTTTACCATGAAAAAGCACTCTTTTGTCATAAAAATAAGATTCAGTAGGAAACAGTCAATTTTTTTCAGGTCAATTTTTGCAGGCAATAAAAAAGTGTCATCCAATTTCTATGTAGTATCTTTTGTCACATAAGTTAGGAATGTACATGAGTCAGCTTTAGTTGTGGTTTTGGTTTTTTCCTTTTCCACTAAGTGTGTCTATTATACAAAAATTTTGCAGTCCTAATACAAAATATTGAAGTGTTTCTATTAAGATACTCTGCATCCGGTTTTATGTGGTTTGTTTGGTTGTGTTGTTGGTTTTTTAAATTTTTTTTGAGATGCCTAATGTATGCCAACAAACTTTGTATATCTTAAACTATAATCATGCTTTGTGTTTGAAAATTTAATCTGTGGTGCAAACATAAGAAAAACACCCTGGTTTTCTCCCACTTGGTTTGAAGGAAGTAAGTTTAGTGGTTTTTAAGTACTTCAAAGCAGCAAAACCTTAATCAAAACGTTACACGAATTCCATATGCTTTTGCAGCTATATAAAAAGGAGGGCAAAAAGATACCTTTATAATATGGTAATGTCTTACAACCACTTTGCAGGACAACAAAGAACAAGGTTACAAAAAGATCTGGGGTTGTGCAGTTCAGCTGTGTTCATGAGCAGGCGACTCCCGCTGCTGACAAAGGACAGTCGCTCGCCTTGACCACAGGCACATCGAGGTCAAGATATATTAATAAAATGCTTTCTTAACTGTTTATTTCTGCTCTTTGCTGTATATCCTTGTTGTGACGTGACAGAGCACTTGAGGTCAACTGCCAAGCTATCAGTGGAGATGGAGTAAAGCACCTTTCTGTGAGCCTTCACTAGCACAGGACACAGCCGTGACTCGGACAGGGTAAGTTAACAGATTATACTTAACTTTCTCTACTATGGTAAAAGAAGTTGCAGAGGGAACACACTGAAAGCCAAGGGCCTCTAAATACTTTTCCCTTTTATGGAATAGAGCTCCCAGATTTCCATTTCCTGGAGATTGTACTCTAAGCCTACACAGTGGTAAAAGAAAGTTCTCTGCATTCACTGATCTATATCTGACTACAAATTTGAGCTCAGGGGATCATTTTTTTCCTAACTATTTTAAGCAGTAAGTTTATAATAACAGACCAAAATATTAAAAAGCACTCCATCCTCTCTTTCTTTTTCTTACTTTTTTTCTTTAGATTGTCTCCACTTAGTGTGGGAATAAGCAGTATTTGGTGAATAGGATAGGTAATTTGTTTGTATTTTTTTAACACATTTCGTAGGTGCAAAAGGCTTGTGCAGACTGAGTGTAGATCTTCACCCACATTCACTCTGCCTGTGACATGTGAGTTGATCTCTACAAGTATTTAATTTTAAAAGGCAATTTTGAAGCTCTTGCAATTTCTAAAAGAATGGAGTTTGGGGGAGATCATTTACTCTGATAAAACACTACAATAATGTAATAACATCCTTTGACAGGGCAGAGTTAGGCCAGGCAGAGTTTGATCAATGTCTAACAAAAGAAATAAGAGAATCTTGAAATTGTCTCAGTGCCTAGGATGCTAATATGTGCTTATGCACCTTGACTGTTTTTAAAGTGCAGGTGTATTTTTTTCTCTCTCCTAGCAATAATTGCAATTGTTTCAGTTGGTACTTCACTGTATTGCTTGTATTGTTAACATATTATTTCCTTCTTTGACTGAAATGTGTTTATTCTTGTGGAAAGGAGATAAAGCCAGCAAAGCTAATGGTGCCACAATTCCAAAGAGTGTTCAGCTGGCAGATGAGCCAGGCTTAGAACCAGGATAATCATGCTGTCTGCATTCTGGCTCAGAGTTCAGTAAGGCTGTGAGCTGGTTTTGTAAAGAGAGGTGTGAATTTCTGTAAGCTCCAAGGCAATGCTCTACTGAAGAGGAAAAAACGTACCTTCCAGTAAATAAATTTTCCAAGGACATTTCTCTCTTTTCTTTTTACATTTGTGAGATGCAGATAAGCTTCTCTAATTCTTGTTAGAGTGTTCTCACAAAGCCCCCTTTTTGTACACGTTTTGACTCTCTGTGAAATTTACTGGGGCTGTTTGCCCAACCAAATGGGCATAAGGTCATTTCAGCAGTGATGGAAGAACATTTACTCACTAATATCTTAAGGTTCCATCATTTCTAAACCTTTGCCTTTCCTACCAGTATCAGAAGGTAGTCACTGATGCAGAAAAATGGCAGAACTTGCACTGCATGGAGCAAGGAGGTGTCTGCATTGGTTATATCCATTTGCATTTACAAAACGTGAAGTTTGTGCTGGGTAAAGATCATAAAGTCTTTAAAGGATCTGGACTACTGATTTTAAGAACACTGTACACGTTAAAATTAGAATTTTAGATTGAAAAATTTGTAATTCAGGAGTTCTAGATCATATATTTTATTAATTAAGCTACATTTTTATGTTGAGATACCAATATGTAATAGCCCTCACTTTGGCAGTGTACAGGATTGCAGCAGTGCAGTCAAGGTGTGCAAAGACGGTGTTTGTTTTAAGAAGCCTGAGAATATAAATAATTATGTACAAGCTTTCACTGATCCAATACAGTCCTCAGCACTGGGGTTTTCTGGAGAGATACTAGGAAAAAATGGAAAGTCAGAAGAAGAAATTTTCCTACTGATCAGCACAAAGATTTGGAGCTTATTGCTATTTGCAGGATAGCTCTGTAAGGAGATCAGAGTAAGGTTCTAACGGTGTCACAGACAGCCTGAACTCAGTCCACTCCAAATCTGGGGGTTGTTAAGGTGGCATAAATTCATCCTTACCCTCCATTCTGCCTTGGCTGTACTTTCTGTGCTGCATCTCTAAGAGAACACAGCTCAGGATTTGTCCCTTTCTATTCTTAGACAAGCCTGCTGATTTATTTCTTTTTCTTTTAAAGTTTTTTGCTTATTAAATCTAAAAAATGAGCTGAAACTTGATGTGCTTAATAGCTCCTTCTTGTTTCAAGATAACTTGCATTACTTTTTTTTAATGTTAGTACGTACTAGGAACTCAGCTAAGACTGGAATAAACCAATTTGATGCAATAGTTTATACAATTCTATGTAGGACTGCAAACATGCTTTGGTCGTGACTCAAAATATTCCTGATTTTTTAGGCCCAGCATTCTGTTGAGTTGAATCTATCAGAAGCATTATAAATTCATAAGGCAAACACTCAGAGGGACTAGATAAACAGCCACTTTTATATCTTCTCTTTTTTGTTTTTATTCGAATCAGAGTTCTTGCAAACACAGAAATTGCATAAGATGCCAGGATTTTGTTTCAGAGATGAAAAGCAAGTCCATGTCACTTTCTTCTTACCTTGCTTCCATCTCATCTTTGTGTGTTGCTCATACTTGGTGACTGTTGCTTGATACAAAAATACTTAACTGTTGAAACATAGAGATGTTTAATGCTACTGCTATGTGTCTAATCTCTGTGGGTTTATTAAAATATATGTAATCATAAATGTCTGTTTTCCATCACATTAGGGACTTTAAAGATGTTTTGCCTCGATAAACATTTTAAAAGCTTTTTATTCATAGAAAGCTTCCTCTACTCTTATTTGAAGTCAGAGATGGGTAAAATCATGATATAAATATGGGCTTCCACTGGCTTCAGTAGAGCTAGAAATTCTCCTGTAAGAGGATCAAAGTGTTTACAAGAGCATGAAACATGCTGTCCCTAAAGCATTTACTGCTCTGAAAAATCTCTGTGCTCACTGTTCACAACTGCCTTGGTCTGTGTAATGTCATATGTACTGCATAATTATTCACAGTCTGTATCAAAGGACTGCAATGAAATAATTATTTTTCCTGAACACATTAATACTTGTGTAGGATCATTTTTACAATCTATTAGTTCTGCATTAAATTTCATGTGAGCTGGCCTTCTATTCCTCTTCTAGTAACAGAGAAAATTAAGTTCCCAACATAATGTGAAATAAATCTAATAAAAGCATCCATCTTATCTGCCTCTGCAGTCCAAAGTTTTCACACATCCCGTAGGTTTTACAACACAGACATTTTTCTGTGAGAGCTGAGGTGAGGAACTTGTCACTATGGAGACTGCTTCAGTATTTCTTGTGAATGGTTTTGCCTCTTCTTTCTTTTTGCCTTTTTTTTAAATAAACAGATTTATTTTGACAATTTTAATTGTCAGCCCCAATAAACTGACATATTCCTGAATACATTTCTTTGCCCATCCCTGAAATGAAAGGGAAAACTGTAGAAGGTTAATCTTACAATGCTGTTAAATGTCTTGAACTTCAAGACATCTCACCATCTCAACCTCTTTATTCTATCTATCTTGAATTTCAGAAGAGTCAAAGAATTGAGATGAGATTAATAATTCTGGTTTGGGAGAACATGCTGTTGGAGGTTGAACTTGTACTTGCTGGGTATAGTTACCTCCTCAGCATAGTACTGAAGGTGTTACAGTACTTTGGTATTTAGCGTGTTTGAGTGCTGTGCGCGACTGTGAATTGACTTTAATTGGGGATGTATTCAGGTGTCCCCAGGGCAGGCAGGAGCTGTGCAAGGGGATGTATTCAGGTGTCCCCGGGGCAGGCAGGAGCTGTGCAAGGGGATGTTTTCAGGTGTCCCCAGGGCAGGCAGGAGCTGTGCCCCTGGTGGTCTCTGATAACCGCGCTGTGTGTGACCTGCAGGCGCCGCCGGGGAGTGCAGTGATGTATTGAGGAGGACATTATGTGCTGATGAGGACAGTTCCCTAACTCTCGGGCAGGTGTCGCAGTAAGTATTGCAATCCGTCCACTGCTGCTACAAGGACTGATTTGTGCTTCGCATCGCTCATCCTCAGACCTCGGTACTGGCTCTCTTGCTGATGTTATCCTTGTGAATGCAGTGCCTCTCCTTGACACTAATAACAAGAATTTTCTCAGCTAATAGGTAGATTTTTTTTTTTTCTCTGTTTGGACATTACTGCTATTTTGCTTTGGAAGTGTCTTGCACACTGTTGTCTTGTGCAGAGGTACCAAGTCTTGGCACAATTCACCTAGGCCTTGCTCTAGCTCAAGGGAAGAGTGCCACCGTCTGGGGCTCCACTTCTGCTTCCCTGAGACCTGAGATTACACTCTGTAGCATGGTATAGTATGGCATAGTATGGAAGAGACAACTGAGAGGGAACCTCATCCATGTGTATAAATATCTGAAGGGAGAATGTCAAGAGGATGGATCCAGACTCTGCTCAGTGGTGCCAAGCAATAGGACAAGAGGCAAGAAGCAGACACTGATGCACAGGAAGTTCCACCTGAACATGAGGAGGAACTTCTTTCCTGTGCAGTGACCACACAGAGAGGGTGTGGAGTCTCCCTCACTGGAGATATTCCAGAAATGTCTAGACACAATCCTGTGCAACATGCTCTAGGATGACCCTGCTAGAACAGGGAGGCAGGACCAGATAACCCCCCTGTAGGCCCTTCCAACCCGATCCATTCTGGATTCTGTGATTCTGTGATATCCAAGATGCTGTTTGCTTCTTAGAGGATTTTTAGGGAAGGTAGTTTGGTCACAGTCATAGTGACAAAATAAAAATCCGTAAAATGGCGGGAAGAGATGAAAATAGAAACAAAAATGGAAGGTTCTCTGTTTTGAATGCATTAAGTTATACTTGACCTTGAAACTTTAGCTAATAAAACACAAGACAGCATTTTTAATTTTAAACCTTAATACTGTTTGTTATTGTAAAGTGATCTTAGTGTTAGAGCACAGAGTTTTAAACGGATTTGATTTGTATTTTTGGCATCTAACACAGCGCTTATGCCTTCAGGCTAACTTGAAACAGATATTCTCAGCAGTGCATGGTCCTGTTACCCACATTGCAGTTCCACGTGCTTCACACTGCCCACCATGCCAACCTTACCTGAAGACAAGGGACAAGCAAAAGAGGCACAGCACAACAGTTCTCCTCCAGCCAAAGTAAGCACTCTTACAAAGGTGTTTTCTGACACTTGTTGGAAACCTGAGGCTGAAACTTGTTTGTGTACATTTAGGAAAGTCTAATCATTGCTCTGTGTTAGTGTGTTTTGTTTAGTTGCTGAAGCTGTGGATGATCCTTCAGTTGAAGTTCTTCAAATATTTTGTAGCCTAAGGGATGAGAACTCAAGTTGCTCAAGCAGTTGTGTATCGCTTTGATCCAGAGGCTTATAAATGGTTCAGAACAGGCAGACATGTATCATAGCTGCCCAAAAATGTCCTTTCTGATGTGATTACAGAAAACTTTAACCTTTGAGGAAAGAATTTAGGCTTCTATTTCACAGTAGTCTTGGAACAACTAGTGTTGCTTTTACAGATATAGAAAATGTTATGCAATTCATGAGTGTGTGAAAGATGGAAATGGGCTTTTTGATTTGTAGTCTTTCTCAGTGTTTTATTTGCCACAGCAGTGGCTCAACATATACTGAAACTATGCAGAGAGCAGGTGGGTGCTCCCCAGAAATACTTATCATTTTGCCTCTCAAATTTGAGGTATCTATGTGTTTTTACATGTTTTCTTTGCAGATAAATTACAAAAATCAATTAAAGATGTTTTTTCTCTCTTCTCAATAATCTAGACCACAGATAAAAAGTAACTTTATGTTTTAATAAACTGAGGTTGCTTTTATTTTTAAATTGCTAGCTTAACTGAAGTAAAGAGCCTTTCTGTGATTACAAAATCACAGCTTATCCAAATCATCCAGTCTTATGCAAACTGGTGTAAAGAAAGAGAGGATTTATAATCTGGCACATCCTCAGTTAGAAATGTATCCCTGTCATTGGATTTGAGGACACTACATTCTACACTTTAGGTGAAAACATCCGCTGCTTTAACATTGTTGGAAAATATTGTCAGCTTTGAGCCCTACACTGATTTGTCATGCATTCCATCTAAATTGCACATTGTGCTGAGTGTTAGTTTCCTGACTTAAGATAAACACCCTGGGTGGATGTAAGTTCATCAGACTATTACCTGAGAACATACATTAGCTCAAGAAGGGTTTTTTTTAATTGGGGTTTTTTAACTCAACTATGTGAAAAGTATTTTAGTACAAAAGACTTACTGGGTAAAACGTACCCAAAGAGGAAAAAAATATGAAAAGCTGGCATACATCAGTGATTCTAATCCTAAGTGTGCTTGTCAAAGGGGAGGAATAAAGATTTCCAACCACCTAGTCTAAAAAAAAAAAAAAAATTAAATGTGATAGTTTATGAATCAGTTAAATGTGCAAAATGCTTCATTTTAGATGAATGGTTATTTTTAGGCACAAAGTATCAGTAGAAGGATTTTAACTACACACTGTTCATAGGCCTCCTTAGGTTAAGGTTTGCCACTAGCCAACATTGTGAGAATTTGATCTTGTTCATACTTGTTGTCATGTTGGGTCTTGGTGCAGACCAAGTTCTACAGCGTGACTGTAGGTCACTAAAAGTAAAATAGCTAATTATTGTAAGATAAGGACTTGCAAGCGGCAAGAAGCCATTGGAAGGATTTGTTTTCTGCCATTCAACAAAACTTTCTGAGTCTGGAATCTCAACTTTTCTACAGTGCTGTCTGATACCTAACAGTTTCCTTGTTCTGTTCCAGGAGGTGCTTCCCCACCTTTTCCCTGCATGTCCAAATGCACATAAGCTCACAAAACAGTTCTGACAAAAACAAAATCAACCTTACATCACACGTGGTTTCCTGCGTGCTTCAAGTATCTTTTACATGATGGGAAGACCTGAGTTTTACATCTCAAATTCATTTTGAGAAAACAAATATAGGTTTCCATTTCAGTATTTCTCTGTGTTCACCAGTCTGACTAACTCTAAACAACAGTCATCAAAGTGTTCTTTAGCTCTGTGTTCCTGAGGGGAGAAGATGTGAAATTCCCATTAACACAGGTGTAAGAGCAGTGAGCCTAATTCAAATAACTTTAGCCTTTAATGTGAACTAAGAGCATGGAGTTGAACCCTTAGTTGTCTTGTTGCAGTGAGTATTGAATGTCAAAGAGAACTAGATCCTTACCAGTTATGTTAAGATTTATAGTGGCCTATAAATCTCCCTGCACTTTCTGGGTTGGTTGTGAGGTGTCATCTTTCCCTCTTTTTACATCAAAAATCCCTGTTTCTATTTCCACCTTTCTATCTGTGTATCCTGATCACTATTTTACTGTCTCGAGTGTTCATAATGTTTTTCATACACTGATTATTCCATTATTCAAACTTCTGCATTTCTTTTATTTCTTATTATTCCTGTTTAAATTTGTATTGTATTCTTATTAGACCACTGCATAGTATCTGTTTTGTTCTGAAGGGGATGTCTCATGTTTGCTTTATTCTCCTATTTAACTAGATGCAGTTATATTACCTTATTTGCTAAACTCTAAGATGGGCGCCTCATTTAAACACTTAAAATCAAGCTTATTTAAAATCCCATCAAAGGCTGCTCTCTGACAAAGGCTGCTCTCTGAGATCTTTCACAGAAATCTCTGTTTCAGGCCAGATTTGTTCTGAAATTCAATACAGACTTTTAATAATATCTAATAAGATCCGGCGGCAGAGGATTTTCTTTTTCTTTTTTTCTCTTTCTTTTTTCTTTTTTTCTTTTTTTTCTGAATGCTTTAAAGAATTCAGGTGATATACAGTAAAGCTCTATCATCTGACTCTTCTGGCATGGTAGGTAGAGAGTATTTTTGTATTCCCCCTTCATTAATGTTCAAATTCAGCCAAATTTGGCTGGATTATAAAACTTTTAAGAACACATTTTCTGTATGCTTAGTGAGGGCCTTGTGGAGCTTAACAGCCAGAATGTCTGCAGGTCCTACCTCCACCCTGAGAATCCCTGCTCCTCTTGGATATTGTTATGGACCAAATGGTGTGTGACACCCTCTCAGCCCTGCACATGCCTCCCTACCAGACTAGATGGCACACGGTCATCCTTGTGGAGAATGTAGAGCAGTTCCCATCTAAGCCATAGAGGTGGAGTCAGTTTTACCCCATTTTTATGGGAGGAGGGCTTGGGAGAAAAACGAGGCAAAGACTTGAGTAGCAGGGCAGCCACTGGTACTCAGAGATGAGGCAGCTGTTGGGAATAGCTGAAGAGCAGACTGGCCTGGAAGCTTTAAGGCACACAATGGGGAGGTGATGGAAAACTTCTGTATCATCTTTGTGCAGTTGTACACTTTGTGAGACAGCTTAAGCTTCCTGTTAAAGCTTCTCTTCCAAGGTCTGCATAAAGCAGTCTGAGCACTCTTCAGGGTGGAACCATTTCTTTTGATTTGAGCCAGCTGGCCCTTCATGCTCTGGCTCTTCCTGCCCCTCTCCTGTGCAATGTACAGTAGGTTTGGACAACAGGAGCCATGTGGTTTCACTTGTGTAGATGTTGAACTGCTAGAGCTGCTGACCAAGATTAATGTTTTCTACCTGACCTGAACTAGCCTTGGCTGCAGCCTATTTATATTTCCTTTCTTTTTTTTTTTTTTTTTTTTTTAATGAGCTGTTTTTAGAGTCCTAAAATGGTCTTGAGTGACTTCAAGGCTGATGTTACATCATTCAAAAGCTTTTGCTTTTTGGCAGTCATGAGATTGGTATAAACAATGTGCATGTGTATTCAGCTGCTTTGCCCTACCAGCAGGGCAGTCACCTGAAATTTTGTCATTGACAAAATATATTGTTACTTAGTAACATTTTCAAGAATATTACTAAAAATTGCTTTTAAACTATTGTCATAAAGTGTCAGTTGTGCAATTGAATCACATATGCATTGGCATTCTAACATTTCCAGTATTGCAAGGATATTTTTCTAAGACTTAAGTCTGCATAGTGTTTTCTTGTCATGTTTCCCATCTTGCTTTCCTGTGACTGCAAGGTGAACTTTCCAAGGAACTTCATATGAGAATTATTAGTATACAAGTATGGAGCTGCATGAAATACTTTTATTTCAGTAAAATAAAAAAGCTATTTAATAGAATCAAGAATCCTAAATCAGGTTCAAAATCAAGGCATACTTGATTGCCTTTGAGAGGAAGAAAGGTTATTCTAAATACTTTAATACTATAGCATTTTCAAATTGTTTCTAGAGTCCTTTGAATTGATCAGAGAATACCTTCTTTCAACAAGAATAAAATGCAGCTTTGTGAGAGATGCTGAAAGGAGTTCTATGGCATCTGATAGACATGCACAGTCAAGTTACTGTCAGCTTTCTTACAGAGTAGAATTGAGTGGCTTGGGTTGGAAAGGACCTTAAAGATCATCAGGTTCCAACCCCCTGCTGTGGGCAGGGAACCAGGTTTCTTAGAGCCTGGCCTTGAACACCTCCAGGGATGGGGAGTCCACCCCATTTCTGTGCTATTGCAACAGCTTTTTATTACCTGCCTTACAAATTTCTTATGAAACTTTGGGATGTAGTTTCCAGAAAAATGTAATCTCTGAACAACTAACTAAAAGAAAATTTTATATACCAGTGCCTAGCAGAAGCCATTAGGATTTGAGAATGCACAAATAAATCTTTAAATTTTACGAGTTGATTAATGGCAGTCCACTGCCACTTCTGGGAAGCTTCCCCTCCAGATATATTTTTGTTTTAATCTGAATGTAATATTTGGGGTAGAAGTCATCATTTCTTTACTACATATGAGAAATCCATGGTACTTTATTCCAACCTAATGCATCTCCACTTGTGATATCTCACAGGAATCTGGTACCTTCTCTTTACTTGATTGACATGATTATGTAGAAGGTGTGGGATTAAGTTCTTGGGCCAAGGTCTCATATTTTTAAATCAGGCAAGCATACAGTAATATTCAGTTCCAGGTTTTTTAGCACTTAAAAATTGTGTTTTTATTAAATATTACCATTATATTTTTAAAAATATTTTTCCAAGTAATGTGAAGGGAAACCATGTGGAACTCTTAACAAAATAACCTTTAAATTATTTTGTGAGGATTTGGGTATCATGTCTACACTGAATACTGCATTTACTCAAGCTTTCACTACACACTAGTACCGTTTGGCAGGTTTGTGTGCCTAAATTAGCCCTTTTTTACATGGCTGCTTTTCACTCTTGCATGCAGCTCATAAATTCAGTGAAGTGTTGTACCGTTCCTTCAGTAGAGGAATGGTTTGCTGTGTGAAAAATCAGTTTGCCATTTTAAAGCTTTTTCACTAGTTCCATGCTTGTTGAATTTAGCTTGCATGTATTAGAACTTTTTTAAAAAAAACAGATATTCCAGTCTTCATCATCTCTTTTGAGTAATCTAAGTATAGGTCTCTAATTCACACTTGTATTATCAAATTGTAGCTAATTCTCTCTTAGTTCAGTCATTTTCTCTTGTAGCTAAATTGAGCAATGCATATTATTTTTCACATAGAGCATCAATATTCAGTGTTTTGCATTTCTGTTTCACTACATTTTTGTATTTGTCACAAACCATACAGGACACTATTGTTGAAGGGACAACATGCAGCACACCTTCTATTGTTCTTCCAGAGAATGCTGTTCCTCCAGATGCAGAAATTGATAAAAACCTGGTTAACAGGTACTATATAGTCCACTACCAATCTATGCATAAATTGTACAGTAATTCCAGGTGCTGTGTTTCAAAAATACCACTTGGAAGTGTGTATTGTATGGAAGTATTATTACTATATCTCCATTTCTGACTTGGTCGTACTGTCTTTGCATTTTGATGATGGTGTTTGGGATTCAGTGTGGAGGGACAGGAATATAATTGCTAATAAAAAATTGAATTTTCATATAATACTAAGACTTCCAACCTGACCTATTGAGTTGGACAACTTACATGTCTGGTTTGAATACTGTAATACAGTGAGTGTTGAAGCAGATGTTTGGGCCCATTCACCTAAATGGGACAAGAATACCACCCTAAAGTTAAGCATATGTGAAAGTAAGCTGTTGAATGGAAATAGTAATTCTGTTTGAAGTTGAAAACTTCAATTCAGCTTTGAGTTGAATTAAGGTTATTTCTAGTCCTCTGATAAAGCTTTACTTTACTTTGCTGTACTGGGATTTTTAACTTATTGACCTG
>WEIV01025707.1:1935-21009 GCA_013390005.1 Calyptomena viridis
GAGCAAGAGGAATTAGTAGAAAATACTTCTGTGCAGCTGCATGAAATGTAACTGTGGTATCCTTTGGCAGCTTTTTGAACTTAAACCACTTTGACTCCTGTCCTTTTTAATATAGCTGAGATGAGAATTTATCCTGCAATAGACTATTTAAATTGCTCTTCTAGATGTTTATCTGGTACAGAGCAGTAGCAGCAGTTGTGTTCTCAGTCATTTATGCATCTTTGTCATGGATCCCAGCACTTGCCTTGATGTACATTCATATCACTGTACACAGGAGAAAGAAGTAAATTGGAATGGTTTGGATCCTGCCTAGGTGCTCTTCCTGAATAACATTGGGTAAGGAGGAAGATCATCTTGTGAATGGATTAGAGAGCAGGGTCAGACCTTGGGGACTGTTTGAAAGAGAATGTGTGGACACATAAATCCAAGAAAGTGTTCAAAGCTGTGAATCACAAGTGAAAAAAGGTGCTTCCTTGCAGCAGGAAGTGAGTCATTGTGGGAAACAGGATTCAAGGCAAGGCTCTCTGTCTTTTGCATTTTCTCTTGCCTGCCTGACTGGGTCAGTAATGGGCAGGGTGACATCTGATTGTCAGTGTCCCATCTGAAGTGTGGTAAGATCATTGACTGCCTAGTTGTTAAACTATTTCACAATCACTTCTGAGCTCTTTTTTGCTTTTGGGGATTTTTTTTGCTGTGATTTTTGTCAGGGTTTCTACAGAAAGTAGGTTTGGACCATATTGATGAAATGCATAATTTGAAGAACAGGCTTTCTGCAGCAGCAGTGTGGCTAATTCAGTAATTAACAGGATTTATTGGTAACTGTGAGATGTTGATGTTTTTGGAGGTGCAGTGCAGTAGGCACAATGCTCCTTTGCCATGGTTTAAATTGGAGTGCAGTGATGATGAGCACCTTTAAAAGGACTGGAAGTGTTCTTAACAAAGGCTCTTGATTGTATCTTAGACAAAAAGAACAACTGTTAATCTTTATTTAACAATTGTATATCCCTTCAGGATGTATGATGCATAGGGTTATTACAAAAAACTAGAAAAGTAGAAAATTTACGTACAGTTCAAAATATGTGTCCATTAAGGGATGGGTCTTTTTTTCCCCCTTCTTTTTGCTTTGTGAGGTTACCAGAAGCTGATCATCAGATGTGGGGTAAGGACAGGAAAAAAACAGACATTGCTAAATTTTAGCAAAGTATGAATTTGTTTTGTGTTGCAAGAAAGGTAATAAGTTAAAAGCTGTAGAAGGTGTTCCTACTGCTGTTCTTCTGTGTTGATTTAGCACATTTACAAGAAGTTGATTTGTGAATTTCAGCCCTTTGCATAAATGCACCTGACACTGAAGTCATACAGATCTGCAGGGAAATCTGTAGTCCTATGATGAGAAATTACTAACTAAATTGCCCATTGAATTTTGCATAACAAATTGAATTTTCCTTTATTTTCCCTTAGTTTTCTATTTTGGCAGAAATTCCAGTTTTTCTTGGCTTCCTCATATTTTTCCTCTTGCTTTTTATTTCCATTTAAAACTGAATTCCTAGCTGTAAGTTTGGTTCTTTCTCTAATCTAGCTGTACTTTTGTGGGGGTTTTTGTTTGTTTGTTTTTGTTAAAATTCTGACAGGGTTGAGTGATAACTTTAAAAAACACAAGACCCAAAGAAACCAAAGCAGAAATAACCAGCCACCTCTGTATGACTTTACTTTTGAATGTAAATAATAGTGGAATTTGTCTATCATTTTGTAGCAATGTTTAAGAAGCTTCTTGTATGTTCTAAGCTCTTAGGTCTCTCTCAATAGTAATAACCACGTCACTGCACCTTTTCCAGCCTCATAATGATTGTTTATGGCTCCATAACTCATCTGTCCCTAGAACTGCACAATCTCTCTTCTGATGAGTCAAGCTGCTGTGTTGTAAAGAGCAGTATCAACCAGTATGATTTTATCTTTTCAAACTGCCTAACAAGTATTAGATAATTGTTGTTTGCAGTCAGTGACACTCAGTGCCCTGTTCTTGCCCCGTGTAATGGTCACCAGAGTTTATGGGTAATCATATGCTTTGGTGAGAACTGAGTCCATCTTTTTTCTCATGTCTTGAGGAATAACGATGCTTGTGGAGTTTTCCACTCTTTTTCTTTCTTCAGTAAAGTCTGATCTTTAGAGAAATCTCTATGGTGGAGAGCATAGAGGAGACGCTGTCTTCCATAGTGGGTTTCTTTTAATTTTTTAAACATTTGTCTAAACTTAGCAAAAATTATAATCTTGTTAATGGAGCAGAATCCCACAGAGCTGCCATTGGTCAGATGCTTCCATTCTTCACACAGCTGAAGCAGTGGAAGAGTTGGCTTGATGTAGTTTCAAAAGAAATGGTTTTTTGGGGTTTTTTTAAAAGTTATTCTGATTTTTAGAGTTGCAAAGGGAATGCGGAATGTTGTAAATTTAAAGTCATTCTATCTGCCATTTCTAAATTAAGACAGAAGATGAAAATTCTAAGGTAGTAAGTATTTTTCAAAGTTTCCAGTTGTAGGATAAAGAGTGCATATAGCTGAGAAGAAATTGAAGAATTTGCTGGGTGTAATCTAGAAATTTCTCTTTGCCTTCTGTTTATGCAGACTGCTGGTTGTCTACATGATTTTTTTGTCTTCTTTCAGCATGTTTTCAATTTACTATTCTGTTTTCAAAATTAAGTTAAAGTATCATCTTACAGCATTTATCCAAATACATATTTAACCTGAGAACTTAATTCGATTGCATTTTTAAAATTTTTCTTATAATTTCAAGGGGAATTCTTGACATCTTGATAGTTTGCTTTTTATTGGTGTTAATATTAGCATAAATCATCTACTTGGTATCAAAGATGGGAGAGTGCATTTAATTTGTTATTCATGGTTTTCTGCAAAAAGAAAAATCTGTATTATGCTTAGTTTTTTCTTTTTATTGCAGTGTAGTTTGCAAACTTTTAAACTGTACTCCCTGCTGCTGCACTTTTCTGTGTCTACTGTTTTAAGCACGAAAAGAGCAATGGCAAGTGGGGATGAACACTGGCTCTTCTTCAAAACAACCCTGTTGTTCTTCACATTTCTTCAGGTTTCATTTAAAACTGAAGCTCATCTGTCTCTTGGGGTAGCTTAAGAAAATTCTTGGCAGTGTGAACTAGCTCCAAGCGTGTACCATTACATCTGCAAGTGTTTTGAAAAGTACTTTTTAAACAGGAGCCCTGTCAAGCACAGACCCACTTCTCAAAGTGTCTGTGTACCAAGGTGATGGTGATAGATGTTGGTGGAAGGGGTGAAACAGCTTACAGGGTTTATCATAGTGTTGAAAGCACTTAGGGAAACTGGAAAGGCTGTCTTGAGTGGGGGATTTGCTGCTCTCTAAAATTTTTGTGTTTGTAAAGAAGCAGCCAAAACAAAATTCCTCAGAGGACTGAATGGAAATTTTTGAAGTAGAACTAATCTCAGGGTATTCAGTACAGCCTGATAAGCAGCAAAAATCTTGTTTTAAGCGATTACTAAAAGAGGAAGCCTATTTTTGGTGCTTTGAGTTGGATGACTGTAGAAGAGAGCTAGTTTCTATTTCCTTGTGTGAACTTTACTTTTGATGTGACTATTCAGTTTTGCATAAAAGTAAAAGCCATATGTATATGACTAATTAGCATGACAGCCTGACAGCTCCTGGTAAAATTGTTTTTAAAATAATTAAATGTTTCTTGTATTTACGTCAGGTGACATAGGTTTGGGTTCATGATACAAAACACACAGAGCTTTTAAATCCTCTCAGCTGCACAGATGCAGACTCCACTAATCCCAAAGAAAAATGTAGTCTGATATTCATTAAATGCAGATGAGTTTCCTTTTTTAGTAAGCCCATTAGCAGATGCCTAAATTTAGGAACATGTGCAGTTACATTCCATGGAATATTCTGAATCTTTTGATCTTCTTGAGCTAAAACTGGCTGTGCTGTGTTGTGCGGAGGTCTCTGACCCTGAGCCCTAATGTGGAACCTGGTTTATTCTGTTGCCTTTTCAGAGTGCTCTTTATATGGACTCTATGTCTGTGCCCTTCAAGCTTGCCCTGCAAACCTTTCTGTATTGGTTGGGAATTGAGGAATGCTAGTGCCTAATACATTTAAGCATTCAACTGTGAGGAGAGGAGAAGGTAATGAACAAGTACTGGAGGGAATGGGTTTAGTGCCAGTCACACAGAGGAGATAGACTTTCAAAATCCACTCTTCTCCTTTCTCTTGAAGAACCTTTGTTCACCGTTTTGGCTCTCTGGGAAGAGGAGGGGTGAGGTCAGGAAGCTAGAGGAGAGTCTCGGGCAGGAGCAATAATTGCAGTAACCTGTCACCACACCGTGGGCCATTGGTGGAGAAATCCCAGTGGATTAGGACAGTTACTCCACTCTCATCATGATTTAAAGTATCTGTAAACCATGGTAGTTAAAACAAATGAGCAGACAAAAAGCCCCATTAAAACAAACAAATAAAGCCTCCCAAACCCCAGCCAAAACAGCAGAAAAATATACCCCACCCCATCCCCCCAAAAACTAACCAAAACCAACAACAAACCAAACAACTAACAAAAACCCACACAGGTTTTATTGCTGTATAGTACCTGAGAGATTCCCTTCCATCCAGTAGCAAAAATGGTGTGAATTTCTTTATAGCTTTAAGCCAATGACTAATGCTCAACTACTGGTCTTAACCAAGAATATTTGATTAATCATATCTGATTCCAGTTCAAACTGAGGTAAATCTCTGAATTAAAAAAAGAAACCAACAAAAAACAACAAACCACCCCAAAGTTTCACATTAATGCAGTTGGTTTGTTTTACATCCATTTACAAATAAAAAATGCTTGTAAATGCATGTAGTGTGATTGCATAATATTAGGCCTTCTGTAACTGATCTCTCATGTTTCCACTTCTTTCACAGTAATAAGGAAGTGAGGAAAGTTTTTAGAAATTCAGCTTTGTTATTGAGCATCAAGTAGAAGCAATCTCAATTTATGGCACCTCTCTGTTTGCTGAATACAAATTGGTCTCTAATCTGTGAATTTCTGTCTTCCACTCTTACTTGGAAGAAGTACTCAGTGTAACCAACTTACTGGTGACAAACTCTTGATCAAGCAAAAGTTATACACATGATGTAGTGTCATTTGTTCACGTTCCTGTGAAGTCACCAAAGTCAGTGGAGTTTCTGTGTGAAGTTACTGAACACTTGACTGTTCGCAAAATGGAGGTTGAACTTGTACATTCTTTTTTTCGTTAGTCCAGTCCTCACTATAATGCAATTTCATGTGAATTTAAAAATATTATCACAAGTAATTTAAAAAGTGGCCGTTATGAGTGATAACATCCTGTCTTTTTCATCCAAGACAGGAAACATTTTAGACCAGTGCCATAATTCTCACAAAATCGCAGTGAGCTTAAACTGATTTACCACTTTACTTGACAATCTGATCTAATCAGCATTGCAGGGAGGTTTGTTCCTTCTAATCAAAACCATGACCTGGGATGAGAATATCATACTGATTATCTGAAAAATTAGGTAGGTAATTGTGGCCATCTCATTCCTCTCTTTCTGTTACATGTACCACTGCCACTTCTTGGCACTTACACTGCAGCTTGTAATGCATCACAACTGAAATAAAGTCACCAAATTAATTTTCTGGCAGTTTTTGGCAGATTATGACTGTAATATTAGACTGTTATTCAAAAAATTGCTGCATGTTTGCCTATAGTTTAAATTTAAGCTAGCTCCATAGGTACAGAATCATTTGAAATGAGAAAAATAATTTTGCCATTTAAAATATATTTCTTGTAGTGAAGACAATGTTAATCCTTTAAGTTATAGTCAATAAATAATTATTCTGACTACTTGTTATTGTAAAAGTCTGTGGTTAAACAATTATGTGTTGCTTTAAATGAATTGATGCTTTCTTAAAATCTGATTTCCAAGTAGGAGGAATGCAGAAGGCTGTTGCTTTGGACAAGCTTAAAAAGCTTAGAAAGTCTGAAGATTTGGTATTTGATACTCCTTAGTCTTCTATATCCTTATAGTATTTTTTGTATTTATGATATATTATACTATTTTCCGAAAGTCAGCCTTTTACCTGTTTGAGAAGACAAAGTTGGTCTTTATAAAAATATTGGTGTCAATGGATACAGAAAGCCTTAAAAGTGCAATGCTGGTACCTGTCAGAGAGCTCTATGTCTTCATCTGAGAGGAAATTGATTCTACTTGGAAATATATATTTCCTTAGATAATCTCATTCCAGTAAGTTAGAAGCTTTTACCCTGGTTTCGGGTTGTCCAAGCTTGTAGTAACTTTATGTTAACTTTGGTGGAATGATGCAGGGACCTGTCTAGCCTGATTCATATCCATGGCACAGTTATGGCTAGAGGGGAATTTAATAGGCTGGTAGTGAGAACATATCTAGTAGAAACAACAGTGGCCAGGATTTATAGTGTTTTCAGATCAGAATAGGCTGGTTCGAGGGTGTACAGAAGAAATATAGAACCCTTACCAAGACCTTGTTCTTACAGTGTGTTGTGTGCACCCACATAATGTAGAGTAGCATTGGCTTGATGACATAATGAGAATCATTTTTCTCCTATACGTTTTCTTACCCTTAGGAAATGCTGGTTAACTAGCAGTTTATAAGTTTGGTGCTTGGAGTTCTGAGAGCTCTTTAACAAGTTTTTAAGTCTCAAAACCCTCAGATTTCTCTTAAGAACCAAATTTTCTTGTTTCATATGCTGCCCTCTAGTGCTGAGCACATTTCGAGAGTAATTTTCAAACCCCTTTCATTGTAAAGTAACTTTTGTGCCACGACTTTCCAGAACCTTAGGTTATCAAAGTCAGCCAGGGCAGGAAACATCCATCTTTACATGAACATCTGTCTTTGTTAGGTGAACATACTCATATATTATGTAGAACAGGCAGAGTTTTGTCTAAGTGAGACAAACAAACTCAGTGTATGTTGTCAAAACCCAAAAGCTGCCTTTTCTTCACCAATCAACAGTCAAATGAAATAAAGTTCAGGAAACGTGGCCCAGGTAAGTAGAAGGTCTTGCACAGTTCTGTACCAGTGACCTGCAGCCTTCTGGGACCAATGGCTTCCTTTCAATCTCCTCCCTGGGAGAAGCAGCTGGATCTCTTCCAGTTGCAAGTGTCCTGATCTTGAGCAAAGTGAAGCTGAGTCTTAGCTGACTCTTTAACAGAAGGGAGCTGCCTTCTTTCATTTTCCTGAGTTGGATTGTCACTGCAATGACTCACATTCTGTTGCTGCTCTGCCTGCATTACTTGAAATCCAAACTGGCTGTACCCAGGCTGTCTGTTTGCTGTGGTCTTTGGCTTTCAGTGTGTACATGTTAAATTCCCCTATTCAGTCTCTTGCAATATATTAACTCATTCCATTGTTTCAGATCTGAGAAAACTTGATAATAAGAAATTCATAATTCGAAAGCAAAGATCTCATGGACCTTTCTATCACCAAACATCTTGACATTTCCGATATGAAGTCCCAGAAAGGAAATGACAAATCACACATGTGAATGTGTGGCACAATTAACTTAATCCTTTGTCAGTGTTTATTTGATAAATAGTTGGCTCCTCAGTCTTGTCTTGTGAATAGTCTTGTCTAGAAGACCCAGGCAGGGAAAATCTAGGTAATATGAGTACAGGCAAGAATGCTGCAGAGACATGTGGCACCCCTGCCCCGGGGAGCTGTTCCAGCTCTGTGTTGTGCTTGGTGTGAGTGTGGCTCTGGAAGACCCAGGCAGATCTGTCCCAGGCTTCCCGAGGGCACAGGATGCTGGGATGGCCTATGTGGCCAAAAATAAAAGAGAACAAAAAACCCCCACAGCACACTTTGTTGTGGGAGTAAGTGTGAGTAAAGATTCCAAACACCTCTCTCTGGCTCTTAGTTTATATCTACTTGTGTCATTCATATTGGAAAAATGCAGTTTGATGTTTCTGTTTGTAGAACCTGCATGAGACATAAGGGAGAGGAAGGGCTCCCGCTAAGCAGCAGAACTAGACTGAATCTCCACCTTAATATGCATAATAAGCGTAGGATTATTTATCATTAAGAAAAAAAATCAAATTTCTCCAAGATATTTTGGGGATTTTTAGAAACAAAAGAACATAAATGTTAAGAGCATACTAGTAGCTTACTGTTATGCATGTGTATTGGCTGCTTTACAATGCAATAGAGGTAACAATAGTATACAAATTCTGTTTCAAGTTCTAAAAAATGTCAAAAATTTGTTGAGAGAGTTTTTGGCATTTCCTTCTGTATGTCCTGTCATATGCAGTTGAGTCTTTAAATTTTCATGTGATGGTATACTATTCATAATGATATCATGACTTCCTGACAGCTTGTCAGGAGAGGAACACCTTTATTTTTTTTTCGGTTGTTTTTTTTCCCCATTCCCTGTCGGCCTGATCTGTCCAATATTTAAACTAAATACAGAGTATGATGGGATATGCAAAGACTGGATATTGAGTTTAATCCTCTCAGGGTGGTTGTGTGTCTTGTATGTAGTTTGGATCAGGTTTCTTACTTTTTAAGCTACTCTTTGTCATCTCTACAGCGTCTGACAGGCTGTGTCAGTCTCTCTGAGGAACTCTGGCAACTTCAGTGTGATTTACTGAGCTATAAGCAAGCAGTAATAGCAGAATTTAGCCCACTTAGATATTTCATTTTTTCTTAGGTGCCCTTCTGCAAAAGTAATTTATTTGGGAACAAAACTAGACTGACAAGGGGAATTAAGTTGAGTATTCAAAACAGTAAAGCTTACTTTTCAGCACAAAGCAATATTAATGTTGACATCTCATCAGCAGTATTGTGATTTTTGGGGAGGTGAGAGAATATGTAGAATAACTTTTTGAGGGAAGGTCTGTTGCTGTGTCTTCTGAGTGTACTTTGCTCCATGGCTGATGCAGTGGTGCAACTTGATGAGCTGCTGCTGCCGTTGTTGGTGTTTCATCACACCAAAATAGTAGGTGACATTTTCATTTCAGGGGTTTATTTATAACAGTGTCCTGCATGAGAACAGCCTTTCAAGACAGGAATTGTCAAACTGTAATTTTTAAGGATGCTGGTAAGGTCTTTGCATAAATTACAGTAGATTTTGAAAGTGGGATCTTCCTGTGTGTATCTTGCTGTGTGACAAAGTTTAGGTAAAATTTTTAAACTTCTAAAAACTGTATCAAGGCTCTATGACCCAATGAAAGTCTGGGATTTTTACCTGTCACATAGAATAGCCTCTGGCGAGAGGGTATAGAGGGTATAGACTGCCTAACACATGAAGGGCATGTATAGAGGAAAAGGATGAAAGCATCCTTCCTTCCATAGAAAGCTGAAAGGCTACTGCCTGCAGGAAATAAAATATAGATTTTTTGAGTGCTGGCGGTGAGGCCATTAGGCCTCATCAGAGAGCTGAGGTTTATTTTGTCTTTAATGAGACTCTACTTAGATGCACACCGTAAGTCCGCCTTGTAAAATACGGCACTGTTGCTGCATCACCACTTTAACTCAGAAGAGCACATGATCAGAGCCTTTCCACCTACATCCTGGCATCATTTCCAACTGCTTTTTCTTTTTATGAGCAACCTAACACACCCGAGTGTGTATAGTTTAGTGCAGTTATTGATGCCTTCTGCATGTCTTTAGCTGACGTGGGGGTATTTTTGTAGATAGGATTTTTTTGCTGACTTACCGTCTATACCTTCTTCTTACTGACACATCCTGAAATCAACAGATAAGGTTACACTGCAGATTTTGTAAAGCATTTCTGTTACCATGGAAGGCATTTTCACAATGGTAAAGCTTTGATATCAAACACTGCTACTTTTGTGAATAGACATGCAGTCAGATAAGGAGTAGAACCAAAATAGAACTTGCAGCCTAGTAAGAACAAACAGCATGTTTGAATCTGTCTCTGCAACTATTTTTACAGCCCTTTTCTGACTTGATCCTTTCTCTTAATTGTGAACCTGTTCATGGTAACCTTTCTTAGGAAGAAAAGTTAAAATATGAACAAGGCTAAAAAAAATTAATATTTCTTACTGAACTTCAAAAGTTTTTATGGGGATTGAAACCAAGTTATTTATTAAATGACTGTGTTAATTAGTAAAAAATTAAATACTTTCTTCAGAGGTTGTACCACAAAGCAGCAATCAGACAACAAAATGTCTATCCCTTATTATTTCAGTAGTCTCTTCTGATTTGGTGTCTTTGATTTATTCTGTATAATGAGCAGTAGAAAGAGGAGAGTGAATGTCTGTCTTGGAGGCTGGTCAGTGAGATCAGATGAAGTAATAGATTTATATTAAGATTAATTGCATAACTAGAAAACATGACCTAGAAAGTATGAGCTAAAGGCACACAACACTTTTGGAAAACACTGAATTTTTTTGACTCGGGTAAGTTGTGGACACCCCCATGCTGATGCAATGAGCACCCAGGCTTCTGAAAAAAGACTTCCTCAGCCCAGGTGTACAGCCAGCTGACTCCTGTGTACTGTATCTCTGGTACTAATCAATTTAATGGCGTCAGATGATTAAATTGATACTAATCAATTTAGGTGTCAGCCTGCCAAGAGTGAATACCAGGCTCACGTCTGCGTACGGCACTTTGCATGGTGTGCAAGGTTAATGTAGGGAAGACCTCATGATAGTATTTGCAGTAATGTGCTGCAGATAGCAAGCTTCCTTCCCACAGGAAAAGTGGAACTGATCTTTCCTTTTTAGAGCATATAAATGTGCCTATCTCTGTATTGCTTCAGGCAGTACTACTCATGGGTCACCTTTGAGCCTTCGCTTCCCATGATCATTTTGCGATTGTAGAAGCAAGTGGTAAGAACAACTGGCTGTGAGACTTCAGGCCAAGACCCACTTGTAGAGACTTAAGGCATCAAGTACACTTGTTGACTAGTCGAAAGGCTGGTGGTCTTATAATAATTATTTTTATTCCTTGTGAGAGACTGGCTGAATGAAGTTTCTTGACCTAAGGGTTTGCAGGCAAATAAATGGAAGAAAGACTTTATCATCAGAGATGTGTGCTTAATTCCATTGATTGGAATTGTAATTTAAAGTTCTTGTTAATGCTTTTTTTCCTGTAGAATAATGTATTGAAATAAAATATATGCTTAACATACAAAAAATTGCTGCATTTGGCAAGTGATTTAGTGGAGCTCATAAACTAAATTCACAGATACCATTGCTGAAAAATCTTAGTCTTGCAGATACAAACTGGGTTACTGAGCACTTTTTCAATCAGAAAACAGCAAGAGATTCACAGATCAGTTTAGGAAATACTCTTTTCCACAAAATCATTAGATAAAATTCAATAGATGCCTGTGTGAGTGTGATTCTGTGAAGGTGATTGTTTCTGGAGTGGCTCTTCATCCGTGAAATATTGTCTCTAGCACTGGCTGTAGTTGCAAATGCATGTGCACGGACTATTCTTCATATGAGTCTTATTTTTACTCAGATACCTTCATGCATTTCTGTGCTGTTTGCATGTGAGTGGATCCTACAGCCTTGTGCCATAAGAGTAATAATAAATATAAAAATGAAAGTCATCAGGGAAAGTGTGCTTGATTTGAAGAAATGCAGATAATTGGAACACACAACAGGATGAGCAAATACTAGTGTAATTTTCTTGATTAGCACAAATGTACATGTTCTTGAAAAGTGCTGAGCTAAATTAATTTCTAATGGCCAGGATCAGGAATGTACCTGATCTGAATGTCTCTTAGAATGTGGAGAGAGTTTGAGAAATTCTTTGCTCACATTCAAGTTGGTTTTGTGAAGATCATGTAGTTATCAAACAACAGAGACATCAGTGACCTCCCATTTAAGTGTGTTTTTTGGACTGATATTTAAAAGCTAATCTATCTTTCTCAAGATAGGACCCTCTAAAATTATCTGAGTTTATCAAACTTATTATAATTTCCATTGCAGAGTTGTATGTGTACTCACAAGCTCCACTCTCTCTCATTTATCTATGTGGTAGCAGGGTCTGTCAGAGTAGTTTCCTCCTTTAACTGAGGCTTTAGCATGTCTTTCATCTTTGAAGAACTGCAGCCAATTCCTGGATTCAGGCTGAGAGACAGTGCTTTGACAAGTAAAGAAACATTACATATTTACAGAGGTTGGAACGTAACTCAGGGAAGCAAGTGTCATTAGTTTACTGTCAGCATTTTCAGGGGAAAAAAGAGAACATGTTGAACAAATCAAACAACTTAATCTTCTCAATTTATGTTTCTGCGTTTTGGATTCTTTTTAGTAAGAGATCAAAGGATGCTTCCTGGTGTTCTTTGGGAGTCAGGATTCTGATGACATATACTACTAGTACATAAACTGTTTCCTTTAGGTGTTTCCATGAAGCTTAAGCCAGCTGTCAGGCCTGTAGGTGACTCGGCACTGAGGGGAACTTTGGAGATAGCTGAAGTTTCTGCCTGTTGGACACATTGAAAGACTTTCCAAAGATTCACTTTAATTTTCGTAACTCTGTGTGATCAAACAGTTGTGGTTTGTGAGTACAGCTCTTGAGAAAGGGGAGTTTTGGTTTAGTTGGTTGGTTGTTAATGGCTATGGTGACTGTTGGTAAATAGTTAGATTTTCCAGAAAATGAAGAGATTTTTTCTTTGTGAGGCTGTAGTTTAGGTTGGCAAATCAGAGTCAAGTGAGGCATTTGCTTTTGCTTTACTGGTGTCCTGTAGATTGTAAAGTGTTTACAGAGACAAGGGATTCTCTGGGTTAGATCGTGTGATCAGCTGCTTGAAGACTGGTTGGAGGGGGAGATGGTGCTGTCCCAGAGAGCCTCACAAGTCACCTTGAATAGACGTCCTGAGCACTTAAACATTGAGAAGGAATGCTGTGATTTCATTGTTAATGGAGCTGTTCTTGAATTAAGTTCTAGGAGTATCTTTTCGCCTCTTCTCTGTTTGTCATGGCAGCCAGAGATATGGCCTTGTGGAATGAAAATCTTTCGTATTGACAGAAATGTGACAAAGTGATGATCCCAGTAGTGTCATCACACAAACCTAAATAGGAACTGAAAATTCAAATAGGCTGGATTGGTAAACTAGACCATAAACTTATTGCGTGACTGAAACTGGTTTGCTATTTAAACATGGATGCCAAGTGCAGTGAGTTTTTTCTCTTTGTTGACAAAGAACTTATTTTACACACAGACTTTGGCAGCCATTTTGTTCGTTGTGTACAGACTCCTTTCTTTTTCTTTGCTTTTCCTCTTCAAAACTTTAATCTTTTTCTAGCGACATAATTGGTTGGCAATTTCCAGCAAGATAAAAACGGGCTGAAATTAAATAGTTCATCTTTGTATATAAAAGTAAAGTAACATTTTTGTCTGATAAGTAATCCTTCTGATATGTAATTCACTTAGATTTACCAGTCCTGGCCTTTAGTCAGATTGTGATGAAAAAGAATTATTTCTACCTAACTTTATTTTGAATATTAATTTTTTAGTCTTAGGTGGTAATAGTTATACTGCCACAAGAGGTATGTGAGGGGAAGACTTAGAGGCTGGCAGCAAGTGCTGTTCTGTGTGGTGCTCTCCCTGAAGCTCCGCTGTTTAAAATAACACGCCCTAGAGGCCATGGAATGAAAGTCTAAAATTGTTTCTTTTCATCTCTTGTAGAAGCTCCACCAAAAGTGGAAGACAATCCTGCTGAAGCGTTCACTGACTCCTCTCTCTTTGCTCACTGGGGCCAGGATCTCAGTCCTGAGAACAGACGTATTGCACTGAAACAATTCCAGTATTACGGCTACAACGCTTACCTGAGCGATCGCCTGCCCCTGGACAGGCCCCTGCCTGACCTTCGGCCCAGCGGGTGAGTGCCTGACTCCAGGCTGGCATTGGAGTCCTGAATTGTGGGGTCTTTTAGCTCTTTGTCACCTGGGAGCATTGAGGTTTGTGATCACATAGTAAGTAGCTTATGTACGATGGTCAGAACGAGGGATTTCTATCAAATATATGAAGGCTGTAAGTTTTAAATGTCTTCTGAAACTCTGGAGTGCCCAAAGTAAAAAATCCTACTGTTAAAATCCCACTAAGCATTCAGTAGAAGTTCTCCAAGATCCTTTGGAGCCTTAATCTCATTTATGATTTGCATCACATGGTAAGTGTTTTATTGCTAAAAGAAGGATTTTTTAATGTCAAATTGTAGTTTTATCAGAAAATTTGGCTAAGGTAGGAAGAAAATAAGAACTGTACTCTTTGAAAGGCCAGAACTGCCTCATTAAGATCAATAGGCAGGTGAAACTGTTGAGCTCTCCTGGTGAAATACACACTTCAGTCAAGCAGTGTGTACCAGCTGAAACCCTCCTTCACTCGTCAGTTCTCTGCTAGGAAGAATGAATGCCAGGCTGGGTAAATCCATCCACTGTTATTCCACAATGGCTTGGTGAGGTGGGTTGGACAAAGGGAGTGAACAACCTTCCCCTCAGTGCATTTGAGGCCTGTTCTGGTAGGACCATTCACAGAGACAGTTAATATTCAAATTTTTTTAGCCTTAGTGATACATCTGATCCTTGGAACAAACAGCAGCTCTAGAGATGGAGAAATGGGTGGAGGAAAACCTGCTTTTTTGCAGGTCATTTAAAAAAATTCATTGCAATGAACATGTTGGGTACATGCTGAATCAAATATGCGATCCTACTTATTTTAACCAAATGTTTTAATAGCTAAAGCAGCAAGCAATGCATTTTTCTGCACATTAAGTTGTTTGATTGTAACAAAAATATATGAGCACCATCCCAGGCAGCACTGTAGGAGTATCTATGCTATATATTATTACATATTGCGTTTTAGAAATATTTAGAAATATTTTTGCAGATTTGCAGAAATACCCAGACTAGGAAATCAAAGTCCATGCACTTATATTTGTGTTTTGGTTAAATCAGTTTAGCACTGTCTGTAGGGTCAGTCTCCTTTTTTTAATTCTAAACTTATCTAGAGGAAAAAGAAATCTGTCACTAACAAGACATCAATGATAGAAATGTTTCTGTTCTCATATCTCTTTTTAAATTACTCTTCTGAATGATTTAAATCTAAATTTTTTATAACTATGGGTTTTAAAAATTAAAAAGATGGAGAAAATGAATGTTACTGTAGCTGAAAGAAATAGATAAAGGTTAGGATTTTTCAAAGAAACTCCAGTTAGA
Organism: Calyptomena viridis; assembly: GCA_013390005.1. NCBI lineage: Eukaryota > Metazoa > Chordata > Aves > Passeriformes > Eurylaimidae > Calyptomena > Calyptomena viridis. The sequence goes on from WEIV01025707.1 coordinate 17,143, forward strand.
AATGAGTCATGATCCTAATTTCTGTGAAATTTTTGATCCTTAGTTTACTATCTGCCACGAACATGTTACATCACAATATGTTTATGGACAAAATAATGACTAACACTGAAATGTAGTCAATTCTGATACTGAGGGAAATAAAGCGTGTTGTCAGGTAGTATGCAAACTATTTGCTGTACCTGTGGCACCCTGTGGAGTACAGAGCTACAGGGTGTTCTAAAAGTCAAGTTGCTGAAAAAAGAATTCTCATTGCTCTTCGGGACATTCTTATTTTTGTGAGACCACATGCTTAACTGTTGGGGGGAAAAACCCTACTCTGAGAGTATGGTTTCCACTGTAAAAATCAATTTTTAGGATTTGTAGCACCTGTTTTTAAGCCAATTGCTCTTGCTTCCCAAGTCTATATAGATGTATTTAAATTATCCATGGGCAGATGCTATGCTTGAGGAGCACAGTGTGAAAGCCAGGACAACTTGGTCTGAAAGGAGCACACAGCAAGTGGCATGGAGACTGAGTTAATCAGCTGTGCTGGACCTTAGTCAGCTGTGGTATTCCTGTTCTCACTAGAAATGCATGAAAGCACAGATATGACAAAGGCACCACAATAGCTCTAGACAGACTTAGTCTAGGTCTAACCAAGCTCATAAGCCTGGATTTAGCAGTGGTTCTGCAAGAGTTAGTGTGACATTGGAATCCCAGCAAGGGCTGGTGGGCAGGTAGCTAAAGGAGTGGAGTTCACATAGTTGTGTCTGGGGTCAGTTATGGTCTATCATCTGTATTCATAACCTGTCATATGAAGTATAGGATCTTGGAGAAACGGAAATATATGCGTAACTGAAATATAATGTAATTCATACATGCTTAGCCCCAGTTGAGACTAGGAGAATTAAGTAATCTGCCAAAAATTGTGTGGTGTTAATAACCTCTTTTATATCATACTGGTATGACTCAGCCTTGACCTTCTTTCTGCCTGCAGTGCTCTGAGAATTCACATCAGCATATCTTAGCAGGGGAGCTCAGCATTTCTTTACAAGGTTCTGCAGTGAAAAAGGCTGCTCCATATATGTCATTGACCCCATATTATTGCATAGAAAAATTTCTAGGGTTGATACTGTCAACATTTGATGCCATGGAAAAAACAGAGGACAGTTAGAGATTGCTGAGCCACAACACATATGGAGGAGAGGGCAAATATTCAGCATTGCCCAGTCTTCCCATGTGGTTGTCAAGCAGAGGTAGGAGACCACATTTAGTAGTTAAGGCAGTGCACTCTGACCAAGTCTCTGAACTGTGGCTTCTCTGGAAAAAGATGATCATCGATCATCGAAACATCTAGTAGATTGTAGCTGGGTCAGGCTGTGGCAGTTGTCACACCTTACAGTGGGACCTTCTCACATGTTAGGTGTGGCAGAGTGGTTTTCTGACCCCCAGTAGAGCCACGAGCCTTGGGTCCAGTTCTGAATTTGATTACTTTTCACTGTGAATATTTGTGCTGGCACAAGGGTGTCCCCAGCACAGCTCAAAGTGATCTCTTATAATACCTATTGTAATAAATAACTTCTCTGGATATCTCGGCCTCCTGAAGTAATTGTCACAATCTGAAACGGGCTGGTTTTGCAGTACTTAATAGGTAGTGCAAGCTTTATTTTGGAGTGTTGCTTATACTGTCTCTTCCAGGGCCTCCATATATTTTGTGCTGTTGAAATTGGGTGCTCTGCTGTTTACTACCATATGTGCATCTGTTAGCCCATAACATATTTACATCACAGACTGACAACTTCTGGCTCTAATGAGCTTGGAAGCATTGAGGAAGGCAATGTTGCCCTTGCTGTGTGCAGGAACAGGATAGTACTTCTGTGTTAGTTATAATTCTGTTGTGCTCATTACTTTAAGTAGGGCAGGCAGTACCCAGAAGCTTGTTGTGAGTGAAATGTGAATGAAACCAGCTCACACAGAAATCCACTATTAGAAGTTAGGTTGTTTAGGGATCCTAAAGCTGTCTACCACACTCCTTTTCAGTGGATGCACTTAGGATTCTACTTTGTTGAGTTGTAAATTTTTGTTGCCTGATCCAGTGTGCCATAGCACACATGGGAGAGATAACATTCTTCTTTGCTTATGTGATGAGTGAGGGAGGGGTAGTGGAAAGGATGTGCAGCAGGACCCCAGCAGAGGAACTGTTTCGAAGAGTTTTGCTCCTGCGTAGACTGTGTGATATGAAAGAGCCTGACTAGATGTAAACCAACTTTTTCAGTCAGCATGAGTGACTGAAAAAAGCAAAGAAGCAAAACAAAGAAGCAAAGGCAGGAAGGGTGGAGGGGAAAAGAAGCATTTAAAGCTTTTTTCTTTGGAGATCGTCAAATAGTGTGGTATAGCAGGTTTGCCCTTTCCCTAGCTGAGTCAGTGCTGTTTGGCATCTAGACAAGTGCAGAGGGGAGGTCCTGTTTCCTGTGCAGGGAAAGGCTTTGGCTATTTTATAAGTATTTCATGTTTCAAACAGTTCACCAGTCTCAAATTGTATTACTTAGAGGCTCAGTTTGCCAAGAACAATGGTAAAAATCTTGAAGAGTAGCAAAATTAAGTTTCTGATAAGGTGGACACATAGCAGGAAAGAGGTTGCCTCAATGCAGATGTGACTACAAGGGAGAAAAATCAAGCATTGGCTGGTTGAGAAGAGTGATGTGGTTTAGGACAAAAGCTGTTTATGTGTGCACATCTGTCCCAAATGCCACCAGTTATGGTGGTGTATACAATCCTGGATGTAGCATGCAAGACATCAGACTTGTACAAAGTTTTTCCTTTATTAAAAATGATGTAGGAAAAATTGTGACTTCAAAGTGTGAGGTTCAGGCTGGGCATTTGCATGTTAGTTCTTCTTCTCCCCAAAAGCCAGTTCATACAGACTTGCATTTCATAAACCTTTGCTTCCACGTATCCCTGTGAAACAGTTCTGTTTTGCTGGGCTTATGTCAGCAATGGATATGGCTCCCTGTTAAGTTCTGACCAAGTTCTTTTGTTTCTGCTGATGAAAGAGAGAAAAAGTAGAGACAAATGTTGTATTTGATATTTCAAAGCAATTGTTTCAAAAGACCACAAAGGACTGTTACATCACCTATTGTATTATTTTGTGCAGAAGTCCTAAAATTACCAAACTGTTCACCATTCTTGTTAAATACCTAATGTTTAATTCTCTCATATTTCCTGCTCTCTTTTACTTACTTTTCTAGCTCTGATTCTTCTTTTTTCTTGTCTCACCTTTGCCTGCCTGACTGATGCACAGCAGTAGTGTGTACTGCCTGAGCAACCCCTGGGACTCTGATCTGAGCTTCAGTTTGTCCTGTCTGGATGCATCTCCTCAAATGGCTGCTCTAAAAGTGTTCAATATCATTGCCAGGGATCTCAAATCTGCTGGAGTAATAACCTAAATTCATAATTTTCCTGTGCACTTGTACAGGAGAAAAAGCCCTTTTTATATGTTGTTCAACACCAGCCTTGTTAGCATAGCTCATAAAATACTGATAATGGCAAAAGGAAAAATGAAATCTGGTCACAAAATTAAATTATAAATACATAAATAGTTGAGCTGGAGTTCTTACAAGAATCAGTTATTTTGCCAGAGTTTTAATGCTATTGATTTCATTTATGCCAGAATAGAATTATTTTTACTCCCATACATCTTGAACTTCCAGTTGACATTTAGGCTGTTGGCAAAATGTTGCCAGTTCTTGAAGAAAGTACAATTCTGTTTCTACTGTTGTGCTTCTGAGATATTCTTACTCTGTTGGAAGTAAAGCTCCCTCCCACATATGTTCTTAAGAGAACACTTTAACCCCAAATGTTTTAGTAATATGCTTATTGTATCTTGTG
>WEIV01025707.1:21203-34790 GCA_013390005.1 Calyptomena viridis
TTGGGGTTTTTTTTTTTTTTTTTAAAGTGGAATATATGCTCTAATTTAGTGGTCAAAACAAAAATCCTGTTCTTTTGCCACTGTTGGCTGTGATACCCATGTAACTCTTGGTGAAAGTTTTTAAAAACTGCTGAAAATAATGCTTGTTCATAATTTATGTACCTATTTGTAGAAGGTCTCGGAGATAAGTTATTAATACAGGAAATCATTCCTGTTTTGTTGTTCTTACTGCATAGTTATGCTAAACTAATTTTAACGTGACTGGCTAAATTGTCTTATCACAATGCATATATTCTGGAGGAATGCAGTTGTCTTGTGGATGAATATTTGAAAGAAGATTCATAATGTGTGCTGTCCTCCATTTACCAGAGTTGTGCTTGAAATAGAACACCAGGAGTTTCTCTAAATTTATGGTAACCATGACAACAGCTACTTTAGTGCTATTAGCCTAATGTAATTGAGTGGAGTAGTTTGCTGGCAATAATATTTTAGCTACCTTGGACTGATACTTGTTAGTGTAATTCTAAATAATATTTGGAATTTATGCTTTAAATTCAGCCCTAATACTGAAATACAAACATATCCACGAGGCACAGAGTGTATAGTGAGAGTGTCACTGTGTGGAGGGGCAGGGTAGGGGTCTGGTCCAAGGCCCCTGGATGAGTCTGAGGCAGAGCTGTCATTGAAACTTGTACATTGCTGGTTGCCACGCAACCATTCAATTCTCAGAGCTTAATGGAGCTCAGATTTTGATCCATACAATTTCCTCTCTTTTTCCCAGTTCAGCATATTTTCTACACATATGCATTCACCCTTTCTCTGTAGCTATTTTTTGCTCATTCCTATAATTATGGAATTTTACGCCTTGTAAAAATTGGCATAAAGAGGATGAGAGACATATTTGTGAAACTGCACAAGTGCTTTGCATTCTGTGCGTGATCTGGGGTGGGGTTAGTTCTGATTTGTTTAAATGAAAAAAAGGGGGTAATTTTTATTGTCATCATCTGATATGGAAAACTATGTAGACAGGGAAATGCATTTTTTAAAAACTACGCACACATTGAAAAATAAGTGAATTTGAGCTGTAAGTAAAGATGATGAATGAGTCTGAGTGGAAAAAAGAGAACATGAACTCAATTTAGGAACGTACCCTCATTGAAAATGAGTCCATTTGAAAAGACTAAAGAAATTATACACAACAGGAGCCTAATTCTATTCTCTTGTGTCATATGTAATTATATTTTAAAGTATGGTGATGCAAAAAGGAAGTCAAATGACATTCACAGCATTGAATGCTTTGTTCTTTTCTGCACAAGTTGCCAGTAATGGAAAATCTTGTCCATTGTGATATAACTTAAAAATATGTATATGTGTGTATATGTAAATGAATGCAGGTAGAAAAAAACCAATGCACTAATTTCCTTTAAGGGAATGGAAGACATATGAGAAGCAGAAATTTTGTTTGAACATTTCAGTTTATGCGTGGATTTACATCAGGATAGCAGTGTATAGCGGGGCTGGTTTTGTCATATGGAACATTTTTGGAATATAATTTGTCACTAATTTCTTGCAGTAGTATATTTTACATATACCTCAAGCTTAGCTTAATTGATAGAGGTGAAAGAAACCACCAGTATTTGAGGAAGAAACTTCCTTGAATAATTTTTAATGTGTTTTCATTGCCATTCAAAATATTTTCCAAAATCAATCTGTTTCTCTTTATCTAATACATGCCATATCTCACTATTTTTCTGGAGTTTCATTTGTATCTTCTTTGTACATTGTTATGGCTGAGGATAACAAATATTACTGTGCCTAAGCTAGACAGCTAAAAGATAGATTGGCTGTAGCTTTGTTTGCTGGACCATTTTATATCTATGCATTTTGGCTGCAAGCAAATCACTAAAATAATAGGCTTTGTAGGTTCTTCACAAGGCAATACTGAAAATTGTTTCAATGTATTTAAACCTGTTAACTAGTTCATAGTCCATTTGAAGCCCAGTTTTCAAAACTTGGATGGAACTTCATTTATTACATCAAAAAGAAGTGTGCTAGCTTTATAAAGGTGTACAGGAGACTAGAATTCTGTTAGTAATTTCTCATTGTACCCATGCAAATTTGTACATAAAACTTCCATATAAGTGATGCATCCACTAAGTAATTATATCCAGTTTGTATATGGTCTTTTTTTTGTCAATGCAGAATGGCAGGCAAGCACCATGTGCAGTGAACAGGCCTGTTCTTCAAGGACCTGGATCTGTAATGGTTTTAGCATCTTTTGGAAAAACGTGTGTTAGTATTTAAGAATTGTAATGTGATCATAAGTACAGGGGCCTTCCAACCAGTTTGGCCCTGAAATATGCACATCGAAAATCATATTTTCTGATGCCACTTAACCCTGGTGGCCCCTAACGTTCACCTCAGATTTGACAGCACTGGACCCAAGTCCACTTGTGCCTGCTTCCACTAACTCGGGCATCTGGGCAGCTTTTAAGCAGAGCTTTTAGAGATGGTTCACCACAAAAGGTGACCTTCCTTGCATCAATTATATCAGAGGTTAAAATACTCACTCTAGGATACAGGAGGCAGGTGTGGAAACTGTCTTTTATTCTTAAGAAATTTTGAAACCTTCTGTGTATAGATAGAATTGGGACTGTTTAGCCTGGAATTGGTGCATTCCAACCTCACCCATCCTATGATTCTGTATTGCTTCCCAATAAATGGCCTTGACACCTGACTTGCAGGCTTTGTTCCTTTCTTCCTTCAGCCAAAGTGGCACTTTTATAAAGGAAACAACAAATATTAGTTTGCAAAAGAAAGAAAAAAGTGATCACAAGAGTTTCTGTGGCATTATAGTGTAGAAGATTGGACACAGGTTCTTCCTCCAAGGGATTTGCTCCAAACACAAGGCTAGAGAGACTTACTTGGTATCACTCCAACTTACTGTATGTTTAATTGTTCCACAAAAAATGGAATGACCCTGAAAACAGGGACTGAAAATAATCACACCAAGCTGACAAGTAGTTAGCTCTCTGGGGAGATCAGAGAGGATTGAACTCATGCTCCTTCTGTCCTGGTTGAAGGGTTTAACTACTGTCTAAAACAGAAAACCAGCCCTGCCTTGTACTAGTTGTCTTTTGGAGGAAAAGACAGCTCCCTCAGCCTCTTGCTGAGTTTTATTTTCATAAAATAAAACTTGCTGTGTTTTATTTTCATAAAACCCTGGTTCCTGTCTCTTGAAAAGTACCTGTGGCTCTGATTCATTCAGAGGGCCCACAGTGCTTCATGGAGAAGGTTGATCTTTTCTGTCTTTTCTGTCTGCTTCCGAGCAGCCCTGTGCTTCACAGGTTACATATCACTCTGCTGAAGAATGCAATATTTAGATTTTATTTAGGTTTTCTTTGCAAATCTATTGATAAGTCCTTCGTAGAAAATCTTGATTGCCAGCAAAGTCATCAAAACCAGTAAGATTCATGACTGCACCTATTTTTAAAGACCAGGTATAGAAGATGTCTAAATGTAAGCCTTTATGAGAATCTGATTTTCAAGGGTAGTGAAATTTTATTACAATTCATCTCTAATGGATTAGCATTCAATTTAAAGGAAAAAAAAGTGAGGTGGTGGCAACTGATTATAAATGACACACTGACACTTCTGTAAGATGATGTTACATTTGATCTGCTGTCCAGTGGCACTCAAACAAAACCAAAGGAAACAACAAAAGTGGCATGCTTTCAGGTCCTCTGAAAGTTTTAGAGAAAACTTTTCAGTCTGATGCTTAAAGCCAAAAGCTCACTTACCAATGAATAGAGGATTCACACACCAGTAGAAATACAAACTGATTTTGGAAGGAAAGTTTTGATTTATGCTGCCAAAAGATCAAGCCACAAGTGGGGATCGGTAAATTCACACACTGTTTTGATTGTTTCTCTCTTGTATTGGTGCCATGGAACAAAAATCTCTGGATTTCTTTGAAGAGATTTCATATTTTTTTCTGAAAGATATATGAACCAGGTTGTTAAAAAATACAGTGTACATATTTTAAGAACAGAACTGTTGGTACTTTCTCAAAATTGTGTTTCCTGTTTTACATGTCTATGTAATTCTTTCACATGGTGACAGAGAAAAAAGCACCTAAAATATTAAATAGCTTCTTTATTGGGATTTCCATCAATTTCTAACTAATGACTGAATTGAGAAAATTGATTGACCAGCTGAATTTTGAATATTATGTATATGTTGATGTGTTTGATTGTTAGGTGTCTTATGCACCAACTTTTTTCAGAACTTTAAAAACATACACGTGAATTCATTATCTTGATTGAACTTAATGTTTGTACATCATCCAGACCATGAAGAGGAATGCTTTTTGTGGTTCTTCTCTGTATTTATTTGCTATACAAATTAAAATAAAAAATTACTAAAATACTATGCTTTCTCTTGGAACTGAAGAATGAGTTTAGTTGAGAAGTTACATTCAAGCATGATGTAAAATTCTGAATCCATCCATGCTTTCTCTATGCTAAACATTGTTTGCAGAAATGCTTTCCACAGCTTCCAGGAGTTCCTGTGTGTAGTGAACCCTGGTATCTTGAGAGAAGAGACCCACTTCAGTGCTGTCAGGAGGCAGAGAAGAGCATTAACATTGATTGTTTCCAACTTCAATCTATCTAGAAATGCTGCCTGCATCAGCCTGTGGCCTAATTTCATCCTAATAAATAGTTTCAAATCTGAGAAAAAGGCAGAATTAATTGTTGTTCAGAAACATTGCGTTAAAATACTGAAAGTTTCAGAGAAAAGTAGTTAATTGCATTTGCTTAATTATCTTGTAGCTTTATTAAAAAAAGCAAATGTTTTGCTGACAATCTAAAAAGGTGAAGTGATAAAAGGTCTTTCTATTAATAAAATTACAAAATTTGAATCCTTTTAGAAATGAAGGAAGTAAAAAACCCCCAACAAAACAGTAAAATAGCAAAACACTGGAGAACTTTAAACTTGCAGGCAGCGCTTCCATCTTGTTGTTTGCATAAGCAAGCTGGAATGTGGCTGAAATATCTATTTTTGAAAAAGGAAAGGGAAAATTCACCAGATTATGAGAGTATTCGTCTTCCTAACTAAACCCCTTGACTGAATTTATGGATAAGTTTTCCATTGTTTTCTGGTTATACCATCTGTCTTAACTTTTGTTCTTTGTAGCTGTATCTTTTAATGTGTTATTCACAGAATGGCCTGGGTTGGAAGGGACCTTAAATATCATCTAGTTCAACCCACTGCCATGGGCAGGGACACCTTCCACTGGACCAGGTTGCTCAGTGTTCCATCCATCCTGGCCTTGGACACTTCTTCACAGCTTCTCTGGGCAATGTTTTATTACTTTGTTGAGAAAATATCTTCTGATTTTGACTGAGATAGATGGTAGATTCTGCAGCAAAAATAATTAACATGGCTGTTACTTTTTAAAGTAGGGGGTAACTTTGTTTATTCCTGTCTGTACTGTCCAGAAAGACATTTTGAGCAACTGCTGTTGAAAACTGCATTCAGGCAGGAGTTTACATCTGGTTTGCAGTGTTGTGGGCCTTGGGTGGAAAGATGATCTCACTCTAGGCCTTGGTTGCAAAGGCAGATTCAGGAGATTTTTTTCAGGGTTTCCTTCTTTTAGGTAGTAATTCACCTGGTTCTTGCCTAGATATGCTCTAAAATGAGCATGAGGACCCTGTGATCCACACCTTCAAAAGCGCTCTCGGCATTCTTATGACTGGGGATAGATTTCTTTGAAACAGTTTGTGTTTGCATTGTAACTTCCAACAGTTTACATCTTTTATTTTCTTTAACCTTTTCCTTCAGGTGCAGAAACCTTACATTTCCTGACAGTCTTCCTGAGGTCAGCATTGTATTCATATTTGTTAATGAGGCCCTCTCAGTGATTCTGCGCTCCATCCGCTCAGCCATTGACCGGACTCCTCCTCACCTGCTCAAGGAGATCATTTTAGTTGATGATAACAGTAATAATGGTAAGAGGCTTTGGTTCTTCTCCCTCCCTGCCTTGAGGTTGGATCATACAGGAGAAACCTTGAATTCTGGCTCCTGCTCATCCCAGTGCCATCTCAAATGTTATCAGTGTATTTTCTCCTGTCACCATCCCATAGTCTTGCCGGGGAATGTGCTCGAGTGGGGCATGTTAAAGAGTGTGTACAAAGATAGAATAACTATATCTTCAGGGTGTGTGGTAGGCAGAATTTTGAATGTAACAGTAAATTAGAGCCCTACAACCTAAGAAGTTTTACTCTTAGTACTTCAGAGTGTTTTCAAGATCGTACGGTTTCTGTGCTTTTACTGGTTCTGTTGCATGACTTCATGTGTACTCACTTTCTATTTTGCATAAAATGTCTTACTGTGTTTCTTAGACATCTCCTTTAAGTTTCCAGTTCTCTTCTCCTCATTAGCAGCATTTACCTTGCTGCTTTTCCACCACCTGTACTCAGATTTTGCTGTCTGTGATCTGAAGGATTGCAGTGCCCGTGTCTGATGGTTCAGTGCTTTCCTGGGTGTTTGTCAGTGAGACCATGCTGGGCACTATTTGCAAGTCTTATTTTCTGGCATTTCTTACTTAGTGATGAAATTTTAATAGGCACAGGATGCTGAACTTAAAGAAAAATTCTGCTGTGCTGGGAGGTTAATTCTTAACTGCTACAATACAAGTAGAATCAGAATTTATCCTGTTGAAGGAAAATGCTGAACAAAGGACTTCTCTTATCCTTATCATCATTGCTGCTGTTATCTAGATATATCCCTGTAGCTAGATCCCAAGACCTGCTGCTGATCATAGATGTATCTCAGATTTGCACAGAGAAGAAACTTATTGGGAAGCAAGTAAATAAGTTGCCCTACCCCGGGCTATGCACATCATCGTCTCTTCTTCTGCTGACTATCAATATAGTCCTGACTCTTTTAAAGTACACAAAAAACTTAACAACTCAGTGTAGGCTTATGTCAAATCTAATTCCAGACCCAGTGAACAATACTACATTGACAGTTACCTAGAGCTGACCAAGCTTTTCTTGAAACACATACTCCTTCAACAACTGTGGGTAACTTGGCATGCAGCATTTATGAGTTGCTGTTCTTTATGACACAATTTATTATCTAATGATGTCATGAAGTAAATGAAAAAATCACATGAAACAGTAAACTCTGAGCAAAGTTTAAAAAAATCCATATGCATGCACACGCATATACATATATATGCATATATATATACACACATATATATGTGTATATACATATACATATATATGATTCAGAAACATCTTGTGAGCTGGGCTAGAGCTTTCATTTGCTAGAGCATGTAGTTCGGTCATTTGACATGTCATTTTACTGCTGCTCTCTTGGTAGCCTTAAGTTTCATCCTCTCTCTTATGCAATATATGGCAGTTTGATAGGAAAGAACACAACATTGAAATGCAGCTTTGACTGGTGGACTTGGGTTCTGCAATTTCTTTGTGGAAATTCATTGCTGCATTTTTCAAACAGGAACTCGATTCTGGCTGTTGGTGCTGCAGGAGCTGAGGTCACTGCACACAGGAAGTGGCCATAAAGGCAGATGTAGAACAAAAATAACCTGGTTGGAAAAAAGTGGTTTCTAGAGTTTTAGTCTGATTTTCTATAATTTACAAGCAGTTAGTTATTCCAGTGGGCACGTTGCAGAGCAATGTCACAGACATCAGTGTTACTGAGAGCCTGTCATCATTGTGATGAGCTCACTAGCAAATATACTTTGCACTGTGCTCTGTGGACTTGTCAAATTTTTTTTTTTCATTATTTCTCATCTGAATTAGATTAAAAAAATACAGGAACCACTTAATCTTTCAGGAAAGCATGTTTAGCCACGTTTTTTGTTGGTACCAGTATTGGTGCTGCACAGTATCACATTTTTATGATTGGCTGTGCCTTTTATTTAGGCTTGCCTTTCTTACCCTCCAGTGCCTGAAATCCTGAGGTTCCTGGCCCCAAACAAGGAAACAGAAATTGAGAGGAAGGTAACCTTTTTTTGGCTGTCTTTGCTCAGTGTAACATGTCGTTTTATACAAAATCACACTCTACAGAATGATAGTTAGTCTCCTAGAAAAATTCGACTCTCTCCAGGATTTTATGTTATTCCTCTAGCCCTTTCTCTGGCATCTCTTCCCTGCAGTACTAAATTAGATTTCTACAGTCCTCTTTATCCCATAATGTATGCTGAAGACCTGGTAATAGGCATCCATTTGGAGCGGATGGATCGGGATCGGGAGCGATTGTAAAGATGATTTATGGGCTTTTCTATTATTAGTTTAAATCCTGAAATATTTATTTTACCATTTACTTTTGCTTTTACAGTATTCTATTTTCAATTTTTTTCTCCCTTCGAGCACTGCTGAAGTGAATCCTTTATATTTAGTGTCATTCTATGTTTTTGTTAGTAGCTCTTTAGCTTGCAAGTGTTGCTATTTGTAAGATAAGTGGGTTGCTCTGGGTTTCCCTGCGATGTTACCTGAGGGGGCAGATGCTTGCCATGTGCTTGCAGCTGGCTCCAGCCTCTGCCTCTTGCAGGGACCTGCCAGAATCCTAATTATAAGCTGTATGTTTACTCTCAGGCTTTTCCCGGGAATGGCAACTTCTATAACTCCATGTAAGATTTCTTTCTGTGGTGCCACAGCCATGGATTTCACAGGCAGGAAACATCACAGTGTGGGAAGTGACTAGAAAGAAAGTGAGACCAGAGACCAGGCAGAGTGAAAATGAGCACGTTTTAATTTTGAGTCTCTTGCAGAGATAGTTGGATTCACATGGCAGAGTGGTTTAAAATAAAAGTAGACACAGTGATTGCCACTAGAGAAGAGCATCAGAATTTCCTGCTTTTGAGGGAATGTGATATATTGGTAAACTAGCATAAATTATTCCTGTGGGCCAAATTCTGAATCTTGTAAGGAACACCTGGATTCATGCCTAGTTTCTGTAGTGTGTTTTGGAAAAGAGCAGTGGAAGAACTAGTTGTTTTTTAAAATTCCAGAAGCTTTCCAAGAAAGAAAAAATCCAGAAGATTTCAGAAACCATAAATTCAAGTGTACAGCCAAAGTCTGTACCTTTGTCTTGACCAATACATGCTAGAGTATTTTATTTCATGTACCTCAAGGCATGTCAAGCAAATTATCTATGACTTTTTCTAAGCCTCAGTGCACTTTTTCAAGTTCCCAATTAGGTTTCAGGAGACCTCTATCAATCGCTTTATGAATGTTTCCATTTTTTAAAGAAATATTTGAAGTTAGGAAATGGTGAAGATTGCAGTGTGTGCAATTTAAAAGTAGAAAATAGATTTTGCAAGTTCTAAAATTTTGATCTTTTATTTAATAAAGCCATTTTCATGGCTCAGTGCGTGTATTTCACCGTGCCTTCTCTTCTGGTGCAATACTGATAAGCATTACACTGAATTGTTTCATATATGCTGTTAGGTACATTATCATTAAAATTTAATTTAATTGAAGGGTAAAAAAGGTGCATTTCAATGACTGCCTGTGCACTGTGTAAGGAGAACAAAAGTTTTATTAAAAAAACAAGCCAAATATCAGTTTTTTTCGTTTGTGTCTCTTTTGAATCTTAGTCATATTGGTGACTAAGCAACCAGACAGATTTCAGCTGTTTTACTGTAGTTTTAAGTGCTGTATGTCAGATCAGAATCTTTCCCATTCTCCTCAGGAGCACTGTTTGCTTTTCAGAGATAATGTACTCATAACTTTACGATTTGCCAAGAAAATAATTAGACTTCAGAAACATACTCAGGAGAAGCATTGCCTGAGCTGGAGACTACTGTCATAGTGGTTTATTTGCCCCCTGGCTTGTTGCATCCTGCCTTCTGGGGACAGACTGGTGACCTTCTGTTCCAGTGGAGTCCTGTCTTGGCCTTTTTTGCTGGCATTAAGCCCTGCTGCATTATGAAGCACCTCTTGAAGGTATTTTAGGATGATTTGAAATCTCTCTACAAGTGAGCCATGATGTGTTCAGCTCATGGGAAGGCAGTATGCATTAATGTGTCCAGACTATGTCTTGCAAAATTTTATAGTAGAGCAGTAATTATCATCCTCTCTTTTTTTTCATATTAAAGTTAATAAGTTGCAGTAGAGGCTCAGATTTTGCAAGGTTTCTTCCTTTTTCTTTGGAATCATTACTTATGAATGAAATATTCTAATGTGTTCAGTGTAACGATACTCATTTGATCCTGAGATTTCCATGAATGCAACTACTGAAATGCAATAATAATGCTGGATATCAAGGATTATAATTTTATGACTTGCAGTGCTGAAGAGAATTGACACAAACTGGTAGAAAGTGAGTCAGATGCAACTGTATCACCTGTAAGAGATTTGCAGCATTGTCTTCAAAACACTGAATAAAAAGAAAGTTTTCAAAAAACATCCAGACCTTTTCATTAAAAAGGTATATTTCTTCTTTTATAATTTTTAAGAGCTATTTAGGAAGATTGTCTGATTTTTTTTTTCCTGTACAAAAGCAGGAATGAATAAACCTAAAAAATACTGTTCAAAAGCATGCAAGATTTCATATCACAGTGTGTTTTGAAGGTGCCTTATTTGTAGACCAGACAGTTATGAAAAAACATCTTGCAGGGGAAACTTTCTGTTTGGATTCTTGTTCTTCCCTTACCTGAATACCATAAAAATTCCAAGACAAATAAAAACATTTGAAAACAAGGAAGTAGCCAAACTTTATTCAAACCTACGTTCACTTTTGGGCTGTGGTTATGCATTGTGAGGACTTTACTTTATCTGTCTAGATTCATTCTTTCTATTAGTTAAAGGTCTTGATGCTGAAATCATTATTGCACAGTCTTTACACAGGGAAGCTGTCAGTAGTGTTGGCAGGGATTGACATGAAAAGATGGCTGTGTAATGCTGGTTAGGAATCAGATGCTAAAAAAGCATATATTTATGTATAGTCCAGGAAATCTGTCTCCATTATAGATTTGAGAACAATGTTAGCTGTTGTAACAAACTGCATTTTACTTGCATAGTAACATTTAGAGCTGCAACTTGAATTAATGAAGACAATTCTTTGAGCATATGTTTACTGCTGCATGCTCCATGCTGATGCTGGAACTGCAGTGAGGTGTGCCAGCTACTGGAAATACGTAAGAAGAAAATAACCAGAGGCAAAACATCATCTGCTGGCCATCTGTTCCAGCCGTCAGCAGAAGTTAGCAGAGTGAGGAATGTTCTTATTCTGAGGTGTGAGCGAGTGACCTGGCCTTGCAGTTCAAATCTCTTACGGAAAAAAATATGAAACACTAATGTAAACAGACTGTCAGATTTTTATGAGGACACTACATCCTGAAGATGATGTCCTAGAGTGGCTTTGGACTGTTCTCTCCTCTTACTTGCCAGTCCTTGTGACAATGTGTTTGATTCCTGCTTAAAAGGGTAGAGGTTGTGGAGTAGGATATCGAAATGAAGTGATCAACAGAGCAGAAAAGAGAGGGACACTGCTGGTGAAGGCCATCTGTCCCAATTATTCTTGCCCCTCTTTTGTTTTGATTTATCACTCTTCACACCTTTTTCTCCTCCTTCATTCCTTCTATTTTTCATCCGGGGCTGATCCAGCTCCTTGGTCATTATTCCCTCAGTCCGTTTTCCTTTTCCTCCTTCCACCCTGGCAGTCTGCCTTTTTAAATGTTCACTTGCTCACTCCCGTTCCATAGACCTCATCCTTCTTTGTGAGCTTGTGTCCTTCAGTTGGGAGTCTCCATTTTCCATGTTATCCAATTCCAGTGTGCCTGTGCCTCTTTTCTTCTTCTCCGTCCCAGTATTTCCTGCACTTTTTCACAAACTGAATTCTTCCATTTTCCCCATCTCAACATTCAGCTTCCCCTTGCCTTTACCCACAGTAATTAAATCCTGCCTGACTCATCCCTCCCTGCTCCACCCCCCAGTAATCTGTTCTTTCCTTTGCAGCATATTTTTATCATTCTCCTCTTTTCCCCCTTTTTTTCTCTGATGCCTCACTTTCAGACATGTTTTTTCCGTCCTCTTTTGCTTTCATTTAAGAATAATTATGTAGTATACTTTTTGACCTTTTTTAACTCTCCTGTGTCTGAATTCCATATTCCATCAGACTCCAATGCTGACTCACATTCCATGTGGTGGGCAGGGATAGCATCCCTTGCTGAAGGTTTTTGTAGTATTGTAACTATAGTTGTATGGAAGCTATTTGATAACCAGTATGCAATTTTATAATGGGAACTACCACATTCTCCATTCTTTATAACTCCTGTGGGTGGTCCTTGGCCTTCATTTCTTGGACAATTAGGAAAGTTCCAGTGCTGTGAGAGTGAGGTGAGGCTGCAGGACCACTACAGCTAAGTGTGGTTCTTCCAGTGCATCCATCCCAGAGAAATCACACATCTGTTGGACCATTTGCCTCTGTGGAAGGGTGTGCTCAGAAGGTGTTGGCAGTGGCAAAGTGACCTTTCAAAGGAACAGTTATTTTAACCTTCTGCAATATAGCATAGTTCAGTCTGTCTGTATAGCTGGAAAAGCAACATTTCAATGTGTTTGCAAGCTGATAGCATAACCTCTGTCCACGTCAGGGGGCAGCTGTGGGAGCAGAGCTTTTATTTCAGTCTCCTGACACTAGACTTCATGATTCAAGCATTCAGATAATATTATGAACTAAATCTTCCCTAGCTAGGAGTGGTTGAAAGTTAATGGATGGTCATCTTATCTTTTATTCTCCTGGGGATGGTCCTGTGCAGGGCCAGGAGTTGGACTTGATGCTTGTGTGTCTCTTCCAACTCGACATATTCTGTGATTCCATCTGTGAAGTAATTTAACTCATTCAAGGCTAATACACTTGCAGTGTTGCAGTCTAATAAATACCTTTTACTATGTCACATTCAGTATGGGAAGTCCAAGAGAAGTGGTCTTTTTTCATTGTGATTTTTTTTTAGCTTATATTCCAGTGTACCAACTCATACTATGTTTTATTTCACATATGCTCTGTACCCTAAATAACAAGGAGTGAAACACACAGTCAGTCTGTTCTCGTTCTTCATCCCCATGTCTGTTCTGGCATCCTCTAAGGACACATTCCTTGGTGTGAGCACACTCATATGTGCTTTTGTATTCCTGGTCATAGCAAAGCCCAGTACAGCTGAAGTTTCTAGGTGATGATAAATAGCTGCATTTTGGCACTTTGGAATATTTTGGAAGAATGATTTCGGTCAACTTAGAGAAAATAACGTCACCTGTGTCAAGTGTGATTCAGAAACCATATGTGGCCCACACTTAAGACTGCAGTCACACTCAGTAAGAAAACAGGGTTGTTTTAAGCTCTTCTTGTAGCAATGAGGAATTCACCCCATGTGCTTTGGAAGTGCTGTGGGCTGATGGCATCCTGACCGAGAATGTCAGCATATAAATACTGCCCTGGTTCCCTTTTTTGGCCTTAAAATTAATCCCTGGAGATCTCTGAGAAATTGCTTGATTGAAGCCTCTTTTTTTTTTCCCCATTTTTTTTCCTCTTTCACATTTGTGAGGTTTTTTT
>WEIV01025707.1:38301-89146 GCA_013390005.1 Calyptomena viridis
TGTGTCAGATGAAATAAAAGAATTTGTAGTTTAGTTTTACCCTGCAAGCCTGAAAAGATCAGTTATTACACAGTGATACAGCAGTACTTTACAGGTTGCCTGATACTCAGTTGACCCTGAGCAGTATTTTATGCAACTCTAACTAAACTTTCACTGATCCATTCTTCTGTTGAAATCTGAATAAATGGCTCTATTATTGTACGCCTCAGTAGCAGTTCTGGAAAGAATTGGATGGCAGGAAATATTGGTAGTTCATATCCTTGAAAATGCATTGAGCATCTGAACCTACTGTGTTTCTCTCTTAGATGGTCCTACAACAGCCTGCAATGCTCTACAAAGCTTCAGGCATCATGCAGGCATGAGCACTTCTGCAGAAGACAGATCAGGAAATTCAGTTTAAAGCAGTCAAAATTACTATTTTGCTGCACACTGTAGAATGGGATTTTCAGAAGTACATTCATAGTCCCTGAGGAGAAAATGGTATGATAATCTCAGTGTTCAAGCTTCCATCACAAACACACAAACAGCTCTTGGTGTTGGTGGGCTGCCTTTCTCAAAGTGATGCCGAGATTAAAGTAAGCATATCACATCTAAAGAGCAAGATTAGATACATGAAAGCTCTCAGTTGAAAATTATTCTAAAAAATTGAAGGGAAAAAGAGAATATTCACCTACTTAAAAGGTTTCAGCATTTGTTATACCTTTTTTTTTTCATAGGAAGAGCTTTTCTTACTCCACCTTTACCAAATGTCTAAAGCATTTGGATTTTGTTTCTAATATAAGGGCCAATCTTGAAAGGTGATGACTCCTTACACTTTATTTTTCAATAATAGATTGTATTCTACAGCATGATGTAGGTTCTTTCTTGTGCCAAAAAAAGTATTATCCATAAAGTTGCATAATAAGTCCAGAGAGTGTTACCACAAAATGAAGGAAATTCAATCCTTAGTGATGTTAGGTCAGCTCATATATGCCATCTCTTCAAAACAGAATGGTTCATCATTGAAAGAAAGAGTTGTCTTCTCAAATGAATGTAACTGGAACCTCTGTGACCTGTCAGTTCTTACCAGAAGTTTCAGCTCCTTGGGGCACCCATCTGAGGAGTCTGCCAGGAAGAGGAATTCAAAACTAAGCTTCAGTCACTTGCAGAGATCTGTAATTCTGGCTGCATGATCATCATAGGTTAGCCATGTCCAATATTTGTTCTTTTTACTACTCTTTTAATAAGGCACAAAATTTAGGAAGTCAGGGGGTTTTTAAAATGTCTAAAAAGACCACAGAGAAGGTGACTTAATAAAATAGTCTGTTAAACTAACCTTCATTTTATGGCCTGAAACTTGGAACAGTGAAAGAAATTACTTAGTTGCAGTAAAATGGAAAAAAAAGGCTCTAATCAGCTTTCTTTATAATGGAAAGTTCCCTAGAAAAATATGTCTGTTGCTTCAGAATATATCAAACTGAGTTTAATCGACTGTGGATTACTGCACAATAGCTCAATCAACTTCAGGTCAGGAAGAATGAAAGTAGAGGAATTATTTAGTAGAACTGTAAAAGAAGATGCATTTTCAATAGTTCATTTGACTTCCCGGGATTAAATTATCAAAGTTATCACAGTAACATGAAAAACACCAGTATGTGATTTATCACTCTCAAAGGATCTTATGTACTGAGACTTAGACCTGATGTATGACAAAACATATTTCAAAAATTGCATGAATTTTTAAGGTGGTGTACAGCCACAGTCAGTGGTTTAGAGTTCATATAGAATATTTTCTTGACAGTGCAAAGCTGTCCTATTGGGCTATGCTCTGCTACACTGCTACTCTGGCTGTCTTTCCTCATTGTTATTATAGTATTAGAGCAATAATGGGGGTGATTCATTTAATCCAGAACAATGTCACTTAATTTAGACCAGATATAACCTGAGTTACCAAATCTGTATCCTGGACATGGATTTTATTTCAATTAAGCTTCATTCCACACTCAGAAACTTCTTACTGCAGCAGGTTACTTTGGTTATCAGAACCAAGTTTTCTGCTGGC
Organism: Calyptomena viridis; assembly: GCA_013390005.1. Lineage (NCBI taxonomy): Eukaryota > Metazoa > Chordata > Aves > Passeriformes > Eurylaimidae > Calyptomena > Calyptomena viridis. Next base: position 40,343 of record WEIV01025707.1, read on the forward strand.
TTAACTTCCCCTACCTCCTCATCTCCAGATGAACTAAGTGGATTTCTGATTCTGGCAGTTTTTAAAGGTTCTTATCAATGCAAACACTGCTTTTCCATCTGTGCCATACATACCCATTACAGTAGAAATTCCTGAGATTATATAGCTGGCTGTGGTAGGGGAAAAGTGTTTTTCTTCTTTTGACCTATATTTTTATAGGTTGCTAACACTTCCAGTATCATATAGTTACCTGTGTAATCAGTTACCAGTTCAGTGGTTTCCTGACTGAAAAAGACCTATAAAACCATCAGTAAGTATAAAATAAACATGTTCCTATTTTTCCATGGGTTCCTTTAGAAATGGAAGGTCATTCTCTGTGAGTTTTAGATAATTTGCTTAAAGATATTGTTGAAATTGAGGGGTAAACTCTGCCTGCATTATCCTATTACTGGTACAACTGTTGTTGCCATAAGCTTCAGCCCAAGGGCTTAATAGCATCCCAAAAGGGGCTTGACTAGTGATAGCTGAGAAATACATGAATTATAGAGAATAAATAGCCAGTTTTGAAGGCAGTATTGAACAGATCCTTAGCCTGTCACTGAGAGTATCTGCATAGCTGCCTAATAGTTCTGTATCTCTTTGATAGTATGGGACACCACCACTGCTTTGCCTGGAAAAGTTCACTCTGATTTCTAAGTAAGTATAATAAGACATGTATTTCCAACTGTTTTATCTCCCCCAGGAGACAAAACTTTCCCTTGTTTCTGTGAGTGAACTGCCTCTGCCTAGTAAGTGAAGTAAGTGCACAGGACTATGCAGGACATGCCTCCAGAGCAGGAGGAGCAGGAGTGCTTGGGGTTGGATCTCCCCTGGGCACACTGCTTGGAATTGGAAAGTCCTCCCAGCACAGACAGGAGTGATGACAGATTCATGTTATGGCCATGCAGGGTATTCCTGCCTTTTCCCTGGGAAATAAGTGGCTCTCCAATGAGTGCCAAGTCATAGTTCTGCTGAAGAAGACTTGAGGAACTGCATTACTTGCTCAGGTCTGTCTCTGGCATCAGATTCCAGGCTCCTCGATGTGTTTATTTCTTTTGGTAAATTCTTGCTACTGGTTACTGGCACAGATGCAAAAATAGGAACAAAGCTGCTCAAGAAATCTCACTTAAAATTTAGTCCTCTTTTGAAAAGTGTCTAACCCTTTTGACTGTCCTGTTCAGTGCATTATGGGCTGAACACTGTGCCACCCTAATCATGAAGCCTAATTGCTCACAGCCAGTTGTGTATATTTGTAACACACTGTTAGCCTGATTTGTATTATTTTGTGAGCTATCACGTGGAAACAGTGAGGTACTGCTTGGTTAAGGTGCTCTTTAGCAGTTAGACTCATAATAGGTTTTGTCCTCCTTGATGCCATTACGTTCAATGAAATTATTTATATAATTTGGTGATGTAAGTCTTGAACAATGATTTAAATCTCTTGGCTTCCATAAACTGAGTGCTAGTTTATCACAGATTTGATATACACACACACAAAAAAATTTGAAAATCCAAGAAACTGTAAATAATTTAAAAATGCAAGAAACTGTAAATACTGTGCCAACTGCATGAAGTATTTACTAGACAAGCTAGAATTTCCTGTAATTTTAATCATTTTAACATAATTGAGAATAAGTGAAATAACCACATTAAATTTATCTGAAAGGGGGAAGTCAGTGCAAATCACAAATCAGCTATAGACTTTTTTTCTGAGATGACAGAGCAGATTCATTCTTAATCAGCTGATTTTAGTAGATTTTGATTTTTTTTTTTAATGGGCCATAAAATACCTTTCTCTGAATCAGTTATGCCCTTGGTGGGATTTGATGTATTTGAAGTTTAGCTTTTAAGTATTAAGTGATTTTTTCCCCCCTTATTTATTGAAATTGATAGCTTTATACCCTAACACCTTCCTTATACTCCTCCTGCAATTTAGTATTTAAAGTGTTTTTTCTCAAACTAGTTCTTCATGGTTTTTTTTTTTTTTTAGTTGTGTTTATGTGATTTGGCAGTGAGCAAATTTGGACAGTTTTTCCATATTTGGTACAAAAGCTGTTTTTTAAATGTTACTGGTGACTGTGTAGGGTTTAGAGCCAGCCATCCATCTTGCCAAGTTGTTGAGCTATCATCCCCCCACAGGCTGCTCGTGTGACTATTCAGGACTGCTCGTGGGAGGATACTCTTCCAGCTTGGTGATGGGAGATAGTGCTATCTGTCATTCCATTTCCCCCATCCAAGGGTGATCCTGAAATACCAACTCTGAAATCAAACTTGCTACAATGAATTTTCCATCTGAAATATGTTAATATTTATGAATGTTCAAAGGGGCGTGTTACTCAAGGGTACCTCTTGCTCTTCAGATTTATGAGGAAAAAAGATTCTTGTCAGTGGAGAGTTGCAGGAAGTGTCTTATATCTTTTATGGCTGTTCTTTTGTTTTATGGCTCATGGTTCTTGTAAGTGGTTAATCTGAAGCAAGTTATTTTTATGCTTTCAAATGCAAATATCTGCATTTAATCACCGTAGATGTGAGGTATTGTGCCTTTTAACTGTGCCAGGCAACAGACTTTGGTGTACTGTTAATATATTTGTCTTCACTGTGTGCTTCATTTCATCCATCTATAATGAGTGTGGGACGATATTTACTGGGTAAACCTAAAAAAAATATGAGACAGATTTCTGCCAGGATTAACTGGAACGTAGATCTCCCTGTGTTGGGGCAAGAAGAAGGACCAGATGATCTCTCAAAGTCTGTTCAGTGCTGCAGTGTTTGTCAAACTATTTTTGGTCTTTTAAGAGGAAGAGCACTAAGGTGCAGTTTGTAAACACTCATTGATTAGTCAGCAAGTGGGTTTTTGGGGCAGGGATTTTATATTCAAAGAAACCTTTTATTTTTATGATGGATCAGAAACTATATTTCGGAGGCTGTGCTTCCTATTGAAGGGAAGATGGAAAAGTTGAAAGTAGTAGAAAGTTCTCTCTGTATTTGGTGGATTTGTTTTTATTCTACTGTAAATAATTTCAGACTTCAACATTTTGTGAGGCTTATACAAATATGGAAAAATTGGATCCTCTGAAAGACCTTGGCAGTCCTACGAATGTTCCTGTGCCAATAGGCAGAACTAGAGATACCTTTAGTATCTCTCATGTTGTAAAACTCAAAACAGTTGGTAACCATTGACTCTGTCCACATTACAAAATTTCTCTGAGACCTACTTTAACACTGAGATCACTGAATATGAAAGAAAAACAATCAGGCTCTGCAATCCATTTGAATTATGTATGGAGAATACACACAGAAAGGTTCACAGCTTGTTCTTTGCATAACAGCCCATGGTGCATAAGTTCACCATATTCCTTTGCATTAATGCTTTCTCATTTACCATCTGCAAGCAAGTAATTGCAAAGCTCAATTTCTTTAGCAAACTGTTGCTGTTGGAAGACTTGTGACATGGAACAACTTCAACTGATTGGTATTTATTAACTGACATATATAGTTTTAAAGTGGAAGGGTTTTATACTTTTGTTTAGTCACTGAGTTCTATGTAAATTAATGAAACAGACTGAATCCCATTATCTCAGTACATGTGAACCCATTCATTCAGCTGAATGCTGTAATGTTTAGTCTCTGCAGGTCTGTAAAAATCAGAAAACTTCTATTCCGTGACCTAAGCAAGGGCTTACGGGTCAAGCTTCAGATACTTATTTCAAAAGCCTTGGCCCTAGAGTGTCAGAAACGTGCTTTGCTTCTTGGCAGGGATTTTTATTATTAAAATCAGATTTGGTGACATTGTGAGTGGATGTTGCAAGCTCACAGAAGCCTTCAAGGGTGGGATCACGTGCATCCCAGTTCCTGTATTGCTCTCAGACCTTCTACTCAATGTTGTAATTTGTTCTATGTCTGCTTGTTTATTTTATCAGAAAATAGGTGTACATCAAATGAAATTAATGCATCTTCTCCAAGGCAGATGTGAACTCTATCACAGTCACTGCATGACTGAGGTAAGAAGCAACCTCTGAATGCCTTCTAGTCCCACTCCCATGCTCAAAGCTAGAACCAGTTACCCAAGACCATGTCCGGTTATGTTCCAAAATCTCCTACATCAGTATTATCTTTGTTATACTATTAAAAAAGATTTAAAGTGACTAGAAATTTAAGCTGGAAATACAAAGTTAAAACATGAAAAAAAATCTGGCTGTGTTTTTGTGTGTGGACATGATCACTTTTGATTTATGAGCCCAGCTGAGCCTCACTGGCTGTATTTGTTTAATTCAGATGCTGAATAGTTCTCACCAAAGCTGCTCTTGTCATCTTAATTCATAGAAGTATTTCTGATGGCCAGATGCTAAGGAGTTGTAAAAGTGCCTTCTCTTCAACAATTAAAAGGATAGAGCTTCAGAGCAATGTCTTATATTACTAAAACATTGTGGTTATTAAAAATACAAATTCAAAGAGAATGGTTAGTAGTATTTTAAGAATGCTACAGTGGCATGAAAAAAGTGAAAAAATTGCACTTGCAATGCAATAGAGCTGAGATTGTGCATGAACCAACTCAGGTGGCTTTATACCATGACCCCCAAACGGGGTCAGTGCCTCTTGCCTGGGGAGCTACAGTGTGTGGCAGGTGGGGTGGTGTCTCAGGGACACTGTTGGTCCAGACCATGACAGTGTGTTTCTTCAGACACAGAACTGTGTTACATTGTGCACAGCATCCCATCCCATCTCTGTATGAGCTTCTTCTTTTAATAATTTGAAGTGGGCCTAAGTCTGAGATAAAGATAAAGGCTGAGGCCTATGTTTGTGAGGTTTGCTGTGTCTCCTGGGTCCAGGATAGCTAAATATTTGTTCACTATTTCAGGCAGAAGAACATGGCTGACAGGTCCTTTCCTCTGGCTTAGAGGGCTCTCTGCCAGAGCTCTACACATGTCTGGGTGCAGGACAATCATCCAAGGGAAACGCAGTCAAAATCTGGAGGGGCAGACTTCCCTGTCAGCTACTGCTATTGACACTTAAACATTAAATATCACCACACTTTCCTCCCAGTCCTGTACAGTAGCTCAGTCTTGCAAGTAAATCAGCCAAGCTGCTCCCAGACCTGGAGGTGGTGCATCCACACAGGGCTCCATGTGCTGTGAGCTCAGGTGTATCCTGGGGTGCCCTGCCCTTGTAGGATTAGTCTTTACTTGCTGGATGGTAAATCCCAGCCATGTATACTTGCTTGGGCTATGCTAGTGGATATTCTAGGCTTTCAAACAGAAAGGTTTTATGGTACGAGTCACGTAGTAGTGAAATTCAAAGAGTTTATGAAGAGAAAGAAATGACTGGATTTTAGTAAAGAGAATGACAGGATTTTAGTGAAGAGCCTTTAAGAGGTATGACCTGGTACTTCTGCTGATTTTGTTCATTACAGTGCAAATGAAACCAACAGGATCAATGAGTTTGAAAATCAAAGTAGCAGATGGGTGGAGAAAAATCAGGCATTGTTTAATTAGTATAGATGTTACATGTGGATACAGACAAGAGGAAATAGAGATGTAGCTCATTCACCTTCTCTTAAATTTTACATACATTTGATGCCAGCTGTTTCAGAGGGATTTATGAGTGCTAGTGCATATCAAATACCAGGTCCATTTCACGTCATTAGGGAAGGATAGTCCTCATGGGAGCAAAAGGTTGGAGAAGACTAGTTCATTAGGGAATGGTTACATGAAAGCAGTGGTGGGATGGTTTAGTATTGGAACAACACACATCCCTTTTTTGGGGGTTTTATCCAGTGATAACTTGTGCCAAGGTCCCTAATTAATGGCTTTAGATTTACTCCCTCTCTTTGCTAAAATACCAGATATGTTGTTTATCTACCTGAACGGATTAAACAAAGCATGTACAAGAAGAACAAATCTTTATTGGGGTTTGATACAAAAAACCTTTTCTGAAGCATGATTGCAGCGCAGCAATTTTAATTAGTTTTCACAAATGCTTCCAATTAACACCCACTGTGTTTACTTTTTAGCTACAGAGAAGATTCACTCACATAGCAAATATAAAAGGAACTCTGACATAAGCTTTCATGTGCAGCTTAGCAAAAAGACTGAAACTAACTTTTTTTGGTGGTCTTTTTACTTTTAAGAAAGTTATTTGTTTTTGCTGTGGGTTTGGGGGTTTTGTTCTTCTGGATGGTAATAGAAAAAAAGAAAAAAACCCATATGCCATGTTTTTCAAAGAGGTGTTATGAAACCTACTGCCTCTCTGTGTTTTTATCACCTTGATTTGTCTGTGGGGAAAGACAGGAACATTCAGTAGTCTCCAGTTTGTAGTATTTGAACTGTGCCTACTTTTTGTTTGCCTTTATGCATTTTGTCTTCCCATGTTCATGGAATTTATTGGAGTTTCCTATTTTCCTGGTTTGAGTTCTCTCATTGGAATTGCAGCATGTGGTTCAAGTTCTTCACATGAGCTGCCATTGTAGCTCTGGTAGCAAACCCTGCCAGTTCCTTTGAGAACAGCTTTGCAAGTAGCTCTTCTGCGTAGTGATAAGCCTCTTAGATGGAAATATTGTGCAGAATGCAAGTGGTCAAGGACTGTGTAAACCTGGGCCACTTTGCTATCCAAAGACAAGGATTTGTAGGATGATAAATGAGATGTAATTATATCCTCATTTTAGTAAGTATATATGTTGTTATGTGGACTTTTTTTGGTGCTTTTTAAATTGAAGCAGCGTTTAGCCAGTGGTAGTAGGGCAGTGAACATCAAGGCAGCATCTCCTTTGGTTTGGTCAGATAAAATGTAACCTGCTGGTTCGTGTCACAGGTAAGGTGACAGTCTTGGGACCCAGAAGGCCAAGGTGTCGATGTTATTTTGCTCTATCTTCCCTTCTTCCAGTGTGGTGTGGTGGCTATAGCTGACATCTACAGTGTTAGTGACAGAGAGTGAGAATTTGGGAAAATGCATGTGGCTGGCTGCCTGTGTGACCTTCATATACATTTATTAGTCTGACTCCCAAAACACCACAGAAGTTTTATGTTCACTTGCAGTTTGTTTAGGCCACTTAACACTTTCCAACATAGGTAGGATGGACATGTTTGCTATGTAGAGCGCAATTTACATATTTGTAACATATCAGGTAGGTTTAGAAAGTGGGGTTGATGTGAAGGCCTTGGAAATGAGTCACGTGCCTCAAGGAGTTTCTTGCTGTTCAGCTTTCTGAGATATCCATGTATGAGGCTTTTGAGCTTTGGAAAGATCACCAAAATTACTATGGGATAAATGCCGCTCAAGATTTTAAAGGTTTGGATATTAATTATAACTCTGAGTCTACTACCTTTTGGAGCAATCTCCTCCTGCAACGTAATAATAAGGATATAGCTGTATAAACCCTCAAAGGTTAACTAAGATGAATGCCATACAGGAAAATGAGATCATTATGCAGTCTGAAGTTGTCAAGTGATCTTCAATGCAATATATTGCAATATGCAGAAAAAGTAGAAATTTAATGCTCATAGACGGGGAGAATTTAATCATGGAATTTCATTACAAATTTAGCTGAGCAGGAAGCGTTCTTTTGAAGATGCTAAAAGGTTTAAACCTGAAGAGTCAGACAGTAGCCATTCTGAAAAATGTGGATATACTGCAAATCAAATTGCAAATGATTGCAAATGAAAATCCAGTCCAAGGAAATTAGCCTGTATCTGAGCAAAATCATTGTTCACAATGAAAGGTCAAATGAGATACTGGACGAATTGGATAGGAGGTGGTAGTTTGAAGCTTTTGAATCTCTATAATAAATGGAATCTGTTAGGTTTGCAGTGCTACAGACTACATCATGGTTAGATAAATTAGATACATACAGTAGTTAATGCTAATAGTCCTTTGCGGAAAGATCTCCTGGAAAAGTCCTTAAAGTTCCCAAGCAATATTCTATGTAAATGTCAGGATTCAGAATTATAACGTGTATAAAAATAATAACATTAATAAAAATTATGCTGGGAGTTCTTAATGAAGTTATTTAAATTGCTACATTTACTGAGAAAATTAAGCTATTTGAAAAATCTAGTAGGGGAGGGCCTGGATATAAATGCCCATGTGTGTAGTTTTCTACATGAACAATCAGTTTGACACATCCTGAGTTGTCCTGAATGGGCAGTGACTGATGGGTCCCAAGTGACTCTGCTTTGACCACAGGTGTTAAAGACTTGGTTCAGCTAAAATGAAATGACAGAAGAAAAAAGAAAATGAGAAAGGAAACAGACTGAAGTTACTCTACCAGAACACAAATGTGGAGCAAACCTAGTGTAATATATCTAAATATTAGTTCAAAAAACTGTGCTTAAGGAATATTCTTCTGGACTCTTGTTTGCTTAATGCTCAAAGAAAAAGAAAATCAATAAGAGTTTTTGTTAAGTTCAAGCATTGTCTTCAATGATGGAAATTTTCTTTAAGGAGATCTCCCAAGATGTAAGACATTTCAGTGCCCAGGCTGTGTTTTTGGTGTCAGTCCCTTTTCTGTGCCCTTGCCCACAGCACCTCAGAGCTGCTGTGCCAGGCGGTGCCGGGGGTCGGTGTGGGATGGGTTCAGAGAGAGGAGCTGCCACCTGTGGAATCCCAGGCAGCAGGTTGAGAACTGCTGTGTGTTTCCGTGTGGTTTCTCAGCCAGCCCCAACCAGCTCTGCTTTTGCTGACAAGAGAATTTATACTGCTATCCCAGCTTGCTTCCTGCAGTCCAAGAGCAGGAACTGTCCTTCCCTGGTAGCTCCAGCCATCCACAATGTAAAGAGGAAACTTGGAGCAGCCTGAGCCTCCAGACACTTACTTGGGTGTAAATCCAGGAGGGAGTGTTGGAGCTGCTGGGATTCTGTCTTACTTCAACACAGTGAAAATATACTTCTACTGCTTATATTGTAAAAAAATATTAACACTACGGCCGGTTGTTTCTAGGGAGCAGAAAAGGCAAGGCTGGCATGTGTTCTTTTGTGTGCATGTTTTATGCAAGCAATGTTTCCACCCTGTTGGGAGGCATACTAATAGCCAGATTAACATACTTTGGTTTTAAAATAACATACTCCCCATTAAGCAGGATTTAACCAACTCTTTCCCAGACTGCAATAGGATGCTAGTAGCAATGCTATTGCTGTATTGTGAATTGAAAAGGTATGGTGAATTTTAGTTTCAAGTTACTGCCTGGGTTATTTTCATTTTTTTTTCCTGAAAACATAAGGATTGCTGCTGCTGTCCCTCGCGTGTTTCTGATGCAAAAAGGCAGGGCATGAGCAGCAATTGTAATATAACACTTAACACCCAAACACTTCTTTAAAACTAATGGATCGATTGTGATGAGACGGCTACAGAGAAATTTTCTATAATAGTTGAAGGTTGGAATAGTTTGTTGCATGCTGATTATATTTAGTCTAAAGATACAAATTCTATGGTGTAGTGTTCTCTTAAGACTTGGACTTTGGGATTTTTAGGAAGCAGTGGATGATACAGTATTATAATAAGCAGTTTACTTGGAGATTGTATGTGCTGGATTTAGAGATTTTCCACAGCTACCAAATGGCATGGTCCCAGCACTTACTCCTAAGGAATAAACAAATATGCTGGGAAAGAAGCAAGCCAGAATTTGTTGCTTTAATTTGAAAATGTTCATAGTTGATTCTTCAAAAAGAACTGTTTCTGTCTTTAGAAGAAAATAATTCCTGCAGCCCTTATGGCATTCAGACCAAATAATTTCTGATTTGAATGGGGGCTTTACAGGCATAAATATTATTTGGTCTTTGTCCATATTTTTAGAAGTTTCAAAACCAGAAGTCGTAACTTCCAAGTTATTCAAATGATGTGAATTAAAACCCATGACTTCATTAGCACGATAGATACCTACCAGCTCATCCCAAATGAACTTGGCAGTGGTCAGACAGGTGACATTCCTTGTAGGGTTGTAGTGGAAGTGCATGCTGAAGGCTCTTTGCTTGCTCAGTAGATGGTGGGGTAGGTTCTGCTCCTTCTCTTTCTGCCCAGTTAACAGATTTTGGTGAATGTGTTCAGCAGAATTTTTCAAGACTATATGATATAATAAGAGGGCACATGAGAGCTGACTTTTACAAGGGCTAATTATAACTTGTGCTTCCTGTGACATCATGTGTGATGTCGCATTCAGGGCCTGGATGTGTAATAATGTTTTCTGAAAAGTTCTCATTAACTTCAGTGATACCAATATTTCAAAGTGTAATTTTTTTACTTGCAAGGGTTATTATCTGATCTACTCTAGTTTGCATTGCCAGCGACATGCTAACCATTAGAAAAATGAACAAAAATTGCTCATAGTGGTATAATTTGCTTTTATTTTTCTTCTGAGAGACATCTTGTGTGATTGCAGCTCTGCTGATACAAAAAGAAGTCCTTTTTGTGGGCTAATCCCATCTGTTGAAAAGAGCCCTCCTGCCCAGGCAGGCTGTGTTTCTCCCTGGTGTATGGGGTACAGTGTTGCTCTTGCTGTGGTGAATGCATTCTTCTGCAAGAGGCAGCCCACCTTTGAAAGGGGAAGATAACAGCAGGTCACACACAAGATGGTCATAGGTAGTCAGGAAATCAATCTTCCTGACCTGGAATACGGACAGAACACTTTGTGTCTGATGTGTAAAGACTGGTACAGTGAGAGTCATTCATTCAAAATAGCTGGTAACTGTGCACTTGGACAAGGTTAAAAAAAAAAGGCACCATGAAATAGTGTTATTACTGTCTTGACCCTGAGGGAGGCTTTTTCTTTAGTATCATCAGGTTTCATGCATGGTAGCTACTGGTTTGTTCCCAAGGAAGTAATTCTATGCAATGAATAAAAAGCTAAATTATAATCTCTGATATAAAGTAAGATTTTAATAAAAATTAATGTGGCATGCAAGGCTAAATCCTATTTATTAAAGCAAAAACCTGTCTTTTAATGCTCTCTGGCATTCTTTTAAATAACTATTGAATAGTGAATGTTACTTCATATTGTTTACTTGGACCTGCTTTGAGTCAAGGATTGGATTGCAGGGGTTCCCTTCAAACCAGTAGTATTCTATGATTGCTTTCTGCTTCCTCTTCCTTTTATAGTCCTGTTCTCAACTGTTAGGGAGAGGTTTGATCCAGAGAGGAATACTAGCAGCTCTGCTTCATGCAGTTCTCACTGCATATTTGCATATTCCATTTTTAATGCAACTTATGTGACTAATTTCCTCTGAATCCACTCCAGAAATAAAGTACTTACACTCGGACTATTGTGTTTTAATTGGCAGTTTCTTTTTCTGATGAATCTGTTATCATAACATGAACTGCCATGCTGTTTCTTGGAATCATGATTATTTATCAAGTTTACAGTACAGCAAGCAGCTTGCTGTATCTTATGGTTATAGAAATACAGAGATTTCTAATGTGCTCTTTAGGTTGTTTTTTTTTTTTTTTTTGATTTATACAGTCTGATCTGGCTCCATTTGGACATTTAGTTCCTTTTTCTGAACAGTAATATTTCAGTTCCATATATATCCAAGAAATGGATTAGAATTAAATACTGTACATTGAAAAAAAAGTGCCATTTGGATTACGGGAAACAGCTGCTATCCAACTGGGACTAGAATGCATTTTTCAGGCACTTCTCTTTAACATTTAAAGGTCATTTCACAGATGAATCCAGGAACACCAAGAAATGAAATTATGAACTCAGAGTTTTCACCGAGGTTGTTTCAGCAGTGTATTATATCACTGTGTCAACTCTAATGCACAGCCTTGGTGCTTTTGTGCTTCTAACTTTATGGCCCCTTTCTAAAACTATTGTATCCAAATAAACACCAGAAGTCATTCTTGCATCAGATGTGATATGAATATCTGATTTCAGGGAATAGTGCCTGCTCCTGACCAAATTTAATCATTGTTGTGAACGTATTATTGTAGCCATGATCTACCCAATAACAGTTCCTAAATGGGAAGCAGTCATACACTATAAACTGGAGTGGAATAGTGTTCCTGCTGAGATTAATTCTAGCATCCAGCGATCTGTACATTGAGAGGAATAATTAAGTTTATATAATTACAGGTCTGTGTTGAAAGATATTTTGAAATTTAAACTGCTTTCTATTGAAAGGATTAGGTATTGCCAGGAAGAGATACGTGCCAGCCTCTGTACCTCTGCTGTTTGTGTGCAGTTGGTAAGTATTGGTAGTGCTTGGATAGTGCCCATTCAACATTTAGTTCATATTTGCATGTTCACTGGTGTGAGCACATACACGCCCAGCTGGCAATCTAAGAAAATACAGGTTTTTTTCTTTTTTTTTTAATTAGTCCTGCCTTGCTGCATTAAAGAGCTGGAAGGAATGTTTACCTGAGAGCAAATTTGTTTTCTTTTCCTCTCTTAATCTTAACACCTTTAGGAAGCCCTACTCTGTACTCACAGATAAGCATGTGAGTCCCCCCCATTGTTAATGGGACAGAAGGGCAATGTTCAATTCCTTTGTGCAATACATTTCTGTTGACATTAGTGAGATCTCCAGGTATCAGCTGCCTCTTAATCTTAACACAGTGATGTGGATGAGCTCTTATATCTGCACAGAGTTCCTGGGGCTCCGTATGGGCCAAGGCCCAAACTGCAGAATCACAGCCTTAGGGAAATGATGTGGTGTTAACGTGCAGCTTTGGCATTTGGGAGATCTGAGTTTTTTCCTCCCCTTCTGTAGCTTCTGGTGTGACCCTGCAGATTCATCTGGCATCTCAATTTCTCTCTGTCTTGCAAAATGTTGTGAGACCCTGCTGCTAGAACATGGGCTCAGTGATACTTATGATGGGATGCACCTTAGAACAGGAATTGAGTACTGTCTTTGAACAGTACTTAATAAATACTAGAAGGGAAATAAAAGGGATTTATAGCCCTTTTAATAAAGACATTACTTCAAGAGAATAGTGCTAACAAAAAAATAACAGATGTAATATTTCTTTCTTCAGTATCCCCCTCCTCCATAACATGGTGTTCACCTGTCAGTTTCCAAAAGATAATTTTCATAGTTCTTTCCATACTATTGTGATTTATTTAGATGCAGCAATATTTCTAGGTAGGACTTAATGATACAGAGGGTGGTATCCCATTTTCATGGCTGAGATTGGAACTATGCATCATTTAAGAAAAAAAATCAAAATGAACCCAAGTAGTGAATGTGTCTGTTAGATGGCTCAAGGAATAGTTGCCAGCACAGGTCTCTTCTGCAAATCCTATTTTGTGTTGGGAGCTAAATGAGTTTACTAATTGCTGTTTTGACATGGAATTATTTGCTGCTATGTTGTTCTTGTGCTGTCAGATTCTCAGGACCTTTCAAGAGGATTCAGTGAAATGTCCATGCATATACATAATGTTGGGGAAGGACCTGAGAGTGGATTGAAGTAGCCCCCATCAAACCCTTGGAAAGCAACACATGTGCTTCCCACCCCTCTGTACTAGGTTCTCCTGGGCAATTGAAAGTGTGTTGTGAGTGTTTAGGGCTGAGAGGGGATAGTGTGTGTTGGGTGTGTAGGGCTGAGAGGGGCAAGGTGTGTTTTTTCCCCTTCCTTTATTGCAGCAGAAGGGTGCTTTTGTGTGCTAGTGGCTTGTAGTTCAAGATGTGAGCTGGAATGAATTGTAGGCCTCGTTTATCTTAATAGGCCTGAGGAGGTTTGACAGCAGCTGAGACTTTGGCTTGCTGAATGCAAAGGTTGTGACTGTGAAAGTTCATTATGCATTCTGGCTTTACATGTGGACAGCCTGAACTTCCAAAATTAGATTATGCATCTCTGTCTAGAGCACAGGTTAGATATGGTAATGGAGAAGAAGGACTACACTGCTTTTCTGTTTTTGAGGTCTGTCCAGATCAATTCCTTGCATCACGTTGGTAATTTCCCTTGGGTGGTTTATCTATTACCAGATAACATGAGGTTATTAAATATGTGTGCACAGCAAACCCTCCTTATCTGCTGGTGCATTGTTACCCTCTGTTGCAAACATTCTCTATACACATGTGCATTATGAATGACATGCCTCTATCTGGTTATAAATATTTTCCATTTGGAATTATCTGTTTCTGCTACAGAGATGAGAGGTGATCACTTGAGCATGAAAGATAAGGAACCAGAGGTAAGGAAAATAAAAATGATGAAGCACTGGGCTGCATATGAAATAAGTGGCATAATCCAGTGTACAACCCTATTAGATAAAGTGTAGCAAACAGATTCTCTTACATGCCTAGCTGCTGCCATTTATTCAAGTTATTACATGAATTTAGGTTGGTTTCCTACAGAGAAACTGAGAGGGAAGAGAGGAGGGGATTTGCAGTAAACCTGTTATAGCAGGCTTTCTTTGCCAGAAAGTAAGTTAGCTATGTTAATACATTCTGTTTTTCTAAAGGCTATAAAATTGTTATTGGAAGAAGGGAAAAGCAGTTCTTTCTGTTTCAAAGACTTTGAACCACTAAAAGTCAGATGGACTTTTAAAGAAGATGGAAAAATCTTGATTTAAAATTCATTGGCTTGTGTAAACTTCGTCTTTTTGCCAGTTTACTGGTCTTTCATGCAGAAGCAAGATGTACCTGATAAGACAGATGTTCCCAGTATGGCAGCAGCCCTCATGGTGAATTGACCTCTTGTGCTCTGCCAGGTGGCTACTTTGCCTTCGTGCAGGCTGTGGATCCTGTTCTGACCTGCTGCATAGGGCTTTCAGGAAGGCTCTGGGATCCTTGCCAAAAGCAAACTGACCAGTTGGCTCTTGTCTCCAAAACCAGGCATTAGCTCCACTGTATTCTTGCAGCTACAGTAATGATTTGCCTTTAAAATTGTCCTTTATGATCTCAGAAAATATCCAGCACTTTCCTTTACCTGGGTACCAGAGTGTGCCTTATGGGCAACTCTATGAACATGCAGAGCTAGAGCATGAAAATAATGAATTGGCAGGATTTTGTTCTTTTCATATAATGTGTCAATCCACAATTTCTGGCACAGGGAGGCCAATTGTTAAGTTAAACCCTGTTCTGTATTGGAAAGTGATTCTTTCCCTTCACAGTAAAAGAAGCCATGTTTGTGCCAAGTGCAAAGGTTAAAGAGGGACATAGTAATTCCTGGGTCTTTGACATGAAAATAAATTTTTCCCTAAAGGTAAAAGCACAAGGCTTGCAGAGATGGCAGTAACAACCAGAATTCATTCTACTGTGCCAAAGTCAGCAGGGACTTTTAGGCTTTAGAAAATGCAGAGTGTTATGAGAGTTTTTATTTATTTATTTATTTGTTATTTTAGTTCTGTTGGCATACTTACAGCTAAGAAGAATTTAAAAAACCCAGTAAAATGCATCTGTCTCAGCAAAGCATGACTGTAGGGCTTCATAAATGTAGTTGTTTTGAGAGATGTGAGGACTCATTTAAGCACTCAGAGTGGAAGTACATTAAGGCATGAAAGTTACTGAAAGTGAGGCTTATTTGGCTGTTCTTTAAGTTCCTTCTCTATGACTGTGAGACAGAAATTTGTTATTCATGACAATGCTGTTTGTATCAATAACTTTAAAATCTAAAGTCTGGGGACAAATCCATAGCTGCTGTATAGAACACCTTATATCACTGAGCATCGAGCCTGGTAACCTCTCAGTTTAGGGAGGACAGGGGCTTACAAATTATAGGCACTTGGCATGCAGCTGTGTGAAGATCATGATCTTCACCTACATACCATCTACAGATGGTTTTCCTCTCAAGAAGCTCCCTGGGGCATATGTGAGAAATCTTTTCTATATCATGTGACCTGCTGCAACCCCCCAGCATTCAAAGAGGAGACGACTGTGGTCCTTCTGAACTGGGACTGGCCACACAGGCCAAGCAAGCTGTTGAGTTGCAAGGAGAGCAGTTGCATTGCCAGAGCATCTCTCAAGCCATTGTTCTCTCAGACCACATCCTGAAAGGAAGATGGCTTGTGAAGAGGTTTTATCAGCTAAATCATTGCTTCACATACAGTCTCTAGCTGTGGGGTAGCTGATGCCTTCTGACTCCTTGTGCTCCTTGCTCCATCCTGCACTACTTCTGCCACTTCCTAAGAAGGCAAAGTTGCATAAAGTCTTTAGCACTGCTTTGTCATGCTGGATAAGGAAACCTAACAAACAAAATCTTTGTGGATTTGTTAAAAACAAACAAACAACCTCTTAGAAGTGTTTGAACTTAATTATGTTAATATTAAACATAATTATGGCACGTTAATTATGTTTTCTACATTTATGAGGAGGGTTGTGCTGTGCTCTCCAGACATCTGTACCATATAGAGACAGGTGGTAGAGTGCAACATTTCCAAGTGCCAGATCAGCACCATTTTCCCATTCCATTCCATATATGGCTGCTCTTTCACTCCAATTACAGATACTCATTCAGCTTAGTCAGATTGAGTCCTTATACGAGAGGTTCTGTGCTGAAAGGCAAATGCATCTATCTTTATAAGCCTGTTTGTTTCCATAATTAGACACTGAATCAACAGTGTATTGAAGATGACACATTTGCTTATTCCGTTTCTTCTCCCCATGGTGGCATAAAGCAGTGAAGCACAATAATTAATGAAAAAGACTGTTTATTATTCTGGCAACATCTTGAAGTGGAAAAAAAAGCAGAACATGGGTTAAAATTATATTGCTGAAGACCATCAGTGTCATCACAAAGTGCATGATTAGTTCTGAGGGGAGAGTCCCATCATTCAGGCCAGTTGGGCGGGGTGCTCTAAAACTGTCAAATGCAATTGAACTCAGATTTCTCGTGTAAAAGTCAGGAAAACATAGAATGCATGAAAAAAACCTGACTCAAGTATTTTGCTAGGGCATCTTTAAAGTTCTTCCCAAAACAGTGGCTTTTTAAGCTTCCTTTACATGTCTGCTCTGTCCTATGGCTGAGTGAAAATGATACGTTTTTTTAGTAGCGTTATCTTTTCTTCAGGGAGAGTGTGCCCAGTAAGACAAAGGGTGCACATAATGCTCTGCTCAGCACTTTGCTTTTGCAAAGCAAGGCTGATCTGTTTTAAATGACTAAGGCAAAAAGTGCCTGACTGGAAACTGCTGCTTCCTCTCCTGGATATGCTATAAAGTAAGTCACTGCTTGTGGGCCAGTGTTGAGGTAAAATGTAGCACTTTCTTCCACCGCCTGAAGCTGATACTGAAGTCCAGGGGAAGATTCCTCCATTCTGACTGACAATGGGTAAACCTCAAAGGTTCCCCTGAGATTCTTTCAGGCCATTTGCTTCATTTGCAAAAAGCTGCAGTGTACCTGGAAACTGGAGGTGTGCACTGCCCTGTAAATGTCACGGCTGTAATACACACTGAAGTCATGCTGGTGGCAAGCCAAGATTTGGTTTCTATTCCATTTCCACCTGTTTCCATACTACACCTAGCTATGAAAAATATTTTGTGTTTAGTCCAGCTTACAAAGTCAGTCCACATCAGGAAAAGTATATGACAGGAGTAAGATTAGCCCAGTTACTAAAAGTGATTGAGGGAACAATGACTCTATTAGGGCTACTGAGCTTAGAGTCCTTGATTAGAGCCTGCTTTCCTTTCATGTATTTTATATTCAGTGGTGATGTGCATTGTTGTTACAAATAAAGCTTCTTGGTATTGCAAAGCGATGAACAGCCACTTACACTGAGAACAAAGCTTTTATTCTCATGTTTTGATATTCACCTTCCACAGTGTTACATTTTGGGGATAGAGAACTGTTTTGCACTATTTTTAGCTGGGCACAATTTCAGCAACATAAATATCTTCATTTGAATTGAAAATGCTGTTAGCTATTGGTTGGTTTGGTAGTTTTGTGCTTGCTACAAATCTCTGTGTTAGGGGTTGAACAATAGGAACATGTGGCTTTGCACAAGCATGATAGAAACTAGCATGGTTTTTTTGATTTTATAAACAAGAAAAAGTGTATTGATCAATAAGTAGCAAATCTAATACAATGTAGAATAGTGCTCTCTGCTATGTGTGTGAGTGGCTCATATTGTTTTTTCCAAGTGATGCAGTCATAGACAAATGAATAGATATTGGCAATATAATGCAGAAAATTTTAGGAATATATCCAGTCAATTCCTAAGATATAACTGCGGTGTAAGTACTATGATGGATATGGTCAGCAGAGTTCATTAATTTTTAATTCTTGTTTTTATGAAAAACAGTATCAGCACTTTTGTTTGGTATTCTCTCACTTCCCTGCAGAGTTCATTTACACAGAGGTATGTGGCATGCACAGTCCTACAAGGTCTGTGGCACCAGCTGAGTGTTGGTACTTGACCACCTTGTCCTTTCCTCCATATCCTCAGAGAAGTAGGTCTCTAAGTTCATATGGGTTGTAACAGTTTAGGTTAGACAACCTTATGAAACAGCTCTGTTAATCTTTGTCAGCCTAAAGAGGAGACACATCTACCTCCTTTCCAAGGAGGAGCATTTAATGTGATGAATAAAATGTGCTTTCTTTTAATTTTCTGTTGCATTAACCATTTCATTGTGCACATTGTCCAGACCTCTTTGAAGTGACCAGTTCCCAAAGTGGGTGGTTTTTTGATAAGCTACCTGGGCTCAGTGCAGAGATGTCCCCTGGCATGTGGTTTTGCACTAATGTGCAAAAAATAGAAAGGAAAGTCTCACTGGTTAGGGTTAAAACTAAAACCTGGTTGTGTTTTATTGGGAAGTGATTTGGGCCAGCCAACATGACAGAAATTGTACTCCCTCCACACACCCCTGGCCATGGGAGTGCTGCTCCTTCCTCTGCTGGGTGCCATCCCTTGCCTGATACAGCCTCACCTCAGTGCCCCAGGGTTTTAGGCCAAATGCAAAGAAAAAGAAAACTGCTGTTCTCTAGGGCTTAAAGCCTAAATGGACTGAAAAAGAAAAAATAAGTGTGGTGATCCCATTTTGCAGATGGGGAATTGATTATGAAGAAGTTAAGTGGCTTGCTCAAGATTTCACAGAAAGGACTAGGCAGCATTGAGCTTTTAATGCAGATTTGATGATACTCACTTTAGCATTGTAGCCACGGAGCATTATTCTGCTTCACAGCAGACATTCCTGGATTTGTGGAGAGATTTTCAAGAAAGGGAACTTAATGGCACCAAGGGAATTCTGAGTGGTACCATACCATAAATAGAACATAGAAATGCTAATAAAGAATACTAGTGAACAGAGTTTTCAGTTAACAATAATAAGGAACATTGTATTTCAGGTCTACATATTGTATTTTCTCATGCAGTGGTCTTTAAACCAGAGATATGGCTGTTGATTTAAAAGTTATTATATTTTAATGAAGAGGGATCCTCCTTCACTATTTTACTGGCCTTTGTTCTGCTGAGAAAAGAGCAGAAGTCATGGAACTTTTTAATAAAAACAGAAAAGAATTATCAAATTTCAGAGAAAAAATGGAAAGAGGAAAATTAATTAATTTTATTCTTACTTGTTTGGTTTTTTTTCTTGAACCTGTTGATTTTTTTCATTGTCCATGTAGAGAAAGTTCGTGGGCAATACTTGGGCATATTTTTTTCTGGAAATGTAAGATGGTTATTTTGGTTGTTGTTACAGTAACATAAGTATGCACTTATGTAGTTACAGGACTTTATTTTATGGCACATTAGCATTAAACACTGCCAGGATTCTGATGTCAGTTATGTAAGCAAAATAGTTACATCTGAATTTTTTTTTATTATTATATAATTTATGGTCCTTCTACTCTTATTTTGCCTCCTTTTAGACTATTTGAGAATTCTTAGTGGTTGTGTGAAGACTGCTCGTTTCGCTGAAAGAACAGATTTTTACATCTTGTTGAGCTGATACTTCTTGCTAACATCTAATTCTTTCCTTTCTACAGAAGAACTCAAGGAGAAGCTGCAGAAGTATGTGGATGAAGTGAATGCCCACAAGCCTGGCTTCATCAAGGTTGTTCGACACAGCAAACAAGAGGGGCTCATCCGATCTCGAGTGAGTGGATGGAGAGTAGCCACAGCACCAGTAGTCGCCCTCTTTGATGCCCATGTGGAATTCAGTGTGGGATGGTATGTGTCTCCTTGAATTTTTCTGACCAAGGGACCTTTTCCAAGTACTAACTAAATAACTGAATGTCATTACTCTTACATATAGAGGGTGAGTTGTGCTTCTGGTCTTTTCGATGAAGATTCAGACACAATCACAGACACGAGCATGAAAAATGTGTTTGTGCTGGGTAGCATGATGTAGATCCATTTTTATTTTTGAGTTATCTGCTTATCTAGTAACAGTATATTAAAATGATACTGGAAAACTACATGTTAAGAACCTCCCCCAATAATGTAGCCCATTGCCCATGAGGGCAAATTTATCTTCTTTTCATTAAAAATATTATGTTTCTTTTATATTCTGCAGTATAAACAAAGAAGTGTTATTTTGACACTTAAATTGCCAATCTGTGCAAAAATAGAAATAACTAAAATTTTAATTTGTTCAGTCTGGATTTAATATCTGTTGCTTCTTGAGTAAAAATAATGGTAAAAACGGCAGGAGCTTCTGTCCCTAGGATAGATCTATTATTAACTCTGATCTTGATGTCCTTGTAATATTGAGAGCCTGAAGTTATCGTTATTTGGTAGTGAGGGTATAAATGCTCTATGATATGCAGATATTCATTTCTTCCATCCACCAGCTAACATCAAGGTTAAAAATAGGGCATCCTAGAGAAAATATTGCAGTGCTTTGTTTTGAGATCCTACGTTGTCAAAATTCCATCTCAAAGCAAAGGGAGCTCTGAATGGGTAACATTTTTAGCCTTTACTCCTAAAAAATTCAGCATAAGCTGCTATTTATTTGCTGGGTGGACTAGATGATCTTTAAAGGTCCCTTCCAACCCAAACTATTCTGTGGTTTCCATGAGTGCTATGCTTTTACTGATGTAATCTTGACACATTTTTTTTCCCCTAGGGCTGAACCAGTACTCACTAGGATAAAAGAAGACAGAAAAAGAGTAATTTCTCCATCATTTGATAACATTAAGTATGATACTTTTGAAATAGAGGAGTATCCCCTCTCAGCACAGGGGTTTGACTGGGAGCTGTGGTGCCGATATCTGAACCCTCCTAAGTCATGGTGGAAACTGGAGAACACGACTGCTCCAATAAGGTAAGTATCCCTAGATTAGTGTGTCCCTGGCAATGCTCACCTAGGTATGACAGGTGGTGATTGGTCTCAGCTATGTAGTAGGTTTTACTGACTCTGATGTTAAATTACTTAAATGTCCTTGAGCTGTCCTCTTCAGCTTTTGTTCTTGACCCCTACACAGTCATTAAGAAAACTCTTGTTTTCAGTAGATCTTTTTAAGTAGGTCTCCTGACAAAGTGAAATGGTAGATGTGAATGCTCAGCAGCACTGCTTTCTCCAAATGTCTTGTTTACTAATGTAGTGCTAATGGGCCAGAAATGGAATTTTCTTTGCAAATTCATTATATAAACAGAACTGCTCTGACAGTTGTATTCTTTATAATACTGTCACATAGCTTTACAGCTGTGCTGTGTCCTAGAAGTTAGTTTGTTCCCTGATAGTATGTGAGCAAAGACAGTTGCCTTGGGACAATCTAGCTCTCTACTTTCTTATCATGATAACACAGTGTTGTTAGGCTAGTACAGAACAATATCCTTATCTCAGAGAGAGGAGTAGTTGTCTCTGAACCCATTCAGCAGCTCTGCTGAGATTCCAGGCCCTTCTTGTAGATTCATACCAGGGAGGCCACTGGTTGCTGTACTCTAGCTCACTGCAGAAATAAAGTGTGAAGAGTCTTTTCACTATCTGCAAAGCAGAACCTCAAACAGCAGTGGGTAGTGTGAGGGGGGGGCATCACTACCCACAGGTAATCACTACCAGTTTACATGAAGTCAGTGTAAGGAGTGTTTTTCATCCAGTTGTTCTGTCCTTTCTGACAGGCACTTTTGTCAGGAGCCGTCAGCTTAAACGCTCTGAACTGCTCTGACTCATGTGCCAGGCATTAGAACAGGACCTAGAATTAGAAAGTAGGAGATAAAAATTAACAGGTCCGCCACAGACATATGTAACAAGGGGTGATAATTTCCACATCATTAGAAATGGTTATCAGTGTTAATGAACTGTTAATGGTGTAAAAACGTTCCTATGAAGACAGCCCGAGAGAATTGGAGTTGTTCACCCTGAAGAAGAAAATTCTTCAGGTAGATTTATAGCACTTTCCAGTACCTAAAAGGTGGTTTCAAGAGAGCTGGGAAAGGATTTTTGGTAAAGGCAGATAGTGATGGAACCATGGGAAATGGCTTATAAATGGAAAGAGGGCAGGGTTAGATTAGATATTAGGAAAAAGTTCTTTACTGTGAGGCTGGTGAAGTACTGGAATAGGTTGGCCAAAGAAGTTCTGGATGCCCCATCCCTGGAAGTGTTCCAGGCCAGGTTGGTTGGGACTCTGAGAAACTTGATCTAGTTGAAGGTGTCCCTGCCCACAGCAGGGTGTTGGAACCAGATGATCTTTAAGGTCTCTTCCAGCCAAGCAATTCTATGATGAATTATATATTCTTTTTTATTAGAATGACTTTTAAAATCAAAAATATTTGAACACAGCACGAAGAGCAAATCTTCTTTTCCATTTACCCCAAACTCTGTTTTTTATGAGGATTGGTGAGTGAATGTCCTTTATGAATATTGGATGTGTAAGTTTGCTCCATAGTCCTTTCCTTGGCATTTTATTCAATGCAATATGCTTCGTGTGTGTTGGATAATTTAGACAAACCAACAAACAAAGCCATATGTATTGATTGATGGCTTCTATCATGCCTCCAGTAGGCTTCTAGAATTATAACAAAGGGAAGCAGGTATTCTGAGAAATACTTTAAAAACAACTCCAAAATTGAGAGTGTCTTGTCATAAAAGAAGCATAACATTTGAAGTGATTTTAACTGTTATTTTCTTCATTAATAAATACACCAGAAACAGTTTTTCATTGTTATAAAGTGGGTACTATAGCACTTAAAGGCATAAATATATAGATTTCTGTAGAATTGTGTGATTTGTGAGTAAGACATCCTATAAGCTGTTTGAAAGCAGATGTCTACACTTACTGTAGCTTGAGTGTTCCTGATAAAAGCAGGATGATTTCCCCTGTAGTGCTAATTAATATGCTGTTGTTACCAGAGTTTCTGACATCACTGTAATTGTCAGAAAAGATATTTTTATTCCTTGCCATTGTGGGTTATAAGGTAGCGGAAAATTGAAAAGGCTAAATGACTCTATACTCTTTCCCACTGCATCTCATAAAGGTGAAATTGTAGTCTCTGTGCCTGAACTCTTATCTTATTAAGGTTGGCTCCCTGTAGTAAAAATTGGTTGGTTCAGATCATGACATAATAGAGCTTACTGATTCAGAAAGATATGTGACATGTTTAAATATAGCCCAGGACAATGAACTAATGTTACAGTATGTTGGTAAAGGCAGACATTTCTTTATTCTGTATTGGAAAACCTTATCTGGATGTCCAATTCAAGAAATAATATCTATTTTTTTTTACATAAGCTTACAGATACAAGTTTTCTTAGCTCTAGATGAACCTGGCTTCTGGCTAGACACAAAACTCTTCATCAGTGGGTATCCTCTGTAATTATCACAGACAAGGAACTTGAGGACTTAGCAGGGACAGAGACTAGAATGGCTGGTGTCTCAGAAACAAAGCTGGGACTCCTCTATCTGGTACTGTTGGCACTGAAATCTTGCCTGTTCTGATAAAAATGTATGTGCAATAATTTTGAGTCTGTTGTCCTTCAATAGCACTTATTTCACTTTAGAATTAAGAATATTAGTTGTCAAGGCTAAATAAATCTGTTTGAGAAATACCTCACTAAGAATCTGTTTTGATTCACCATTTTACCCAGCAATTATAATCTATGTCTGAATTATCAAATTCTTCACAATCTATCTGCTAATTTTGGTTGCTGCTGGTTTATTCTTCCAGAAGTCCTGCATTGATTGGATGCTTCATAGTAGATCGAGAATACTTCCAAGAGATTGGATTACTGGATGAAGGCATGGAAGTATATGGAGGAGAGAATGTGGAGCTTGGGATCAGGGTAAGGAGCATAATTATCCAGCACCGGTGACTTACATTTAAAATACACCTTGCTTCTTATTGTGAGGGGAAAAACAGTCAAAAATGTATGGATGATGGCATGCAAAGGAGATCCACAGCTCTACAGACGTATTAATTCAGTATTTTGGTGGGAGGCAGGAAGAACAAAAGCTCCTGTATCTTTTTAAAGAACTTAATCCAGGACAAGAATAGAAATACAGAATTTAGGATTATTCTTTTGTTCAAATAGTAATTCCAGAATTTTGCAGAGTTGGTACCTAAAACTTGCGGTTTACCTGTGATCCCAGACTCCATAAGGAGGATAGTTTCTCACAGGCATGATGAGAAAAGCCTTTCTAGATTGCTTGGTTTATTTAAATTGGGAAAATCACTGTGGAGCAAAGTGGCATTTCTGCTGCCTTCCAGAAGGAAGGGAATTAAGGTATTCATGAAGTGCACGTATTTTCTTTTTCCATCATACCCTCTTCACTTGTTAACTGTATGCAGTATTGTGTGTGATTTGTGTACTTCTTTCTGTATCTCTTCACAGCTAAATAGCATTCTGAAAATACAGTGCTGTTCTATTTGAGAATCTCTCAAGTTTTTTATACAAGAGAAATTCTTAGATAGATAGGTGATAATGAAAAATGGCGTGGTGTGTGTTATAAAACTAAATTCTGAACCCTGCTATGAAATGTTAGTGGAAGCTAACATTGTATTTTGTGCCTTTTAGTTGCCAGAATAAAAGCACATTGTTGTACAATAGCAAAAAAAAGGAACTTATTTTAAGAATGTAGAATTCTCTGCTGAGACTGCAAGATATAACAAAAAATACCCATTTTTACTTCTAGTTTCTTGAAATTCTTTTTCTTCCACCTGTCAGAGATAAAGTGTTATTTTGGCAAGAGTGAAGCACAGATCCCCTTTCAATTACATCAGAGCACTTTTTTAAGAAAAGAGAGAAAGAAATGCAGGACTGCTTCTTTTAATAACACCATTCTCCTCACTGTGAGGGCCAGAGAACTGTTCCCAAAACCTTATTTTGCAGCTCAGTGTTGCGATGAGTTGAAAATTAGTGTCACTTTGATTTTTCTGTTCTTTTTTCAACTGACAAAGCTATTGCCTCCTTGTGAGTGTGAGTTTTCTCCTGGTTTGCATCATGAGATATATGCTCTCTGGTCTGCTCTACTTAGCCTTGCAGGAGCTGATTGGAAAGAGTATGTTGATAGACAAGACCAGAGAGACACAAATCTCTGCATAATTGAAACTTTGGAGTAGACTGGATCAGTGGAATGAGGCCCGACACTGCTCTGATTTCCTCATGGCTTTGTCTCTGTCTCCAGGGAAGCAGTGCCTGACCTACATAAAATACTTTCATCTGTGACAGATTGTAGTGTGCAAGGTAGCATAATGTATGGTACCTTATCTCACTTTATCCTGTCTTGGATCTGTGTTCCTGGCTATATGAAAAAAAATTACTGAGTTGTAATGAACAGATTTTTCAGCAGTTTATTACAAACTCTTCCTGCAATTCTCAGGGTATCTCAGATAATAGGAGGATAAGACTGAGGGGAAACCTCATTGGGATCTTCAACAACCTCATGAGGGGAAAAGGAGGGGCAGGCACTGATCTCTTCACTCTTGTGACAAGTGACAGAACTCAAGGAAACAGCCTGAAGCTGAACCAGGGAAGGTTTAGGTTGGATACCCGGAAAAGTTAGGTATCAGTGACATGGTGGTTGGGCACTGGAACAGGCTCCCCAGGGAAGTGGTCACAGCACCAAGGCTGACAGAGTTCAAGAAGCATTTGCTCTCAAGCACGTGCTGTGACTCTTGGGGTGTCCCGTGCAGGGCCAGGAGTAGGACTCCTGATGGGTCCCTTCCAACTCAGCATAATCTGTGGTTTTATGATAAATGTTCAGTGCAATATTCAAGCTTTTGGGAAGCACGGTATTATTTCTACAGCAAAATGAAAAGCAAGCTCCTTCCTCAGCCACCTGCTAGTGCATACCTGGGGCCATACTCTGTGTCTTGGCAAGATACAGGTGGCTGCCTCAAAGGTGTTCTCATATTATGGTGGGCAGCCATGGCATTCAGGTGCATCCTAAACACTGCTCCCTAAGGGTGCAGCTCCCAGGTGCTGCCTGCCATTTCCTTTGAATAGGGCTACAAGGAAAACTATAGTCAGCAGGTGATTTCAGGCTGGATGGTCTGTCACTGCTCCTGAAGTACAGTTTTGCCTCTGCAGCACCAGTCATCTCTACATTACTTGTGTCGCTTTCAGTTGCGAGGCCTATGATGATTCACTTAACAAAAATAACAATTGTTCTACACAAACTACATTATAATTACAGTATTAGTGCAATAAATAATGTTTCCATTTTTAAATTGTGCTCTCCAGTCCATGACTACATATGCCTCACTCTGCTTCACCTTTCATTGCCATTTCCCTTTTCTTTAACTGTCTAGATTCATCTAGTATTGTGCTGTATGATAAGCATTATCATGCAGGATGATGAAGAAGCAGACACCGTGCCCAAACTGGCCTGGTAGGGAAATTTTATGCATAAGCATGTAATAGCAAACATCTACAGGAACAGGAGAGTTTACTTTTGAATGCAGAAATAACAGCAGGTGTTAGGATCAGTTGAGACCTGTTTGTCTTAAACATGCTAAGTAGAACATGCTCCTGTGTCCTTATATTACTAATTTTGTTCCAGAGCATGTAAAATTACTTCGAGCCAAACTACTGTGGTGAATTAGACCAAGACAAAATGGAGACTTATCCCACTGTCCTCACCCAGGAGGTATTTTTGTCACCTCATCATCTGCACAAATATCTAGTTATTTGTGTTATGTGAGTGCAAGAAAATCCCCAGCTGCTGGACACTTTGAACTATCCATTGCTGGTAAACTATAACAAGCTGCAGAAAACAGGTCTTTGGAGGATTATTCTCTTGACTGATCAATTTGTTTCACTATTCAACTCTAGTTGTCTCTGATTTGGTATATTATTTTAACTTCTAAGATTATTACCCTTGTCTATGGCTTTATAATAACATTTGTAAAATACTAAACATATATTATTAAATAAATATTAATAGAAGTATAGCCTTTAACTATAAACTGACAGATGAGTTCAAAATATGAATGTATTTTGATTCTTAGAAGCAACACTTTTTTCTCCTCAAGCAAACATTTTCTCACAAAGCTATTTATTTACCCCATAAAAAATAAAGGCAAGAATTGACAGCATCCTTTTTGAGCAGCTCAATAACTTTAACTGGAATTTTTTAAAGATTCATTTACTGTGACACAGAATCGTATTTGTAAATTCAGGATAGGATGAGTAATGCTTCTTTTTGGTTTATGTTCAATCATTCCCGATTGAATGGATTTATGTGTACTTTTAAGGGACCAGATTGCATTTGGAGGGCAAACTGGAATCATGTTACTTATCCATGTGGCCAAGTATGGCTCGAGTCTAATTTTCAGTAGACTTCTTAAAGGCCTCTTCCAATTCCTACTGAAGTCAGCAGAAGATTTTCTGTCAAAATCGAGGCTGTAGCAATTCTTTTGTCTTTTAAAGCAGCCTACATGCTTGATAAAGCTCCTAAATATCTGTTACAAAGTTATTTGTACCACTTTTAGGGATGCCTGAACAAATATTCAGTGATCTGCCTCAGGTCACAGACTAAGTCATCATTGGAGTCAAGGAATGTAAGGCCAGGCTTTGACTTAGAGTAATTCTCTATGTCACAAAGACTTTGTGCTTGCAGATGAATTAATGTTCACAAGGATATAATGGCCCTGTTAAATGGGTAAGAGGAAAATTCTTTAGAAGTTAATAGCTCTTTAAGGGAAAAGGAATGGATCTTGCTCCTACCAAATGATATATCAGGACTTTACATCAGCTGACCCAGGAGGAAAATTGCATTTATAGTTAGACTGAGTGTGGCAGTATATTGCCATAGTGAAATTAGTTGCTTTATTTCTTGTTAATCTGATGGTTTGTCTATAGACTTAGGTGAGGCTGATGCTCTTTCCATTGTTAGAGAACTAGAGGAATGCAGTTTATGGAGAGAGATGAAGAAATTAGTTGTTTGAGGAGATAATAGTCCCAGTGTTCTTTGGGATATTGTTCATACAATAGGTCCCTCTGTGGCAGAGTAGCCAGATGTGAAGTCTGACATGCCTCTCTCTGATATATTGTTTTCTCAAATTCAAGAGGTGACTTCCATTATTTGTTCGTTTGTTTTGGCTTAGGGTTTTTTGGGGGAGTCATTTATTTTAATGTGCTTTTGTCTCTTAACTATCTTTTTTCTTTAACCTCCTCCCACATCCACTTCTGAGATCATGATTCTTCGTTGCCAGCTAGTTAACTCAGTCACTCCTATATGGTGCATAGAAACCTATTGCTGCTCACATGTCCAGCCATTTCCAATCCACAGTGTGTGTATCCTGATTGTTTCTTGCCTGAGATCTCTTTCTTATAACATTCCCTTGCAATAGTGTTCTTTTTGATAATCACAAGAAGGTAAAGATATTTACATTTGTCCCCAAATCTCCATATTTATTTGAAAGCATTTTTGATTTTTATCTCTTTCCCTAGAAGTTTCCAGCAATTTTACTTGTCAGTGTTTCTTACACAGGCTATAAATTACACAAACCTGTGAATATATTACATGTAAATAGATGTCTGATTTTATTAAGGAAAGCCTTTGCATAGTTGTCCTGGTTTTGGCTGGGGTGGAGTTACTTTTCTTCCTAGTAGCTGGTACAGTGCTGTGTTTTGGATTTAGGATGATAATAATGTAGATAACACATAGATGTTTTAGTTGTTGGCAAGTTTGCATTAGGTCAAGGACTTTTCAACTTCTCACACTGCCCCACCAGGGTGTAGCTGGGGGGCACAAGAAGCTGGGAGTGGACACAGCCAGGACAGTTGATACAGCCTGGACAGAGGGACATTCCATATAATATTATGGCATGCCCAGTATATAAATTATGGAGAATGTTTGCCAGGAGGTGCTGCTGCTTGGGAACTGGCTGGGCATCAGTCACGAGTAGTGAGCGATTGCATTGTGCATTGTTTCTTTAGTATATTCTGATTCTTTTATCATTATTGTTATTATTTTCCCTTACTTCTCTGTCCTATTAAACTGTCTTTATCTGAATCCACAAATTTTACTTTTTTTTTCAGTTCTCTCTCCCAACCCACTGGAAGCAGGGAAGAGGGAGGGAGAGGCTGTGCAGTGTTTAGTTGCTGGGTTAAACCACAACAAGCAGCGTTCCAGGAATGGTGTTGCAGCACATAGACTTAGACAGCTACACTGGTTTATATTTTCTCCTTGCCATGCTGTTCTCACTCTTGCAGCACATCAGTGCTTTGGCCTTCCAGCACAGTGGTTGGAATGGCTGCCCCACACCCACTGTCTCTGAACACCTCTGCTTCAAGTAAACCTTTATATTGGATCTTTTTTTTAAAGTGCAGGGCTAATTTTAGTGTTAATCAGTGTGTGATTTACTGTTCTGCCTCACTAACTGTTGTGTTAAGAAAATGGGCAGGCTAGTGTGCTAAGATGTAGAAATGACAGAGTGAACAAAGAAAGAGAGGGGATTTTTCCCCAAGCTGCCATGTTGTGGAACTGTTTGCACAGAGAGTGAGCAGTGGGATGTGTCACGTGTGCCTAGTGTCCCTTTCTGTCCTTGCTGCTGGGTTCCCTTTCATGGCACTCCACTGAGCAACATAGATGTTTCCTAAATACCCTTCAGGAAAATGAATCAAGATGTCCCCTATTCTTGTATTTACAGATACCATCACTTGCTGTAGTCTTAAAGACATGTTTTTAACTTGATTTTAATAGTATCTTTTGTCACTAGGGAATGATTTGGTCTACAGAAAACATCCTTAGTATATGATCACGGGTGCTGTTCACCAGTATTATGTTGTTGATGTGTGAAGGCAAAGGGCTGAGAAGTACAAGAATAGGAATATTCTTAGATGTTACTTTTAGATAACATGTAAATACTGCTTTTTAAGATAATGATTTCTCTTTAATTTTGCATTAAAGCTTTAAATAGAGAGAAGTCTATTTTGCTTTTAGCTGTTTTGTGAATTAAGAAGAGACCATTTTGAGACTGAACTCTGCAAGAAAAAATTGTCAAGATTGACCAAATGTTACTTCTTACAAGATGTAGCCAATGCTTTTCACAACCCTAACTTTAACCAGATAAAAATAAAACCTTAACAGTGCAAGTATGACATAAGCACTTCCCTAGCACCTTGTGTGGCTTATCGGTGTGCATGGATTTATTCTGAAGGTTAATTTTGTTTTGCAAAGTGCCTCACTGTGTTAACAATCTGAATCCCAAAATGACACAGAGTAAAATTCTGTATTTACAGCTTTGTAATTCCAACAAATTAAAGGTTAAAAAAAAAAAAGACTCTACAGAGAATAAAATAATGGTCATTACTTCAAATTCTGCCAGTCATGACATGAGCGGAAACTGGGTTTTTGCGGCTTGTTCTGGTTTCAGTTTCCTACATTGAAATAATTGTTTTTTCCTACTATTTTGCCCATGAATGCCTCAGCAGGTAACCTGCAGCTACAGCATGTGTAATTATACATACAGACAACATTAACAGTGAATCATTTTTGTGTTTTTGCTGCTTCTGGGGAGAGAACATTTTATTAGCTGCTCCCACAGGAAAGGAAGTTATTACAGCACCAGCTAACATGTGGCATCACTAAACCCTACAAAGAAGGACGACAAGACACTTGGAGATTTCCCACAAATGTTTTGTCACCAACTGTGCCTGTGTGGCTGCACATTACCAACTGAGAAGTAATATAGATATCTTGATGTTTTATAGAGGAAATGGCTGTTTATAGTGGTGTGGAAAGAGGTAAAACACTTTAAGTTGATATACACTTACAAATCAGTGGGCTCAGGTGAGATGCAAATTAATTAGTGCATTATTAGCCTCCTGTTTGATACCTTTCTGTACTTTAAAGTCATGGCACAGTGGCAATGCCATTGTACCTTCTGGTATTACAATTCTTCATGGCCTAAGCTGTGAAGATTCCATATTTGTTTTAATGTGTCATGGCTTAACCCCAGGTGCCAACCAAGCCCCACACAGCCACTCACTCACTTCCCCATGGTGGGATGGACCATTAATCAGAAGTATAAAAATGAGAAAACTTGGAAGTTGGGATAAAAACAGGTTAATAGATAAAGTAAAAGCCACATGCAGAACAAGGAATTCTTTCCCCACTTCCCATTCACAAGCAGGTGTTCAGCCATCCCCAGGAAAGCTGAGCTCCGACACGTGTAATGGGAAGACAAATGGCATCACAACAAACATTCCTCTTCACTGATCTTCTCCCATAGCCTTGGAATGATGCCATAGGATATGGAATATCCCTTTGCTCAATGGGATCAGCTGTCCCAGATTTGTCCCCTCTCAGCTCCCCAGCCTACTTGCTGGTGGAGTGGAGTGAAAAGAAGAAAAGGCCTTGGCTGTGTGTAAGCACTGCTCAGCAGTAACAAAAACATCCCTGTGTTATCACACTGTTTCCTGCCCCAAATCCAAAACACAGCCCATACCAACTACTGTGAAAGAAGCTAAATGTCCCTGCCAAAACCAGCAGAATGTGATGCTGAGGTGAGAATGCTCTAGAATTTACTTTCATTGAGTGTTTATAGTATTGCAAGACTGATTTAGTAATCTAATAAAGATTAGAGAAAGACTAGTGTGGTAGAGCAAGGGATTGTTGTGGTGTAATAGAAGGGACTAGATGACTGAGGTGGATTCACCAGGATGGATCCAGCATGTTTGGGTCAAAGGCGTGAAGGTCAGGTATTTTTGTGTGTGTGACATCACCTTGTGCTATAAGTCAGGCAAGTTGGGTGGAGGACCAGCTTGGCTGAACAATGAATCCTTATGGAGTTCAAGAGGAAGAAGAAATTGTATGATCTCTGGAAGAAAGGCCAGGCTTCACGGCAGGATTAAGAAGCCGTGGTTCCTTTGTGCAGGGAGAAGACATGAAATGGTGAAGCTCAATTAGAATTGAAACTGTCCAGTGTTGTATCAGATAACTTTTGAAATATGTTAATAGTTAGAGGAGATCTAAAGAAACTATTGGATAAATAGTGTTTGAAGATGGTCACCTGACCAATAGGGATGAAGAAAAAGCTGCATCATTCAATGTGATTTTTACCTCAGTCTTTAATCATATTGATAGAACTTGGGCTACAGCCCTGCAGAAAGGGACCTGGAGGTCTTGGTCAACAGCAGGCTGAACATGAGTGAGCAGTGCCCTGGCACCCAGGAGGGCCAACTGTGTCCTGGGGGCATCAGGCAAAGCATCACCAGGCAGTTGAGGGAGGGGGTTGTCCCACTCTGCTCTGACCTGGGGCAGCCTCACCTTGAATATTCTGGCAGATTTGGGCACTGCAACAAAGGAAAGATATAAAACTGTTAGAGAACATCCAAAGAAGGGCAATGAAAATGGTGAAGGGTCTGGAGGATTTGCCGTATGAGGAGGGGATGAGGTCACTTGTCTTATTCAGCCTGAAGAAGAGGAGACTGAGGAGAGACCTCGTGGCTGTCTGCTACTTCATAAGGCAAACTGGAAGGGCAGGCACTGATCTCCTCAGTGACAGGACCCAAGGGGATGGCCTGAAGTTGTGTTAGAGGTTAGACAGAGCTGCTTCACCCCAAGGGTCATTGGACAGGGGAACGGGCTCCCCAGGGAAGTGGTCACAGCACCAAGCCTGAAAGAGTTCAAGAAGCATTTGGATGATGCTCTCAGGCACGTGGTGTGACTTTTTGGGGATGGTCCTATACAGGGCCAGGAGTTGGACTCGATCCTTGTGGGTCCCTTACAACTCAGGATATTCTATTCTCTTCTCTTCTTTTCTATGATCAAATCTTTAGGAATAGTGCAACATCAACAAGACTGATCAAGTATAGCTGTGGTAAGGGAGAGAAGAGTAAAAACACAAAAGATGGGCAGCACAGTATGTTGCTCCATGGTGATCCAGTGGTGATCCCATTTTTCAGTTTCCTGCTTTTGTGCCTTTTAAAATGAGAAGTATTTTCTTTTACTCCCTATTCATGACTTAAGCTTGGCAATGTAGAGACTGATGTGTCAGTTATTTACTGTGCCTGGCAATGAGAGAGACCTGTTTGAAAGAGAGCTGAATGAAGCCATATGCCTTCAGTGACCCTTGAAGCATGTTATTTCCAAGTGACAGAAACAGGGAATAGTTCCTTCAATTGTAAACCAGCAACACACCACACATAGTTTAGCAATACATTGTAAAAGTTTCACATGTATCATGATGATACACACAGACTTAATGTCTGCAGAACACAGCAATTTAAAAAGTACATAATG
The DNA here is from genome assembly GCA_013390005.1 of Calyptomena viridis. NCBI lineage: Eukaryota > Metazoa > Chordata > Aves > Passeriformes > Eurylaimidae > Calyptomena > Calyptomena viridis. The sequence goes on from WEIV01025707.1 coordinate 73,853, forward strand.
AAGCAATTAGCTGAAAGAGGAAAGAAAGCAATGACAATTTAATATGGGAAGAATCTTTACATGTATTACTTTTTCAATGAGAGTATTTTAGAAAGGTACAATTAACAGAAAATGAGGCCTATGAGGCAATTAATGATGGCTTCAAAAGTTAGATTTAAAGGATAATTTACATTTTAAAAATGAAGAGTAGCTATACTTATGTAAAAGTCTTTTATTGTCCTTTTGAAAAATCTTTTAGATTGTGGCTGTATCTTCTTGTAGGTTGCTTAGAGTTTCACATTAAGATATCAGCTTGGTTATACAAATAGACAAGTTTACCTGAGAGTATGACAGGTTTGTGTGATGAGTAGTGTTCATAAACTTCAGAGAGCTTCAGTAAAACAGATGAAGTAATTTTAAAGATCTCTCTTGCAATCTCTGATTTCTTTAAGCATACTATTCTGAGTTGTCACTATAGGCAGTTACCTCTTGAAATCAAGTTACATCCCTGATTTTGACTCTGCTGGGGTGCACACCAATGACACAATTCTCTTTTCCAGCCCATTCAATATCTAGAAGTGAGGAGCAAACCACAACTGTATCTTCAGTAAGCTGTGCATTTGCTCTCGTTCTGTCCACCTATAGTATCATTTTTCTAATTCTGATTTTCTGTGACTCAGGCCAGGACTCTGTGTTTAGTTCTACTGTTTAGGCAGACTTCTTCTGAGAGGAAGGTATTTGATACCAGTGGAATAAGCAAAGCTGTGCTTGACTTGTTGCTGAACTTTGGGGAAAGTTAACAAAATCCATCAGTAGTTATTGTCAATATTTCAATTATTTAGTGAAGATTATCTGACTTCAGTCAGATAATATAACCTAAATAAAGATTCTAACATATTTTATCCAGTATGTATAGTTTCTAGATCTACAGAGGCAGATACCCAAATGTACAATGCAATCCAAAAACTTCCAGGGTGTGATTGAAACCTCACTGATAGCAACCAGAAACGTGAACATTGATTTCAGTGATCTTTGTGTCTGACCATTCTCCCTGTCCTTTCTGCAGTCACCTGTCAAGATACCAAAATAACAATGCAGACTTGAAATGATCATGGTAGTGAACAAAAATAGTTTATTCATACCTGCCTGTAAAGTATCGAGCTCAATACTGGTTATTGGTAAGAGATTAATGGTAATGACAAACGTTACAAGACTCACAAGTATTTTTTACATTAAATTGTTCCCCAAAATGTATTGGTAAGTATTAGTTTGCATCCACAGTAGTAATTAATCCACACTGACTATTTTTTTTTTTATCTTGAGGGCATCTTTAATGAGTTCTTCTAATTTTGTGATTTGCAAACTTCACAGAAGCTAGAAATTCAGCTTTTTGAGAGATCTCTTAATTATTAAAAGGTTTTGTTTGCAGTTCAAATGAAATGATGGTTTCAAACAAGGTCACATCAGCTCTCATTGAAACTGCACAATCTGTGTAAATTTAATGAATGCAGTACATGGTAATAAACTGCTCAGCATCATGTAAGATTTATTTTTTTATTAGATTAAGGCTCTATAACATGAAAAGAACACTCAGTGATTAAAGAGATAAAAAGAAACACTTCTAATGAAGAAGTGCAATATCATTTTATAATGAAGTATAAATTAAACATTCGAGAGACACGTCGGCTTCAAAGTTGTAATTGTTTTGATTAAATATGCAAATTCAAATATGTTTAAATGAAAATGGAAAGGATTTACTAAAGGACATGGATTTAAAAATAGAACTAAATAGAAGTGAAGACTTTTGCCTAGTGAAATAGATTTTCCAGATGTGAATGGAATTTGCTTTAAAAAAATTGTAACCAGATTGGTTTAGACGTTTGTAAGGATGTGTGCCACCACCTGTGTCCTCCCTGTGCCTTCCTGGCTTCCCAATGTGAAAAGTGTGTTTTCTGTTTGCTCTGTGGTGCTACTTTAACCTTGGTAAACATAAATTCAGGCAGATGTAGGGCCACACAATGTGTAAATGTACCTTTTGGTAAATTAATAGTATGAAGTGCTTCAGGCTTGGACAAATTCATCATGTAAGCTATAACAACTGAAGATTTAAAAGGGAAATTCCCCTCCTTTTTTTTATTTATTTTTTTTTGTTTGTTTGTTTTTTCTTTCCAGTAGATTCTTATATATATTTTAATGTTCCTATCATCTCTCACTTGCCTTGCTTGGTTTTGGTCGTAGGTTTTGCTGGTTTTATTGTTTCAGCTTTGTAAGTGTTCACCTTGGCATTGCTAATGTCCCTTTAGACCTTGAATATTTTATGTAATTTTACTACCTTTTGCTATTGATGAAGGAACAAGGAACCCTTTCAAGAAAAGGAATCCCTCTAAGCCCTTCTTGGGGCTATACCAAATATATGAACCTCCTCAGGAAATTCAGGAATAAAGATCCCTTTCTAAGGCCCTCTTGGAAGGGAGCATTGAAAATGCACTGAAGTGGACTCTTTGGAAGGGAAATTCCAGTTGATGTGTTCTTGTTCTAAAAGACTGTTTTTGCAAACTGAACCATCAGGACCAGAACCTCAAGAAATTCCTCCAAAGCAAATCAAGCTTTCTGCCTTGCTGAGGCTCCAACAATCATGTGAAGTACTTCCAAAGGCATACAGTCCCTCATACTTCAAAACTTTCTAAAGTCTTTTCCTTAAGGCAAAGTCTGAGACCCCTTGGTACAGTTGTGCAATTGATGCTTTTACAGCATGAAATGTGAATTGCCATTTGTTTGTGTCACAGTGCTTGTGTTATTTTTTACAAGTGCATATGTATATCTAGAAATTTGGCAGGAAATTGAGACTATTGCTGGCAATTTCCACCTCTTCTCTACCATAGTTCAAACACCTTCAGGGACAACAGGAAAAGTTGCTGAATTTCTGTTTAACCATAGTTTAAGAAATTAATCAGATTTCTTCCTTGCAATTTGTACAAGCTGATCAGTCATTAAGTATTACTGATTGCAGCCACAGTATGCTCAGAGATATAACATGTTACTTCAAACCGTTCCATGTGATTAAAAAAAGCCTTTGAAGCTCTTTTATCTTTAGACTTGCTGCTAAAGTCATGGGTGATAATTTGGAAAATCTTCACTGATTTTAAACTTTTTTATTTATAGCCATCACATAAAATAACAGTTCTGGAGAACTAGAAAGGTGTTATTCAGCATAAATAAAGCCTGAATAAACAATGTTAATGACAGCAAAAAAAAAGCTGCAAAAATCACAGGGGAAATGTGTGAAGTTGCGAGGAACTGACCCTTCAATTATTATTCCTATTTCTTAAATATAGAGACAATTTCTTGTCTACAGGAATTTTACTAGATGAAGAACAGAGAACTCTAAAAGGCTTCATAAATTCCCTCTGACTCTTTAAGACTATATATTTCTTATTATTAAAATAGTAAATACCCCCCCTAAAATCTATATTGGACTAAAAGGTGTTGATTCAGAGTAATTAATAGTCTCTCCTGCGCACTTTTGATGTGAGATTTATACCTTCTCAGGATGCCTTGAAAAGCATCCAGCTATCTATCCAGAATATTTTATATATATATATATGTGTGTGTGTGTGTGTATATATATATGTATATATATATCCAAAATACATCTAGTTATATCCAGAATATAACTGTGTTTCCAATGCAATAGTTAGAGCACCATGGATTTGCGTACATGGGTAAGGGAGATGGAGAGAGGTAAGAATGGTCAGACTCAAGTGGATAGTTGCTGTAAGAGGGAAAGAAAGAAACAGCAAGAAATTCTCTTAATTTCAAGTGTTATCAGGGAAGAATTAGAAAACTTAGTGCAGTAGTTAAGCATGTTTGTTGTTTAGTATTCATATATCCAGTTCAGTAGAGTGTTTAATATTTGGTGTAGTAATAGCAAAGCTCTTCATTCCTTGGCTGGAGATTTTGCACATTTTAGGAAGCTGGGAAACCAGAATTCCATGGGATTACAGGAGTGTTTCATGTCATTAGAAAGTCCCACTTTAATGCCTACCTACCTACGATTTGTTTTTTTACAACCGATCTCTCCCTAAGTGCAATGAAGTGTTTGGATAAAAGAGTTTTCTCACCATACTGTGATCCCACTGGCAAAGGAAGCTTCTGGGATAGGAAGGAACTATGGCTTGTCTCAGTCATGACCAGCTGAGCATGTTTAATACAACCTGTTTGTTCCGTCAGCTGCTGTATTGATAGCTAATTTATTCATAGTAATTAATTAGTCTTTGGAAATAGAACAAAGACCAACAGTGTCTGGGAGAAAGGAATGGCCACTGGATTCGATTAATTAGTGTATATTGTTATTTACAAACTAAGTTAAAGATTTGGTCATCTCTGGATGTTTTTTGAAAACATTTAACTTCATTATAAAGTCAAATCAGATTGCATGGGCTACTGAATCAATATTAAAGTTATAGATGTGTCTGCTCTTCAGATTTTTGGTTTCTGGAAATTTTCTTGAAAATTCACCTTATTATAGACTATGAATTTTTGGCTCAGCTTGTTGTCAAGATGGCCTTCAGCCCTAACTCTGGAAATACCACAAAAGATTTGGTGTTTACATATTGGACTTGGATTAAGGCCATCCCTAGTTAAAATGAGCAAAGGCTGGGCAGAGTAGGCAGTGCATGTGGTGTAGGAATTACCTTGTCCTAGGCTGAGTTCGGACCATTTCTACATCTTCCTTGTCTTTTATGATACTAATTTAAGCAGTGTACAGTGAATAACTTGGAAACAATTTATAGCTGGATGTCAGTGCTGTTCTGAGAAATGGCTTGGACTGAAAGCAGGCATTGTGTGAGCACAGCCTGAAGATACTTCACATTTAAGCTTTATTAGGAAATGTAGCTGGACCATTAATAATTAAATGTTTGACAAAATATTATTTTTGTTAGATCATTAAACTGGATTGCCTACTTCATGTGACATTTAGAAAGACAGAACACAAATGTTGGTTCCAAATTATTTGTAGTTGTGCCAGATCAATCACACATTTATTTTTAAATATTTATGATCATCTCAGTTTTGCCCTGATGTTGATAACGGTTATGTTTATTTGCTGTTGTGTTTTTCTAAGTTCTGGACACAGAAATATGCTGAAGTTTTTCAGCTCTCTTCTTGACTGTATAGCAGGTTCATGGGATACCTAATTTTTCCTAGAACTCTGAAAACCAAGGCTCTATCACTTCTCCCAGCATATGCTGAATGCAATTAGGCACCAGTTCAGAAAAAGCTTTGTAAACATTCTGAATTCATGCCACATTTTCTGGTCTCAGGAGCTGCCAAATGCCTAAATGCTGTATTCAAGCCAGATGTCTAAATATATAAAATGAATGACTGAACAAAGTGCCTCCTTAGTAGAGCATATGCCTATAGGATGGACAGACCTGAGGATGCTGAGATCAGCTCCAGAACAGGGTGTTCTGCCAACCCACATCTCTGGCCACTAGAAGGGAGACCAGAATATACTCTCCTGGATGAGCTGTATGAAGAAGGAGCACTCTTGCTCTCATATTTTGGTCTCATAGTATAAGATACCAAGCCTCAGAAGTTTCTGCTGGCAGTATCATAAGGCAAACTGTCACTTCTCAGTGAGTACACCTGCTTCTGGGACACTGAAGTGCTTGTTCAGCAGGATCAAACAAGTGGAGTACATCTGGGGTTTCACCTGAGCAGCATCCACTCAACCATTATGAATGGGCTGCCTTGATCTTGTTAGGAAGTTTATGTAATACAATATACAGAGAAAAAGAGCTTCTATCTAAAATAATTCATGTACTTTCCTGACTCTTCAATCTGCCAAGATGTTTTTCTCTCATGTTAAAAGTGGAAAGAGAAAATCAGAAATGAATGCAATAGTTATGATTAATGTTATGGACATTAGCTTAGTTGAGGCAGTGGACAAAACTAAAACACACTTGAGCAAGTACAGTAACCTACATTAGAAATGTATTATAAGAGTAGTGTCTTATGAAATTGTTCGTGCGACATTTTCATTAGGCAGCCTCAGTGTTTGTCATTCCTTTCTGAACTATGTTTAAAGCAAAGCATAAGGCGCATTTATATTCCTCATCTTCCTAAATAACCTGAAGCTTTAGTGGTCTTAAAATGTTGATTGGCTTAGTTTCCCTGTAATGACAGATTGCCTAGTTCAAGATTCTGAATTTTGCATGTATGTGTTGAGATGGGCTGTGCAAAATCTTAAAGAAATGCCTGCAAGGCATTAAAACTTGAACCAGGTGTTACTGTTTTGAATGCCCTATAAATAATTTCATTAATAGTCTTGAGAATAGCTAAATAAATCCAGGAAAATTGCGATTAGAGACTACTGGCAATGTAAAAATCCTGCAGTAAGGTTAAGTAGTAATAATAATTCATAGTAGGGCAAGATAATAACTCTCCTCACAATTGTGAAAAAACCCTCTGTATAGTCAAGCAAGTCTTGAGTAGATATTCTCCTTTGCAACAATGAAAAGCATAGAAAAACAATGTCAGTGTATTTACTAGAGGCCAGCCAGTGGTGTAGAGAGCTCTCAGTAGCAGAATGTCCTTTTTTTCCTCCTAGGTATGGCAGTGTGGAGGAAGTGTTGAGGTTCTGCCTTGCTCCAGGATTGCCCACATTGAAAGAGCACATAAACCTTACACAGAAGATCTGACTGCTCACGTCCGCAGAAATGCACTGAGGGTGGCTGAAGTCTGGATGGATGAGTTTAAGAGCCATGTCTATATGGCATGGAACATACCCCAGGAGGTGAGTCACTAAAAGTAGTGTTTGCAAGCTTTGGCTTTAGATCCTTTTGTATTTGGTTCCTACCCTGAATTTTGATTTTTCTGCTAGAATTCTATTTTTATACATTTATGTATGAATTTATGTATCATATGTGCATGTATAGGCAAAAGATATACCTATACATATACTTACATATAAATTATTCTAGAAAATTTTTGTCTTTAAGTTCTTTAACAGTTAATTTCTTGTCAAGTGCATCATCCTCACTGATGACCCTTCATGGACATTTTAATCTAGTAGCTGCAGAGATGTTGGGGGGAAAAGCATCAAATTTATATTACACATCCTATTTTGAATTTGAGTCTCCTATTTACCATCACTGAGAGCTATAATTCCACCAGATTTGGGAAGAGAGTTCTGCCAACAGAGAGGGGGTGCTGACATCTATTGATGCAGGTGTGGGGTGTATGACTGGAGTATTTCACATCAGACTAAGAGTGGCTGGTGGGTGTTATGTCATACTGCAGAATCCAGCTGCACCATCCTACTGGACTGCTTGCTCTCATTTCTTTTTCATAGATGAGCACTGGTTGGTCCATTGCATTGAAAAGATAATGTTGGATGGCTAACCTCAGAGTTCAGTTTGATTCCAGTTGTTCATTTCTGTAGTCAATGGTATTTAACCTGTGAACAGTTAAGAGCTATAGGGCTCAGAGAAAGCCTATTCTGGAAAGAGGTGACTGCACCTATTCTGGAAAATATTCAGGATCCAAGTAGAATAGGTTATTTCTACCTAGAGGTTGAAAACCATGGCTTTAGTTAAATTTGGAGTTTAACTTCGAGTGCAATTCTCATCATTACAGCAAAAGCAAACAATCTAGACTTAATAAATTAAAGGTCAATTTAATTTTTCTTCAATAAAATGTATGTAAAACCTCTCTGAGTGATTTTGTTCAGAGAAATGGGGTTTGCTGCAATTTTTTTTTCAAGAAATAAAATGCTGTACTTCTCCTTTAGTTGAATAAGAAAAAAGATTAGAAACAAAAAAACTGGCTAGATATATGAATGGTGATGTTGATTCAGATTCTTTTAATAGCTTCTTTAATCTCTTGTGATTAAAACTGGATAATTTTAGCAAAGTGGAGAAGTCATTGTCTTATTTTCAGGTTGCAGTGTTAGCCACATAATTTACCATGAAAGAACCAGGAAAAAAAAAATCCTCTACAATCTGGTATAATCTTTTCTGAAAGTTAGTTTTTGTTTACAGAATCCAAGAGGCCCTTTAAGTGTCCCCATTTTGAGGAGTCTCACACCAGTCCATACATGAATAAAGATATTTCTGGACTGGATAGGGTCACTTATTTTATGTCAAAGCAATTTCAAATTACTTTTATTTGTGAATAATCTCATAGATTTAAATTTCAGTTTTTATTTTATTGTTATTTTCTTGAAGATTGGTTGATCTTCATTGATTAAGTTTCAATTTTTTGACTTACAAACAGAACCTTAACACAAAACTTAGAAGTTCCTTTTACTAACCAGGATATACAGTTATTATACACAGATTTGCATAATATTCATCCAGATATGATGGTAGTGGTGCTTAGTCATGTGCAAATTTGAAATCTGAATGCAATTTGAAATCAAATTCATAAAGAATGCAAAGATAAATTGTTGTTATTATTCCTTGTTAAATGGAAATTTAACAGTAATAACAGTCGTAACTGTGGTGATTTATCAGGAAAAAAAATAAGCCTGCTATAATAAATTTTAAAATTCATTTATTAGACAAAGCAAATGCTATTAACCAAAGGAAAAGCAAACACAGTGTGTGGACTAAACTGGTTCCTTCACATCACAAAATGTATCAAGGTGTTTTCATGGTAGATCTTGTACTGTCAAAACTGCTTTTGTTCATAGTTTTGAAGAAGAGTAACAAGTTTTCTTACTACTTCAATCTCCCACCACGAATGTAGTAATCATTGCACTGAACTTAGTGTCTCTCTTCATTTTCACAAAGGCTACTGCTGTCAAACCATAGAGCAGACTTAAAAGCTGGAAATAGCAAATTTTAAAACAAATTTTTAATCATGATTGTTTCTTCTGTAATGTAATGAGTTGCCTCTGTTGTAGGGAGAAATCTGTTACTATGTGCATGTAGGGAACCTGTAGCCCAAAGAACCTCCCTTTTTTTTTCTCCCATTGTAGACAACCAAATAAACACGCACAAGCCCACATACTTATTTAAAATGCATTGGGAAAGAGCTTAGTTTTCACAGCTCTAACAGACCTATAAAGGCTGAATCTGCTCCTTATCTAGTAATTGCTGCAGGGTGTTCATGGCACCTTGGTGACCGTCAGAAGGTTTTCCTGTCAGAAGGTCTGTGACTTACAGCTGGGTACATTCAAGTGCAGTTCAACCAGCTTCCATCTTTTGTCACGTGGAAAACAGGGAAGGACTTGGAAGAGTTCCTCTGCTCCACTCTGGTGAGACCCCACCTGGAGTGCTGCATACAGCTCAGGGGGCTGAGCACAGGGAGGGCAACCTGCTGGANCCCAGCACAGGGAGGGCAACCTGCTGGAGTGAGTCCAGAGGAGGCCACCAAGATGATTGAAGAGATGGAGCACCTCTCCTATGAGGAGAAGGCTGAGAGAATTGGGGTTGTTCAGCTCGGAATAGAGGTTTGGGGATGACCAAAGGGAGCCTACAAGGAAGATGGGAGGGGGACTTCTTGCAAGGGCATGTAGCGACAGGACAAGGGGGAGTGAGTTTAATCTGAAAGTAGAAATTCTTTTCTGTGAGGGTGGTGAAGCACTGGCACAGGTTGCCAGAGAAGTTTGAATAACCTGATCTAGTGAAAGATGTCCCTGCCCACAACAGGGAGTTTGGAACCAGATGATCTTTAAGGTTCCTTCCAGCCTAAGCCATTCTATGATTCTATGACGAGTGTTGGAGGTCTGTTTGGTTCTGGCAGCCTGACATATGCTCAATTATCTCAAATCAGTTGTGTAATTTGAAGCTGTTCTATAGCATTTTTGTGTTGATCATGAAGTCCTGGTGCCAAGAATCAAGGGAAAAGTTCTGAAGACCTGGGACTTCCTTTTTCTTTCCCACGCTAAACCTTGTGAGTATTGAACTGAATCTAGAACAGTAGGAAACAAGTACATGTTTAAGGAAAGCTTCTGGCCTTTTATGGAAAGTACAGTATGAAATTGCAATCCCAAGTACTGTAATTGAATCAGTCAGTGTAAATAAAATCATATACCTTATTAGTAGGAGTCCTCTTTTAGACATCTGAAGATCAGGAGCAATGTAGGTGCTGATTGGTACAGGAACATCAGGAGAAAGGGGGATTCAATATAAAGAAGCAAACTGAAAAATAACTGAAAGCTTGTGGGACACTTGTGATACAGACTTCTAGTAGTCATAGGGCAAAGAGATGATGGATGAGAAAGGCTAGGGATGGTGAAATATAAAAGAGGGACAATTTTCAAGCCAAAACTAGCTTCAGCTAAGAGAAAAAGACGTCATTGTGAGAGACATGCAGGGAGGACAGACAGATAAAATTGCCGAATAGTGCTAAACAAGTGGGTAACTACAAGAGTAATTCTCTATTTGGAAGCTGATGAAACAGTGCACTGTAATGGACTCCATAGGAAATAGAAATATGTTCAACTGTAGTAGTCAGGACTTTCCATGAAATACATTATTCCAAAATGTTAACCACAGGACCTGATTTTTCCATGGAAGGATTCCCAGATCTCTGAGAAGTCAGATATTTCCAAAGGTTTTAGTCTTCGAGAGCTAATAATAATATAATAAAAAGGAGTCAGACTCATTTGGAAGTGTGCTGTGACTGCCCTCTTGCATTTCTGTGGGCTTCTCTCTGAAGTACCAAGGGCTTCAGATGGGGACCTCAGATGCCAGGGTGGTTTCTGCATCCCAGTCACTTCAATAACTAGATTCAGAAAAGCACTTAAAACCCAAAGGAAAGATTTATCTAGTCCCAGAAGCAAGAACTGTGGTCTCCATGTGTCCTGGCTGTGCTTCTGGCGTTGTTTGGTGGTTTTTTTCCTCCCATCATATTCTCAGCCTTGGGGAACCAGTGTGCTACATGTGAGCTATTTTTCTTCTCCAGCTGCATGGGAGGATATGACTACTGAGGCCTTTGATGCTCTTTCTTACCTTATACAGTAAACTGTGAGGGGAAAAAAGCATGAGTGCCTGCAGGGGTGGATGAGGAAGGAGTTGGGGTGAACTGGACCAATTTAAGACCTGATCCCAGGAAGCCTTGTTAGTGCTGGACGTCGGATGTCTGTGTGTTGGCATCCTTTTCCTTCAGACAAGTGGCAGATAAACTGTCAGGTGCATGAGCAGGATTTGTTTGTATCAGTTGGTTGTCTTAGATTACCCTACAGCCTCTTCCTCTATCTAGACACTTGCCACAAAAGTCAGGAAAAAGTGACAGCTTCTGGAGTAGTTCTACATGAAGTTTTATGAATGATGTAGGGCTAGAGGGGAGGGGAGTCACCATTTTTAAGATTGAGTTGTGCCTGTTTATGCCAGATCTCACTGTCCTACTTTTTAGTATACTTAGCTAATGTGAAAGTCAGTTTTGCTTTAGTTAGAAAATGCTTCCATAATAAAATATACTTGTTCCAGATTAGCATAAGATCAGTGCTTTGGGATGCAGTGGTTGCTTCAGCAGCTCAGAAATCTAGATACTTATACAGATAGCCTTTTGATGTGTAACTAAGAAAATTCAGTGCTTTCCATGTTATTTTTAAATCCTGTCTTGTGGCTGACAAAATCTTTGGGGTGTTTATGGCCCAGTAAAAGCTGTTGTTGAAGTAGATAGATTATAAGGTTTCCCTATGAAAATTTATTTATCCTTTGTTTTGCTCTGAGGCAGAAGTGGTAGAGCACAGTGTGGAGCAAAATGTCTCATTTTACTTCTTGTCAAAGAGCAGCCATGGAGTTGCACTTAGATCCCTTTCTAAAAATTTCCCCTGCATGACTTTAATGTGATAAATTATTGATTGTTATATACAGGGACTTTATGAAACTCATGCTTTGTGATCTGCTCTTATGTTAAGTAGAAACTAGGTTAGCCAGAAATGTAAAGGCGAATAAAACTTAGGGGAGAGAATATTCTGCAGTTGCTTTTAACAAGAACAGCAACTGCTCATTTTACATTACAGGAGAAATTCAATAAATGCTATTTCAGAGAGGTGAGCGATCTTCTGCTCTTTGCAGTGAAACAGTAACCCAAACTTCAGAAATGGCCAGAAAGTGTCATCTACTAATGATTAGGCCACAGTGGGACACCAGCCGTGACGTTGTTTCTAAGGCAACTCGCTACTTCCTGCCAATTCCTTTTGGATTTGGAAAGTGCCAGGAAATTAGAGAACAACAGTGAAAAGCTGGATGGAAACCCCACTGAAGTCAAGAGGAGTTGTTCCATTCACCCAAGCAGACTATGACAGAGGCACCAGCGTGGTGACCTGTGTCGTGTTTAACTAAGACACTTGTGGAGTGTGTGTGGGTAACAGACTCACTTCACAACCAAGAGCTGGTACTTCTCACAGGTCAAAGCTGTCTTTGCAGTGGGGGAGGCTCTGGATGTTTAGTTTACACAGAAGTGTATTGCTGATGTCTTTTCTGTTTTTTCTGTCCTTTGTTTCATGTGCAGGACTCTGGAATTGACATTGGTGATATTTCTGAGAGGAAGGCCCTAAGGAAAAAGCTCCAGTGCAAGACCTTTAGGTGGTATCTTGTCAGCGTGTATCCAGAAATGAGAATGTATTCAGACACTGTCGCCTATGGGGTGGTAAGGATCTTGTTTACATTTCCCATTTTAAAAAGGTGTATTAGGGGAAGTAATTAATGAAGGAAATGCCTGGCTCTAAGTAGAAGAATCAGGTAAACTTCATTTCTCTAGTTAAATAATTTGTTAGACTGCTTAGTTGACTGAGACAGCTGCTCTGCTGTCACTTATGCTGAGGTATCCCAAACATTATTTTCCTCACTGATTTTTGTTTGTTTGCTCCATGGCTTGCATTCCACACAGAGATACTCAAGGTAGGATTTTTTTTTGACACGTTAGAGCTCACGGAAGGTGAATTCACAAAGTAGGCTCAGTATTTCAACTGCAACCTTCTTAAGATTGAAGATTGTAGCCAGATCTTAATTTAGAATCACAGAGTCATTTAGGATAGAAAAGGCCTTTAAGATCATCAAATCCAACTGTTAAAGGCTGATGCCTTCCCTTATTAAATTTTCAGCCATTTAGTAGCAATCCTGATCCACTCTAGAGCTGATATCCCATCCCAGTAGACACCTGCTACAAGAAGGTATTCCAAGCTAACCAGATCTCACATAGCTAACCCATGTGTAAAACACCACAAGAGAGGTTCAAGGATTGTGTTGCATTCAGCAGAAACTGCAGCCAAATCCATGCATTTTGGAATCATCATTATTTGTGTGACAATGCCCTTGTCTGTGTTGAAATCATGCTTCAGCTGTATTGTGCTAAATAATGCAAAGATAATTCTTACCCCTCAAAAATGGGCAGTCCAAACAGAGAGGGCAGGTGTGCATGGCATAGAAGATGAGCACAATAAGTCAATAATGGCCTGAAATAAGGTAGTAGGCCTAGGATGTCTTTTTCACATTCTCATCCAGTGTCATATTCAAAAAAATTGATTCCTGTGAATTAAATTTGCCTTTTTGCATGCAAGTCCCAGTTAGGAAGTGTGACTCATGTCATGTTACAAGTGAAAGGTTTGACTTGAGGTATTCCTCCTCAAAAAGAAATCTGATTTGTGCAGTTTGCCAGTATGGCTCTGCAGGAGCCTGATTGTGCCATAGAGCAGCTGCCCTGTTTTGGCAAATGAAGGGATTGTACGTCCTGCAAAGTTCCACAACCCCTTTGATCATCAATTAAAATAATCATGCTGGCTTTTCATGCAATCAAACAAGAAGAAAAGCACTTCCAGCAAAGGTTTAGGTCATTGTTAAATGCACAAGGCAATGGTTACCTTCAAAAGTAGTTCAGAACAATGACAAAATCTCAGCTGTGTGCAAGGAGCTTCTTCCATAGACTGTGGAGTTGCCCTCAGCAATGCCATGATCTAATCAGGTGCAGAGTTCCTGAGGAGAAGGAGGCATAGCAGCTAACAAGTGCATGGTTCTGCTTCTAGGTAGCTCTGGCTACAAAAACTTTGATTGCAGGTAGAAATGATATGATACGAAGAAAGAAAGAAAGACCCAGTGGAGAGCAAAGGTACTTGTCTCAGGATTAACTGCACATTGTGCAAGTCAAAATGAAAATCAGCAACAGGCAGCCTACGATTTTATAATCTGCTGAGAGTTTTTCATCAGCCTTTGGGCAATATACAAGACAAAAAGAATAAGAATGATTTTTTACAGAAATACTGAACTCAGTGGTCAGCCTGCAGAAGCGAAGGCTTCAGAGACCTTAGAGCAGCCTTCCAGTGCCTAAAGGGGCTACAAAAGAGCTGGAGAGGGATTTTTTACAAGGGCACGTAGTGGTAGGAGTAGAGGGGATGCCCTTAAAATGAAGGGCAACAGGTTTAGATTAGATATTAGAAAGACATTCTTTACTATAAGGATGGTGAGGCACTGGCACAGGTTGCCCAGAGAGGTTGTGGAGTCTTGTAGAGATGAATTGATGGTTTTGATTTTACTCACTGTCTGGCTTCAGTCTCTGGCTTGTTCACACTTCTTATGTGCTAGTGCAGTTCTAGACTTGCTTTCTAAGCATAGGAATTTGTTTTCTTCAAAGGAGGCCCCTGTGCACAGCTGACAGGGCTGCTCAGTCACAGTTGGTTGCAAACAATATCACCTCTTCACTGCCTCTGTTAGACAGTTCTCTCCTGTTCTCTTACACCACTGAACACCTTTATACCTGTCCCTGGGTATACCTGTCCATATCTCTGGCCATTCTAAAAACACCTTCCAGCTATCTGTGCTCATTCATTTAGCACTTCCCTTTCAGAAAACTCTGCCTCAGCATTGCACAGGCAATAATACACAGGGCTTTGTGATGACCAGGGCCAAGTACTTTGCAGTCTGTTCATTGCTTTGTGTGGGTAAACCCAGAAAAATGCAAAGAGGAGCTAGTGCACACCAATTGGCCAGAAGTCTCCAGGTGTCAGAGAAAGAAGTTTTTTGAATTATTTCCAGAAATCAGAAGACTCTCCTGAGGGATTCTGAAATGCTGTTTAATACCTCAACTATACTGCTCAGGTAGCCACAATGGTAAAACATTCAGGTTCTGTATATAGAGTGTACTAGAGACTCATCAGAGTTAATATTTTTAAAATGTATATCAAAAAATTATTAATATCTCTAAAGGCTTTTTGAAATTTACTTTGCCTGAAACTTTGTGCAACATTGATGAGCTACATAGTGTTAGATTATCTGCAAGGAAGGATTTAGTCCAGGTGCTTTCTCTTCAAATTCTTCAATGCAACATATTTTTAATTTTGTGTATTTCCTTGCTCAACTACAC
>WEIV01025708.1:4932-19152 GCA_013390005.1 Calyptomena viridis
ATGAGTTATTTAAGACTTCAGCCTGGAGGTGGAGGGTCAGGTCAGGTCCTGCTGCTCTCTGGAACAGGATGATCTGAAGTCTTGCTGAGTTAGAGGCTTACAGCTCATTGGTTGGTTGTTTTGTTTTTATAATTAAGGTTTTTCTATTATTTAATACATTTATATTTATTTATATATTTATAATTTAATATTATTTATTTTCCTCTTGAATTTTTGAGTTCCTGATCACAGCAGTCTATCCTCTGTTGCTTTTTTTACATTTCTCATCTTGCAAAGTTCTATGGTGTGTTTTTTCTCACAACACAGTAACTTCCCTAGAAGTTTGAGCCAAGGTTACACAGCTGTAGTGTATCAGAACTGGTCCCTGGGATTCCAGGCACCTCAACCATGTGGGCAGGGGAGTTTAGAAGAATAATGNACTGGGGTTTTGCAGAGGGACTGGCATGTGTGTGTTTGGTGTCATTTGTTGCTATTGGTTTTGTTTGTTAGGCTTTGTTTTTAACTCTTTGTTAGTGTGCAGTGTTAGATAACAGTCCACCCAATTTGATGTGAAAAATCCAGAGGAGAAACAATGCATTCTATCTGAGACTATTCATTGTTTGTCAGAATTCCAGCAAAGAAATAGTGACAGACTTGAACTCTAAATGCATTTGGCCTGAATAGAATCCGTGTAAAAATTGTGGAGGAGCATTGAGATTTGGCTGAATTGAGAAAAGCTGAATGGCAAAGTCATATCCCTAAAAAGAGTAATATCATGTGAGCTACTGGATGTTCCCTTCCTGGGCCCCTTGGTTGCATCTTTTGCCATGTGCAGAGGCTTTGCAAGCAGGATCTACCCAATCTAAACAAAAGAACTGCTTTACATTTTCAGAAAACACAAAGAGTAGCAAGACTGTGTACTGAGGGTTTGCCTCTTCCCCAGATGAGTTATTTAAGACTTCAGCCTGGAGGTGGAGGGTCAGGTCAGGTCCTGCTGCTCTCTGGAACAGGATGATCTGAAGTCTTGCTGAGTTAGAGGCTTACAGCTCATTGGTTGGTTGTTTTGTTTTTATAATTAAGGTTTTTCTATTATTTAATNCCAGGTTTGTAGAATTTGATCCTTTATTTTAAGAAATAAGCTAAGCTGATCCTTGAATTTCATATAATTACAGGCGAGGTGTAAATAGAAGACAATTTTTATAGATGTTCAATTTACAAAAGCTCAGTTTGGCCCAAATTGCATTACCAACAGGAAGTGAAATTGCTTGCCCCCATTACCAGCTGCTTTTCAGCAATCAGGGCAAATAATAAGTTTGTAGTATATAAAAAAAATGATGTTTACCTTTTTTTCAGGTATGCCATCCATAACTCAGGCATCAGCTTTTCAGTTAAAAAGGTGTGTAGATAAAATCTTTATAACCTCACTGTTTGTCTGTATGTGCATATATATATATATACATAATATGTGTATATATGAAAGTGCCAGAACGTTTGCACTGCATCTTTTGCAGCAAGAGTAGCACACAGAGCCTTCCCTTGCACTGAAGTGTTGAACCATACTTTGGTGCAGTATGGATAGGAAGTGCATCTGTTAGAAGTAAACAAGACAAAAATACATTTGTCAGGAGTTTGGGGGTTCCTATGTGGTCAGCATTGTATTTTGGTTTAGTTTTATGAGCTATCTCAGCTTGAGAGTCTGATTACTAATTACTCTATGAAAGAGAATGGGGTAGATTACCTTCCATCTGTGGCATTCTTGATAATTATTTACTCAACTGCATGTGTTCCTCCTTTTCCAGGATGGACTTACTAACCTGAATGGGTCTGATGTGCTCTAGCAAATCTTGTAAACCTGTGCCATTCACCCTCTCTTGCTTTTTTGAGCATAAACAAGTAAATGAGAATACAAAAACATTATATGTTATATTCCATGCCTTTGTTTTAGGAGTGATATTGTTTAGTTTAATGTATTTCTAAAACTTCAGCTAGAAACATGAATTAATTCTTATTTCTGCTCTTTAGCAAGGTGATACTGTGTCAGATGTTAGAACCTTATCCAATGCCTCAACAGTGGACAACATTAGGTCTATTTTTGGAAATGCTGTCAGCAGGTATGTTGATGTCAAGTTTCCTTCTGACATGAAGTTTTCTACTTTCTCTTCTAAAGATCATGGGTTGTGCTACCTTTTCTTATTTCCTTCAAGGTAAATTGCAGAGAAGAGGGAGTGAGAGCTCTCCCTTCTCTTGAAGAACTGTAGCTTTCTGTCAGAACTAGAGAGAAGTTACAAGGTTGTTCCTTTAATGCACTAAAAGGGAACCTTTTAGTACCTTGTAGCTTTACCTGTAGAACCTTGTAGCTTCCTGTGTGCTCATGTGAAAACAGCAAGCTGAGCCTGTGTTCCCTACAGTGCCCCAGCCTCTTCCTCTGCCATGGAAATCTTACCACTTCTTACCAGTCTGCTAGCTGATAAATTTTGGAGCTACTCACATTAGTTTGTCTGAAATCTTATGGCTTCTAATTTTGATGAAAGGTACATAAAAATTAAAGGATGTACATAAAACTTACGGTTTTACATCAAAGGAGAGGCTGGGTAAATCAGACAGGAAAGTTAAATGAAACCAATCACCTTTTAAAGAAGTGTCTGCCACTTTTGGAAAAATTCTCTGTGAGACATTCAGCTGGGAAGAATTAATTGGATGGATTCCTTAGATGGATTTGTCTCACAAATACTTGGGTGTCACTTTGATTCTGTTGCTAAAGTCACACTTCACATACAATGAGTGTAACTTTTAATGCATGGAAACACCTTTAGGAAGCACAGCAAACTAGAGAGGCTGCTTAGTAATAATGTTTGCAGTGTTGTTTGTATTTCTATATTATGCATTTGTTTTTGTCTGCCACAGGTGCTCTTTTGATACAGTTTTTTGTTTGTATACAGTTGAGGATAAATATTCCGTTTCAACTTAAATATTTTGACCATTTGTTTTCAAGCAAACTTTTATTTTACCCAGTTAAGGATGGTGTAACTTTAACTTACAAAACGAACAAAAATACAAACGGTGCTCAGTACATACTGAGGTTGAATTGGAAATAAGTAGTCCTGAAGTCTTTTCTTGAAGTGTTAACTTTAGAAGTTGGCATAATGCCTTGCTAGAGAGCTGTGCTCACAAACCACCAAAGGAGATTTTCTGTAACTAACAAATCCTGAAAATTATTAAAATGTTTTGATAATAGTAAATATTAGGATGTGTATGTGTGAGCAAGAGAAAAGTTTTACATTTTAATGACTTCTTAACAGCCCACCAAGAAATACTAGACTGACAAAAGCAGACAGAATAGTCCAAGAAAAAGTGTGTTCTTTCATGGCTGCAGACAATTTTGAAGGGTCTTTGTCTGTCACTGTCAATGACTTAAATGGAGAAATGCATGTTAGAATTGTCAATAGATTATAATATTATGGATACTGTGATGTGATATGGTATTAAAAAGATAATATGTGTAGTTTTACAGACTCCAATCGTGCAACATCACTAGTTTACACTTACTTAGGAAGAAGAAATTATGCAGTTCAGGTTAAATATTGTGACCTAGCAATGAATGTTTGAACTCTGAAATAATTCTAATGTTTTCATTAACTGTGATGTAAATAGAATGTAGATCACTATATCATTGCTTGTGAGCACTGTTTGAAATTTGCAGCAACAGAAGAATTAATTTTTTGTGTTTCTATCAAACTTAATAGGGAACTGATAGAAGTGGGCTGTGAAGATGCCAATCTGGCCTTTAAAATGAAAGGTTACATCACAAATGCAAACTACTCGGTGAAGAAATGTGTATTTTTACTCTTCATAAACCGTAAGTTTAAAAACAAGACAGCATTTTGTACAGTCCTGTGTTGCTTACATGATAATCAGAAGAACAAAACCTTACGTAGACCTACAAAATATATGAGCATTCTTAAAAACATTCTGAAGAATAAACATTACAGTTAATTGTAGATCTTAAACTGTCTTTGGATTTGTAATGTGCACTCTGAATATTGAAAGCAGCTAAGACTGGGCCTAAAGAAACTTAAGCTTTGTAGTATCAAGGTTATGATTGTGTCCTGCCAGCTTACAAGGAGTGATGTCTCCATTCTGTAGCAACACTGACATGGGGTGCAACAAACCTTGATTGTATTGAAATAATGAAAAGGCAGTGTGGTTATTTCGGTGTTTGTGGGGAAAAAGTGCTTCTAAATACAAAACATACCAAGAAAACACTGTCTGTTCCTGGTTTTACATGAAGAATAAATAGGTCTTGGGGGGGTAAAATGGGTACAACAAATGCCCTTGGAAGGTACCAAGCGTGAAGGTGCTGGTCTGAAGGAGAAGCTGGGCACTGTGCAGTGTGTTTCAGTCGGGCAGTGGGATTTTGTTCTGTGTTTCAGATCGATTGGTAGAATCGGCCGCTTTGCGCAAAGCCATAGAAACTGTGTACGCTGCTTATTTGCCAAAAAGTACCCACCCATTCCTATACTTAAGGTAAAGTAATAGGAAGAAGGAGCCTCTTAGTAACTATCTTGTAGGATGTAGCCAGGGTGAATAGGTTTCCAAGGACACCTCTATTCCTGGTAATAGTGTTAAGCACTGCGCTGAGGTAATTAATTGCCAGGTGGGAGAGAATTAATTAAAAGAAATTTTAAAAAGACAGACCTTGTTTTTAGAAGTAGGGAGTGTCTGTGACTTCAGCTGAAGTTGTTTCATGTTAACTCCTGGGACACTGCAAGTAAAAGGTATTTCTAAAAACAGGTTTTTGTAGTTGTGAAATGGAGAGATTGGCTTAAGCTTACCTATGTAAGCTGTTTGGGGTGAGTTTGGAATGGAGTCCTTGTGATTAATTATTTTTTAATGTGCTAAACAAATCTGACTGTAATGTAACTTTAGCAGGTTTCAGAATCTTCTTGACTTCTTTTCATGGAGTAATGCCTCCAAGCCTGAGAAATTTTTTACTGAACCAATTTGTGCTCTCTCGGCCATACGCGAGATATTTTGAGTTAACTTCTTTTAAAATGTTTTCCAGCCTGGAAATAGCTCCCCAGAATGTAGATGTGAATGTCCACCCTACAAAACATGAGGTCCATTTTCTTCATGAAGACAGTATTCTAGAGCGTGTGCAACAACACGTAGAGAGCAAGTTATTGGGCTCTAACTCTTCAAGGATGTATTTCACTCAGGTGAGAACGTGTATGAAGTGACTGCAGCTCTGCACTGTTTTAATGATCAGAGATACATTTACTCTGTTCAGTAGTACAATCTATGCAGGGATTGATAATCATCAGTGTTACACTGGTGCCTTGAGATCTGTGTTTCGGGGGTAAAATTGCTTTGATATACCAGTGTTAACAATGTGGGAAAAGAGAGGGGAAAAAAAGTATGAAAACATTTCAAATACTCTTCCGTTAAGTACCTGATCAGTCTTGATTTTACAAGTATGTTGGCCTTCACATGTGGTAAATTGTTTTTTATTCTGCCCCAGTATTATATGAAGGAGAGGTGACAGAGGAAACTCTTCTGTGTATTTGACAACACTGGATTTAATCTAACCAGAAAAACATCAGGAAGATTTTCTACTCTCTCTTTATGTAGAGCATAGCATAAGAACTGCTATAATTTTTTTTCGTTTGAGACAAAGGAATGTTAGCTAATGATTTAACTGCCAAGGTGATGACATTCACTTTATGTGGATAGCATGGTCCAAAGCCTGTTTAAGCAGTTGACTGTGTTTTCGGGGTTTCAAACTTGCCTTTGACCCATAAGATACTGTGAGAAACGTGGCTAATCTTTCTGGTGTTGTGTTTTTCTTTTTTTCTCTTGTTGTTCAATCTCTTCTTTTTGCTTCCTCATACCTGAATGAAGACATTGCTTCCAGGGGCTGACTGTTCTTCCAGTGAGGTTGTAAAATCAGCAGCAAACTCTTCTGTGGTTACCAAAGGAAGCAGTGATAAAGTCTATGCACACCAGATGGTCCGCACTGACTCCCGAGAGCAGAAATTGGATGCTTTTCTCCAGCCAGTGAACAACCCCCTAAGTACAGGCCCCACTGAAGTGACAACAGAGGTTCCTGCAGCACCTCCAGAGGGCACAGACAGACCCCAGGATGCTGCCATGGAAGAAGTCAGTGATCTAGTTGAAATGGTTGATGTTCAGGAGGACACAGTGAAGCCTGGAGGGCTGAGTGACAGTGGACATTTGTCTCCTGAGACAGTGCCTTCTCGGTAAGGCTCATCTTTCCTGAGGTGGTGCAGGGCTGCTTGTTTATTTCATGGCATGGCCCTGAACTAGATTTTTCAGATTTCTCTGGATTTCTGCTTTTTCGGAGGGGAAAAATTTCCTAGAATAACTTCTAATGACATTTTGTTGAGTAATTAAACCTAATCTGTGAACTGTAAATTACGTAACTTGTGATAAATTTTGTAACTGGGATGGGATTTCCATTGGATACTGAAAGGCAGGAAGCAGTATAAATAATGCCATTATTATTTATTTATTTATTTATTTATTTATTATTATATTATCATGTTTGTGGCATGATAGAAACAACATCACTGAATTTTGCAGACATCATCCTAGTAAAGATGAAAGTGTTATAAACTTTTTATAGCTCCTGCAGGAGCTGTTATGAGTGGCTAAAGTCTTCTGATGGAATCTGATTTCCCATTCCCCAGTATTACAGAAAAATGATCATGGAAAAAAAAAATCATTAGAAATATCAACTACCTTTTCCCAAGAGATTATGCCTCAGAAGTAAAATAAAATAGTCTGTCTTCCTGGGAATCTCTGGAAAACTTTGTGCATTTCCTGTGTTAATGTACAGCTTGTGAATTGGGCACCCCATCTGTTGCTGTGTATTGCCTAAGTGATAGGAGAATTGACCTCATTCCTTTGGGTTTGTTATTGCAGAAAGAGACCACGGGAAGACACGGACATAGAAATGGAGGAAGATGACACCAGAAAGGACATGACTGCTGCCTGCACCCCTAGAAGAAGAATTATCAACTTGACCAGTGTATTGTCTCTCCAGGAGGAAATTAGTAACCAGGGGCATGCAAGTAAGTAAGCCTTTTGCTTCTCAAGGTTATTGTTATTCCACCAACTAAATAAGATTGTGATGCTAAGCAAGATTTCAACAAAAGCTTTTGCTTTTCATTTGTATCTGTGCCACTTACATGAAATGGTGAAACTGGTAAAATATTATGCTCTCTTTTGGTAAGAATTGTTATTATAATAAATAACATTTTAAATTACTAACAGTCTTGAACTTCAGAAAGCATGTACTTAGGCTTTACTTGTGCTCCAGAAAATGTTTTGCAGAAGACTTAATTCTGAGCCAGTAATTCTGTATCTGATTGTCACTGTTTAAGTACTGAATCAAAGAGTTGTCCCTGAGCCATAAAATATCCCAAAATATCTCAAAATACAAGATAGAACTTGTGAAGCTGCCTGAAGTCGTGTCTTGCCTTCGTATATGTAAGAAATACCTATAAAAGACTTTGGAACAATGTTCCATTCCTTTGGAAAAGGTGACAGTGGAATTGGTGTAGTACTTTGTACATGCTGTGACTGCAGTGCCAAGCTTCTGTAATGAAGTTGCTCCCAAGGATGGCAACTAATAGTTTTTTTTTTTTGTGAAATGCCTAAAATGAGCTCTTTCATGGAATCTGACTTCTCATACCTTTCCCAGCCTTCTCATTTATATATATTAAAAACTTACTTTGTGAGAGAAAAATGAATTATGGGGAAAAAACCATGGTCCTATTCTATCACACTTTCAGAATTTAGTCTGACAACACTAGATTGTGTTGCAAAGCTGGTTTAAATCTGCAGTTTTCTTTGAAATATGTCTGTGCTCCCTCACTAATCTCCTGTGGCTGGAAATGAATTTTGGGAGGCTTTTCAGAGACGGGGATTTTAACTTTATTTTTTTTAATTTGCATATGTAGTTTAACTGTTATATAGCTGTTCTCACTAATGCTTTAATAGTATGACTATGCACAGGAATTATTAATATTTCAAAAAGTGAATAATTGGCAGTACAGGCCTGTAAGAAGAAGCAGGGATGTAGTAGTGACTGCACAGTAATCTGAGGCTTTAGTGCTAAAAAGACACAAACCACTCAACGGAATAAATGAGGGCATGTGTGCAAATGTGAAATAATATCCTTTTGTTTCTTCCCCACCCCTCCATTGTTTCAGAACTTCAGGAGATGCTCCATGATCACTCATTTGTTGGCTGTGTCAGTCCTCAGTGGGCTCTGGCCCAGTATCAGACAAAACTGTACCTTCTCAATACAACAAAACTCAGGTAAAGAAGCTGTTACACTTGTTGGAAGCTGAAATAAGTATCAGTGACAAAGCTAATTAGAAGAAGGAAGGAAGTGACATGAAAAACAACACTGTTCTCTTGTTGCCTATCTGAAAAGTCTAAATATTAAGCCTTCAGTTCAGAACAGTGGAAACAAGTGTGGCATAATTGGGAGGAGTTGGATGGAATCAGTGTAATTAAAATGCCAGCTACTGTATTGTGTGCTCACAATGGGAAGGGAAAGGCTTTTTCTTGCTTCATGCTCATCTACATGATTTGCTTCAGGATCATCTACAGCACACTGTGTATGAGCAAGCAGAGGCTTTAGGGAAGTCCTGTAACACATTGTGTCCAGTTGGGTTAAAAGTATCTGCAGGACATGATTGTAACCCAAACTCTCTAATTTTCCATATGCAGCCTTACAGAGCCAGCTCCATACATTTTGTAACAAATCAAAGAATATATTTGAGTTGCACATGGCTATCAATAATTTCCCAGCTCCTTCCTGTGCATTTCTTGCAATACAGCCAAGGTTGTAAAGAAATTGAAATCTAAGTTATCAGGGAATAAATTGATAGTGGTTGGATGATTGAGTGTGTTAACATTTCTGAACTAGTGTGGCTGATGATGTCAGAAACCAAGAAATAGATTTAATTGTAAATATCTAGATGGTGCATATGAATCTTTAAACTATCTAGTTAAAACAAGATCTTTATTAATGACTGGATATCTACATCTGATGTTTCCAGGATGATTCTTTCTTTCCCCTCTTAATTATGGTAACTTGAAGATATGTGGCCCTGTCCATATAACTAATTTTTTGTGCTTCAATTTAGCCAAGAACTCTTCTACCAGATACTTATTTATGACTTTGCAAACTTTGGAGTCTTAAGGTTGTCTGTAAGTATAATTTTACATTATATCCTATATATGATTTTTTAAAAATGTATTTACAGTAACTCTGTCCTCTCAGAGTTTTGTTTGCATTGTGAGGCTGGCTACTGTCCCCTAGAAGAGTGTTGTTTTGTTTCTTTTACCTAAATAGAATGTAGAAAACTCATAGTGATTTTGTAGCTGCTACTGTTAAATTGTCATCCTGGCTGTTTTTAGTGCCAGTTATAGATATTCACCAACTTTTGCTGTTGCTCATTACATTGGGACAAATAATGAATTTGAATACACAGCCTACAGTGGTGCTTGCCAGTGTTTATCCTGTAAATACCTCAGTACTTGGTGAGATTGCAGACAACTATCAGAAAGAAATTAAAATGTTTTTAGACGGGTTATGGTAAACGGACCTGTTTGTTCTGCAGGTCAGAAGGGGCATATTGTGAAGGAAGAAGCTATAGATTTCCAACTTCTGTTAACAAAAGTTTTGCATTCTCCATTTTTAGGAGCCAGCTCCTTTATATGAGCTTTCCATGCTTGCTTTAGAGGATCCTGAAAGTGGCTGGACAGAAGAAGATGGCCCAAAAGAAGGGCTTGCTGAATACATTGTGGAATTTCTGAAAAAGAAGACTGAAATGTTGCAAGACTATTTTTCTCTTGAAATTGATGAGGTAACTGCAGCTATTACTGACACTAAATGAANTGTCCTAATGCATCCCTTACTTTATACAGAAGTGAACAGCTTCATCAAGCCCAGGCACTTCATTTAGATATTCTCCTGGGAACTGTGAGCTGTGTAGTCAGTGGCTAGAGCTAGAGGAGGAGGCCAAATTCAGGTTTTCCTGAGCTGACTTAAATCCAAGCCTTGTGAAGTTAAACACCTCCACTAACCCTCTTCCTGCAAGGTGTGCCTGGCATCAGGCTTTAAAAACTTGTACATTCAGATACCCCTAAGGCTCACTGAGTCTGGTAAGAAGTCTTACAATACGTGACAGTTTTGGTGCATTTACTGCAAGAAAGAGCTTTTTCTTTTTTAACTGAAGCAGCAGTGTTGCCTTGCAGGAAGGAAATCTTACTGGGNCCCTTACTTTATACAGAAGTGAACAGCTTCATCAAGCCCAGGCACTTCATTTAGATATTCTCCTGGGAACTGTGAGCTGTGTAGTCAGTGGCTAGAGCTAGAGGAGGAGGCCAAATTCAGGTTTTCCTGAGCTGACTTAAATCCAAGCCTTGTGAAGTTAAACACCTCCACTAACCCTCTTCCTGCAAGGTGTGCCTGGCATCAGGCTTTAAAAACTTGTACATTCAGATACCCCTAAGGCTCACTGAGTCTGGTAAGAAGTCTTACAATACGTGACAGTTTTGGTGCATTTACTGCAAGAAAGAGCTTTTTCTTTTTTAACTGAAGCAGCAGTGTTGCCTTGCAGGAAGGAAATCTTACTGGGTTACCCCTTCTGATAGACAACTATGTTCCACCACTGGAAGGACTGCCTATGTTTATCCTTCGCTTGGCCACAGAGGTAAATTATCCCAATGACTTCATTAATGCACAATTACTTTTTTAACTTTACAGTTAAGCAACTCCAGCCTTTGCAGTTTGTGGTGCAGCTTAAATGTACTGTTACTTACTCCACATACTTTTGCTGTGGTTACTGAATAGCTGTGCTTTGCCTCTGTACTCATAACTACTGATTGAATGAGCCTATATTTTGATTTAAAAGCCTGCATTCTTACCTTCTGTACCTTTACCTTACCAGCACAAAAATGACCAATCCATAATTATGATTTTTCCATATTAAGAATCTCTATCAAGTCTCTTGACTGCTAGCAAGACTCTATAAAATAACTTCTTTTTCCTGTAACAGGTAAACTGGGATGAAGAAAAGGAGTGTTTTGAAAGCCTAAGTAAAGAACTTTCCATGTTCTACTCCATCAGAAAGCAGTATATAATGGATGAAGCCAACTCAACAAACTCTCAGGTGCAAGAATACTGTAACTAGTCTTAGGAACAGATAACAGACATATAACAACACACAGGAAACTTCTGCTCTTTCAGCTCTAGACTTCTACTCCCAGCTCTTTCAGTGAAGTGAATCAAGTAGCAGTGTGGCAACATTCTGAAAGAATGTGGCTTAAGTTTTCTGAAGTATTATATGTATTGAGGGAACCTTTTGGGCATTGCAGTCTACTTAATATTATTGTAAGAGTCCTTGGCCTCTGAGTCTAGCATGTATTTTTATGGTATATTTTTATAGAATAATGATGCATATAAATTAAGAATCTAAGTATCTGCTTAATCATTCAGTTAAACTCACCCATTTTGCAAGTGACTTTACAGAGCTTAAAATTCACTTGAATGTATAGAATGAACTTGTCTAATACTAGCAGAATTTTACAATTACTGTAGTCTTAAATAATAAAGTTTTTTAAGGAGTGCTCTCCTCTGGTAAAAGAGAACTTTAGTTTAATTGTCCTTTTTTTGTTCCTGTATTTCAGAATGAAGATTCTGACTCTGGTTCAACAACATGGAAATGGACTGTGGAACATGTGCTTTACAAAGCTTTTAGGACTCATCTTTTGCCTCCTAAACACTTTGCAGAAGATGGCAATATTTTGCAGGTTGCTAACCTGCCTGACCTGTATAAAGTTTTTGAAAGATGTTGAGCAAGTAGTTATTGACTGTTTTTTTCAATAGGCATCGTTTGTGTTACATTCAGTTTGACTTAGTAGAAGACAAAGCTGGAATCTTGATGGAGGAAAGAAAAAGGGGGGATTTAGTATCATACTAAACTACTAACATGACAGCAAATAGGTCTGTTTTCCTCTGTTGATTGAAATATAAAAAGAATCATTTTAGCTTTGTCTAAACTCAACTGAAGTTCCTAAAACAAAATCTCCACTTATGCCCTGAGTTTCCCTATTAACCAATCTGCTGACAGATTACAGATTCCTAACAGAATACAACTTCTATTGAAGAAAATTAATTAATTTAGTTGAAATGTGCTTTAACTTTGCTCGCTTCTTGAAATCAAAATAGGTTACCTGCCTTTGGTTTTAAGCTTGACTGTTTTCTGACAGTACCTGCAATGCCAGTGTATGTGCAAAGCACCTAAAATCATCTGTTGCTGCAAGAACTAATCTTGTAATATTTCAGGCCCCTTGCTGAAGTGAGGCAAACCCCTTCCCTCTTAATCAGGGATTCAGAAAATAGAAATGGGAATGCTCTGGCAGATAGTAAATGAGCACTCATAATATTCATTGTCTCCAATTTAATGAGTAGGGCTTGGGAGATCTGCTACTTACAAGGCTGTGTCCCAGCAGGGATGTTTTTCCAAGTCCAAGAGTCATCTAGCATCCAAACTAAAAATGAAAGCAAGCTTCAGTTTTGCATTGTAAAGATTTCTCTTCCATTTGAAAGCAGCTCTGGTACAAGGAAAAGCATTATTGCTCTTGCATTGCAAAGGACCCAAATGCTGCCTTGCTTTGAGAACTACTCTTGAAGGGCAGCAGTTTGCAACAAGAAAACATCTGACACGAGTCTAAAAGGATGATTCCTCTCAGATGGGCACCTGCTGACTGCACGTCTAACACAGAGGCTGTGTAACTTCAAATATTTTGGGGGTGCTAAGTGCAGGTACCAATCATTTCCCTCCTGTGATGAGGCAGCTTGGAAAGTGTGGAAGTACTCAACAGTGGAAAACCCACGGTGTTCCAGAAAGATCTTCTTCCTTCTGCTCCCCCTCTTTGCTGGCAACCCTNAGGAAGAACTCTGTGGAACATCCAAAAGAAGCTGGACCCTGACATGTTCATGTGAGAAATGTCTATAACCACAGACATGCTCAAATTGTACACTGTGTGGCAGCATGTGCCCCCTCATGCCATGTAACAGTAAGAGCTCCTGATCACACTGTTCTGCAGGTTCCTAAACCCTCACAATATCAACAACCCCAAAACCATAAGTATATTCCAAGTTATGTTCATTTTCTCCCTTTTGGTATTTTTTTAACCTTTTGGTATTTAATAGAAACCTGATTACATAGTGTCAAGTTTCTGGCACAAAGTGAAAAATATAATAAAGCTGAAATAGTTTGGTGGGTTTTTTTGTTTCAGTCTATCTATTTCAGAGCTTTGAGCAACCTGGTACAGCTTAACTGCCTCCCTAAGGGTAAAAAAATGCAAGAAATCTTTCTTGCAAAATCTATTTTGAAGATAGCAATAAATCATTAATCTAAACATGCCTAAGCCTTTCATGGATACACAACTAGCAGCTAATGCTGTCAATTTGGTCAAAAGCTTGCTAGGTTTTGTTTTTTCTTTTAGATTCTTCATTCAAATCTCCTTCTTGAAAANATGGCAGCTCTACTGGAGAATCGTGTCTTCCTGAACCAGCCCAGCAAATGACATCTGAAGTGGCCACAACCCACATCTTCCTTCCTGGCAATGAGGGGGCACCAAGATGTTAGAGAATATAGGACCTACTAATGGAAATGACATTTGTGTTGTGATTCCACTGTATCTTGCCCTTNCTTTTCCCCTGAGTACTGAACTGCAGGAAGAAACAGTGCTGAGAACAGGTTGAATTTACTATCCAGAGGAATTCCATAGAGCATATATTCACCCCAGAAAAAGTAGTGGCACATGCAGATTTTCTGATGGCAAAGCAACAAAATATCATCATGCATTACCCATGTTTTAACATTTTTATTTTAGAAAGTGAACATAACCATTAAAAAAAAGAAAATGCATGGGGTTAAAAAAAAAGTAAACATAAAACTAATGACAAGTTGCAACAACATAAAATAATTTTATCTAGTGAGCCCCAACAATTATTAAATATACTTCCACCACAGAGAAGTTTTACTTCATTAAATTACCAGTCTCTTGATTAGGTACACAAGACAACACTTTCCAGTAATTACCTAGTCATTAGAAGATCAACTTCAGGAATCACTGAATAATAAAATACATTGTGGACAAATACTTCCATACCACCTGGGAGGCAGCCTAATA
>WEIV01025709.1:1627-71694 GCA_013390005.1 Calyptomena viridis
TCTAACAACACACAGTTTATCTTTCCATGCTTCAGTAATCCTGCATGTGTGCACAATCAAACCAAGAAGCCTGTGGGTCATGGCTACAGGCAATCTCTCAGAGAGATCTATTTCTTCTTCCTAATTATGTCATCATTAGAATATAACCAGTTGCATGTCTTCCACAGGGGTAGCCATTCATTAACACAGACAGATAAGACTGTGGTCCATTGAAAGTAATGAAGTGGAAACATCCGCATTAGTTTNCCACAAAGCACTGTCAGGCACCTTCTACTGTAACTGTGCAAGTTGTACAAGCCAGACTTCAAATATATAAAATATTTTTACTGTAAAAGAAACTAATATACTCTCCATATCACTGGTACAAACAAAAACAATGCTAAGTTAAACAATGGCAAGAAATTCAGGTAAAAAAGGTAGCAAAATGTGTATAGTAAAGACAATGTAAATGTACACTAAAGCCACTGAATATAGAGCCACTGAATATACATGTCTTACGAGTTTGTGAGACCTCCATCACTGGAGCTGTTTAAGGTTGGACATATATCAACATAATTCTTGACAGATAAATTTTAATCTTGTTTCGGAGCAGGGAACAGTTGATATGGTCTTAAAATGCCTTCTGGATCTGTATTCCATACTTCAGTGATTTTTTGCTATGTTATGGCAAGATCAGAAAACTCCATTAAAGTTCAGCAACCCAAAGTGCTAATTGCTGTGCAAGTGCTATTTTAAGAGACAAATCCTTCCTTGGAGAATTTATGATCTCATTTCAGATAAGACACAAGGAGAGGTTACAACAGTCAGAGGAAGGCAGGATGTCGGAACAGTGACAGACAATAATTGTACAGTTTGTTATTTTCAAAGTGCAATTTGTGCTTTCAATCATGTAAAAGATCTTAAAAAAAGATAGTTTCATGAAATGGACAGCCATGATCTGTTAACCATTCACCTCTGAGTGATGGGTTACTCTGGCAAAATCCATGCAAATAGTGTCTATTTGGACAAACAGACTTGTTAGCTTGAGGAGTGGGGAGAACCAGGAGGGGATAATTTCCATTCAGTCTTGGCTGTAATATCAAAATAGGCAGAAATGTACCTATTCTTTCTTCCCACACATCTGCACCTTACATATCTCACTGCTCTCCCCAAGCTCCTTATGCAGTCCTGAGGGCAGCTTGGATCACAAGCTCAATTTTAATGGTCTGAATTGCTCTCTAAAGAGGACTTTCCCTCTCCATAGAATCACAAAACTCTTTAGGTTGGAAAAGACCTTTATGANACTCTAAAGATACATATACTGTTAGCTTTCTTTTCCCAGTTGATCTAACCTTTCCTGTTGAAATAATCTTTGACTAGGAACTCACTTCACTGTCAAATCTCCATTTTCTAAATCTCCAATTCTTTTAATCATCTTTGTGGATGCACAGGTAGAATGGGCAATAATCCAGTTAGCCAATCCAGAAGCACATTGAGAAATCCCACCCAGAATAAAATATTTGGATGATGTAACCCATTATATCAGAATCTTTAATTTTCCAAAATATATTAGTCCCCTGAGATGACAGTAACAAGAATTTTTTGTGAGAAGATCCAATTCTTTTCTCCTGCTATTTTACAACAAGTCTTTGCATTAATTTTTTCTTAATATAAAAAGCCTGAAAACTTTCCTGAGAAAAGGACTAGTTTGCATAATATGCAGATTATTTCAGTTGCTTGATCACTGTAATAAATGCCAGAGAAGATAAACAAGCACTCCTTGCAAATGAAGCATTGCATGCAAATTTCATTTTTATTGGAATGACACTTGGTGACCTATTCTGGAACCTTAAATTGATGAGATTTTCCTAACCAGGCATGGTTTCTAATATTAAGTTAATGAATATAAAAAGGAAAAACCTCCACGATTTTTATTTAAAAAATACATACATAAGAAACCTCATTAAAAATTTGGGACGGAGAATATCACATTGAAAATGCTTGAATAGTCAGAGATTATTACAAAGCTCAGAAGAGCAACATTTCATGAATAAATCAAAAGGTATTAAGATTAAACAAACATGTAAAGTTTGAAAATTAAAGGAGGTCAATTAATGAAAGCAACAAATTAATTCAATTTTCATTCAAGCACTTGACATTAAACTTGCTGCTGTAAAAATAAACTCAATTTCAAGGTGTTTGATGCAGAAAACCACATTACAAGAAGGTCAGAATTTGTCTCAGAGCTTCAATTCCTTGATTGCTGAGGTAAGACAAGCCATACATTTGTCCTGAGTGGTATGAGGATGCTGGATTTAAGTCATACAATATTCAAGTCATCTCATTTTGGATCAAATTTGCCTACTTGCAAGTAGAAAGGTAGTTATATCTGACATGTAGTATTTTCTTTTCAACAATGTGGATACTACACTTTATTTGAGATGGAATGAGGGTGTACTTCTGATGCTCAGTGATACACAGAAAGATCTGAAAACATATCAGCCCTGGTAAACAACAGAAGGATGTTTATATGCGTTGTGCTGTGCCACTGTATTGAGACAAAATATGGCTGGAATGTGGATTTCATCAGTAAGGTCCCAATGACAATTTTTTAACCTATTCCAGTGCCATTGAAAAATTATATTAATAGGACCAGGAACCACAACTCCTCAGTAAATGTGATTTTTTTTGCTGCACACATAATGTTCCAGAACAAAAAGAGAACAGGCTCTTGTATCTATGTCACAAACTTGAAATGTAACACAATTGCAGAGCTCACAAATATTTCCTTCAATGCTTCTCCATACAAAGTTCTCTGTGGATAATNNNNAATGGTCTGAATTGCTCTCTAAAGAGGACTTTCCCTCTCCATAGAATCACAAAACTCTTTAGGTTGGAAAAGACCTTTATGATTATGAAGTCCAACTATTATCATAAGATCTAAGTGTTATCCAATGGATAAACTAAAAAAAATGACAATAAAGATTTCAGTATTTGTTAAAGTTCAACTTCTAGAAATCTAGTTCTTTCTCATGTTTTAATTAAAGCCATGTGAACTGTGCCTTTCATTAAAGAGTATATTTTAATTTATTAAAGACCTGTTCCTTTGCAAGGTTTCTTTCTATTATATGTGACTTGCCACCATGACTCACAATGTTTGTGTAGAAATGATTCTGCAGCAAGTACTGTAGAAAACAAGCCCGATTTCAGAAAGCTTGGCCAAAATACTTTCCATCACCTAATATCTATATCAAGACATGTAATTTGGGAGCAGTTTGCTTTCTTGTGCTAAGTTTTTGAGTTTTGTTTTTGTAAAGCTAAACCAATAATTTTTTTCTGGTAGGAAAAGCTTTTTCCACAGATATCCCTAAATAAAGACTACAAAGAGCCTTTTGCATGTTTATAGACANAGTTAATGAATATAAAAAGGAAAAACCTCCACGATTTTTATTTAAAAAATACATACATAAGAAACCTCATTAAAAATTTGGGACGGAGAATATCACATTGAAAATGCTTGAATAGTCAGAGATTATTACAAAGCTCAGAAGAGCAACATTTCATGAATAAATCAAAAGGTATTAAGATTAAACAAACATGTAAAGTTTGAAAATTAAAGGAGGTCAATTAATGAAAGCAACAAATTAATTCAATTTTCATTCAAGCACTTGACATTAAACTTGCTGCTGTAAAAATAAACTCAATTTCAAGGTGTTTGATGCAGAAAACCACATTACAAGAAGGTCAGAATTTGTCTCAGAGCTTCAATTCCTTGATTGCTGAGGTAAGACAAGCCATACATTTGTCCTGAGTGGTATGAGGATGCTGGATTTAAGTCATACAATATTCAAGTCATCTCATTTTGGATCAAATTTGCCTACTTGCAAGTAGAAAGGTAGTTATATCTGACATGTAGTATTTTCTTTTCAACAATGTGGATACTACACTTTATTTGAGATGGAATGAGGGTGTACTTCTGATGCTCAGTGATACACAGAAAGATCTGAAAACATATCAGCCCTGGTAAACAACAGAAGGATGTTTATATGCGTTGTGCTGTGCCACTGTATTGAGACAAAATATGGCTGGAATGTGGATTTCATCAGTAAGGTCCCAATGACAATTTTTTAACCTATTCCAGTGCCATTGAAGAATTATATTAATAGGACCAGGAACCACAACTCCTCAGTAAATGTGATTTTTTTTGCTGCACACATAATGTTCCAGAACAAAAAGAGAACAGGCTCTTGTATCTATGTCACAAACTTGAAATGTAACACAATTGCAGAGCTCACAAATATTTCCTTCAATGCTTCTCCATACAAAGTTCTCTGTGGATAATCCACATTTATTCAAAACTTAAAGATGAAAGACAAGTGGAAGACGACCTCTGATCTTGAAATCTTTGCAAAGAAATTGCTTAGATAGGCATTTATAAAATACTTAAAACTTGGTAAAGAATTTAATTGGTATTATATCAATTTCATCAATATCAATTATTAATATCAATTTCATTAGTATTTTGAAGAATGGCTAATAACACAGAAAGACTTCTTTGGAATCCAGTTTACCTTAGGCTTCACTATATTTTGTGCTAAGTAATTTATGTCTTTGACATTTTAAGTGCTAAGACAGCTAATAATGAAAATTAAAATTTCTCCCATTCTTGCAGCAGAGACACTACCTACTAGAACACCTACTAGAACTACCTACTAGACACTAACTACTAGAACTGGTCTATGAAAAAAAGATACTTCTAGGTCTAGATGCCTGCTCAAATTCTCTCTGCCTGCTCAAACTAAGCAGTAGTCTGTAGGGAAGGATATACAAAGGATGCAGGTGGTAGAAGGAAATTGAGCATTGGAAGACACTAGTTACCCTTTACCAAAATATGTCTACAGAAATACAGGAATCACAATTTTTTCTAAATTATGATTTTATAAGCCCATATTTCACCATGGAATGTGATCTATGTAGAAAAAGCCTAACACCCTTGGTACAAAGTAAGGAGGAAAACCTTATTTATTTCACAAAATCTCTAATACATGTCTGAATCTGAGTAGGATTGTGTTCCTCGGTGAAGCCTACCCCTTTCACAGCACCCTGGGAAACACAAGCATGAAAATGCTCATGCACTCTGGCAACACATTCCCAGACCTCTGAGCTTTTGACTCGGTGCATACTCATGAAAAGTCATGCACAGTTAGTTCCAGCTAAATAATATATTCTTCCTTTGGGAACTGTTTTTGTTTATATTTTTATTATTCTCCAAGGTTTAGCTAAAACAATAGATTTTATTCAAAATGTCAACTCAGTTCCCAAAGGTATCTTCAGCATAAGGCATTTTTAATCTTTATTTTACTGATAGGGAAGCTTTTGAAAGGAGACAGGGGGACAGACAAGCATATACTGAGTCCACAGTAGCAAAACCCTTAGTCCATCTTCTATCTTCCACTCATGACACTGTACCCTGGCCTTTAAGAAAATCCTTTTCCACAGCGGAAGAATAAAACTTTTCTGGATGTAGTTATTTTAAACCTTTGCAAAACACATGGGGTTTTTTTTAAGAAATACAGGATTTTATAAAGTGGATCATCATATAGCATCAAGCATTTAATAATTCTTATTAAAAATCTTTGCTTGAGGCCTTGGCACTGATGGTATGATTTGTTCTACTCCTAGAAATACAGTATTTGAGGGTTTTAGGTCAAAAAAGTTTTTAATAAAAATTAGTTACCTATTCATTTTATGACTTGTTGAAAATCATAAGAACCTAGGACTCTCATGAGAACATGGGACCTTCTCAATTACAATTACTGATCAAGCTTACCAAGGTTTTCTTAACTCAAATATGCACACATTTTAGATTACTTACTGGTTTTAATCAAGACAACTTCCTGTTTATATTAGTTTTTTTTTTATTTCATAGAGTTTCTTTTTGTATTCATTCGCTGTTGTATGGTTTCATTTTGAGTTGAAAGAAATTTATGCATTTTTATTTGCATGAGCTGCTACAGCTGTACAGTATTCATGCGTTCCTTCTAAATGCCTCAGAGGGTATCAAACCCAGCAGATACCGTTCAGCGTTACAGAACATAAGCAGAACAGAAAAGCATAACGAAGTCCTATCTGGGACAATGTCTGAGCTGGGTAGTTTGAAATACTAACAACATACCATCTGTGTTTTAGTGAGGGTTAGCTACTGTTTAAATGATTGTGATTAACAGCCAGAGCTTTATACACTAACAAGCCAAGTTTAATTGTAATTCTTTGGAGAGCAATCATCAGTCTACCCTGCAATTATAGACAATGAGTGTTGAATTAGAAGCAAAGAAAAAGAACATGAAATAACTTTCAGACTTAGAAAAGCAGGCTATTGAACTAAAATCAGAGGTGAGATGACTGATGAGAACTGTGATTCAATCTAATATTGCTGATATGCCAGAAAAAGATCAAAAGAAATGACAATTCAAAGAGTTACTGGGAAAAAATAAGGAACATGTCAGGAACATAATCTACATTAAATGGACAGAAAAGCAGCATATAATTTCAGAAAAAAAAAACAAACCAAAACCCCAAACCAAAGCAACAAAAAACACATAAACATTTGATTTTGCAACAGAATTGTGATCTATAGAAAAATTTTTGCTTTCCTTCATGCCTTTTTTTTTTTGCTGACTGCTGAATGCTGAATCAACACTTTGACTTGTGCCCACTCACAACAGATGTGCTCTTGCTTTTACTTTCAACTTGATCTGAAACTGTAATAAGCAAAATTAACAAACTATATAAAGTTTCATTGAAATCTTTAAGTCAAAGTTCATTTTTTTGAGAAAAGAGGAAGACAACTAATGGCCCAAAGCAGGGTTTCAGTAGAAAATGAGTCTTATTTACAACAAAGACACAAAGGGAGGTTTTTTTTAAAAGTGTGAGACAGCAAAAAGATTAATTATTAAATTAACACACTTGATTCATCTGTTAAAAGAATGTTTAAGAAAC
The DNA here is from genome assembly GCA_013390005.1 of Calyptomena viridis. Lineage (NCBI taxonomy): Eukaryota > Metazoa > Chordata > Aves > Passeriformes > Eurylaimidae > Calyptomena > Calyptomena viridis. The sequence continues at coordinate 8,606 of WEIV01025709.1, forward strand.
AGATATCAATATCTCGTAATTGTTAAAAATTTCTATTCCTTTATGACGGGCAGTCTGTAGCAGGTCACACCACACAGAAACTAGAAATCATACAAGTAAGTCCTAGAGGTGATATGGAATCATGAAAGAACTGGCAAAATATGTTTAAAATTTCCTTCCAAACCCTAAAAACAAACAGTACAGTCAAACTTGCATAAGGAAAAGAGGGGGACATTTAGCTTTAGGAGAGTGAAAATGCTCCCTGATTGCTTCTTCTCAGTCCTGAAGTACAGCTGTTGGGCATTTGACAATGATTCAGCCTCTAGTCTTACAGCTCCCTTTACAACCCTCTCCCATTCTCTGTCTTGCACCAAAAATTGAATTTCCCTGCCTCAGGGACAGATCTTGCTGCTGCTGTACTGAGAAAGAAAAGGAGCTGAAAGTGCAGCAAGACAGAAAAGAACGGTGCGAGACATGGAGTCTGGTTTGCTACACCCACTGCTACCAGAGTAGGTGGGACAGGGAGGAATCTCTCTCCAAGATTTGCAACCTCCTCCATATTTCCTGCCTTTGAGAAAGAGAAACTGTCACCAGTCTGCCTCTGCATGGCTCTCCTTCAGGCAAGACAGACAGCTTGGCCAGAGTGGCTGCTTTTTGCAGAGTGCTACTCCAAGCAACCCCTCGCTTCATATAGGTCTGGAACACCCCACACCTCCACTCCTTCCAGCACCACACAGCTCCCTTTCCTCCACCACCTGTTCGATGTTCACACCATTGTGACTTGCTCTCTTATGCAGTGCACCTACAGTCTTGCTGCTTTGTGTCTTACAGGGGTGTTAAAGACGTTGCCATTTATCGGCCACATCTGCTCTCTAGCCCCCTTCTCCAGCAACATAAGCAGCTTTTGCCTAGGGCCTTAATCATCAAAAATCTTCTCCTTGCCTGATTAGCTTCTATTTTGTCAATTTGATGCTTTTCTTGAGTACCCACTCCATCACTCCCTGCTTCTTTAGCAGTCTGTGGAGAAAAAAAGGCTTCTCCATTTGTTTTTTCAATTTCTTGTTTTTTCCCCCTTTATTTTTTCTAGGTAGCTCAACACTCTCCTCTTCATACTCCTCACCCCAAAATGCACATTTAGGATGTTTAGTAACTTCAGGAAAGGGAGTTAAACACCTGACCAGGTTTTTGCTTTTGCTTTTTTATTTTTAGGTTGCAAAACTACTGACCTTTAAACAATAGTTTCCCAGAGCCACTGCATATACACATACATCAAAAGGGAAAAATACTCCACAGTCATCTGAAGTAAATATATCAAATCATCAACTATGACCCTTATCTTGGAATGACCCTATACAATTCTGGTGATATTTATTTTCAGGGATAGGACAGAGATTTTGCAATACTCTTGTCTTAGGAGCACATAACTGTTATGAAGGTTGATTTTGAAATGCGAAGGAAACAAAATCAACTAATTTTACACATCTATCAGCTATGGAATTTTTAAAAATTTAAATCTTTGCTCAATTGATAAGCCTAATTCATTTAAAAATTAATATATTGGAATTGAAAGGTTATCTTTATCTCATTTTATCCATTGGTATGAATATGAGATTTTTCTTACCATATGAAAAATACTTGCTTTTTCACTGTCTTTTTCATAATCTCTCTGGTAGCTGACACGATGGTATCTCAGCAACTCTGATCCCTATAGAAGCTCTGAGGTTTCTGAGATGCATTGTTCATCTTCAGCAGGCTTTACTGTAAATTATTCTTTCTATTTAGGATTATTCTTTGCAAGAATCATGTGGAACTACCATNTATAGAAATACATACTAATTACACACCACAACAATACAGGAGGATGAAGCCTCTTTTCTTTTTAATGAACATTTTGTCTATTAATGCTCATATTTATTGCATGGCCACAGCAGTTCTGATTCTGAACTATGGATCAAGCTCCCATTGAATTGTGCATGTTTGACAGGAGAACTTGGGAGACAGTGAGCCACGAAACATTGCTCAGTACCCTAGAGAGCCCTGACAGAGAACTTCTGTCAGAGCAGTATTACCTTTTTCACTAGACTGGATGTAGAATTGGCTTCCAAAGTGGCCTCATGTTGAAGCACACACTCAAAAAAAAAAACCTGGATAGGAATAAAAACCAACAGGAGCTAACTCAGATTTGTCTCTGCAGACAGGAAAACTCAGAAGGAAAATACTTTTCTTTAAGCATAAGAATAATGGCGATCCCATGGGATGCCAGTATATTTACTTGGATTGTTTAGAGGAATCATAGAAAAGCTGCCAAGAAGAAAGGATCATGAACATGTGGAAAAGAAGGAAAAGCATTTTGCCTATAATCATCTTTCTCCCCCTTGAGTGCAGCTATATAGCGGAACTTCACCTGGACAACCAGACCAGGTGGGTAAACACAGGTATGCTGTCCTATTTCTATAAAAATATAGGGAGTTTTGATTTGTAGTTCATCATGGAGCATGGATTATGAGGTTTTAGAGACGCCATGCTAAAATATTGGCCTTTGCAAAAGTGTTTTCCAAAGTAAAAAATCTTTCCTGAATTACTGCAAGTAAAAAACTATAGCCAACAAATTTTTATTTATATACATATTTTTGTGTATACATATATTATATATATATATGTATGTGTTAAGTATATACATGTGGTTATACATATGTATATAAGAAATGTCATAACCAATAAAGATTTTGCAACTTGTGTTTGCCAGATACTTCGACGGTTATTTTCTTTTCTATATAAAAGTTATTTTTCTAAAGACTACTATAATCTCAGATATAGATATATTTGGTTTACTGGTTAGATCACATGATCTAATTATCCTCAAATTCCATAAAAGAAGACCACCTGGCAGCTAAGAACACAGTTATTCTTAAGCCTATGCAGTATAAATTGTAGGATGGATCTATATCTTTGATACATATAATTTATAAGTGTAGACTATTTGAACTTCTATTTTAAGATACTTGGATTTGTTTGGACCAAACCAGAAAAGACAGATTTAGCAGCTCAAAGTAGAAATTAATAAGTGTGTGAGTGTGAAATTAATTTGAAAATGAAAATTACGGCATCTGGTATTAAAAGCTTTACTTTCAAACATAGTTTTTCATAATCTATTTAGAGCAAAGACAATCCATGTTCATTTTCCAATTAAGTGTACAGAGTTGAGTGCACTGCACATAATTTTTCTTTAATTCATTCAGGACAACATCTACAAATAGAGTCAGCAGAATAAATTCTTCTTTCAGTGCAGGAAAGGGAGAAAACATTACATATCTGTATCTTTAGAGTTCTCATAACCTATGGTAATTCTTATTTGAAAGACTGTTATTGATTTTATACATTCATACTTTTTGACAAGTTTGATACTTTAAAGAAGGAATAAGTAGAATGAGAGAGGTAAAGTGCTGTAAGCAAGAATAAACCTGATACATTTTATCTTTAAGTTTACTCATTACCAACATATCTGAGTCCCTAGGGAATAGAAACTTATGAGAAAATTTTAATTGTGAGTTGCAGTCAATATTTGTCATATTTTACTTTACATTTTCGTAAAGACGCGCCCTAAACAGGTCCTGCTAAGAAGAATTGAGATATAAATAAAATTACACTACTCAGAAAGGCTCAGCTGTTTATGAACTTGAATGGAATGAGATGCAATCAAAGTCCCAGGCTGATATTTTGTGCAATGGATAGACAGAAGGATATGTTGCCCAACCTCAGTGATGGACAAGGGCTGTTGCTGCAGCTGGTATATATTATTAATCAGGATGTAACCTTCAAATTATCCAGAACAAGTTTACTTTAATATGACAGTGGTGGAAAATATTGTATTCCACTACTAACATAAATATACACATTTCCTATTAATTTAATATATGTTTTAAAATTAACTTCAAAGAAATATTTGATTTAAACTGGAAGTGACAGTAATCTTCAAAGAGACTAATCCAAACTTTTAAACATTTTCTCCAGAATTTTGTTTCGATGATGTAGTTAAAATACCAAGGTCACCACAAAATAGTCATAAAATCTGGTCAAACTGCAGAAGTGATAAATTGTCTTAAAAATGCCAGGATTATTTTAGAACTTTTTTTATTTTTAACTTGCTTTCTGTGTTGTGTCACAAGGTCCCATATTTTAAGTTGATTTTCCTGCACATAACATGAAACTAGTTGTGTTTTTATTTTCTTTTTGGCCTGTTTTAACTAGGAGGCTAAATTCCTGTGGCTCCATAATGCAGTAAGTCAAATACACGTGGTTTTGGTTATGCTTTTCTGTCTATATATAGATATATACACCAATTAATCAGAAGGTGTATTAGGCAATTAGAAAAGCTTTCCATTTTGGAAGTTATGTTAGCTCGGAAAATTTTGGAAAATGTTAGTTTTACTCTGATAAAGTCTTAAATACTTTTGATTTAGTGTCCAAGGATTTGTATCCAAAAGCAATGAGGAAGGTAAATTCTGCCTGAAATTGTGGATTAAGTTAAGTAACCACAGAGTTAAAAGATCTATAACTTGAATATCTCTTATAGAGAGAGTTGATGAAGGTTAAGATCTCTCAAATACTAGGTATAACTCTACTAGAAATAATCAATTGACATTTTATTCCATGTATCTATTTTTATACAGTGTTTATCTTAAAGCCATCAGTAAAATTCCAAGCAGGCTTATTTAAGTTTACATAGTGAACATCCCATTGTTATTGGCTTAGAAACTGGCAGCTAAAGTGCAGTAATCATTGTTTAAAATAGGGCCTTGCTGCAAATAACATTATGTCTACAATTTTCAGATACTTTTATATCAATATTTTGAGATGAATAAAAGTATGCAGATTTTCCTAAGAAGACATGTCTTCATGTCTTTGCTTTGGGAATATATTTGAAGAAATGGAACTCTGCTCATTGTGAGCTCCAGAAATAAAATATGTATGGAATTAAATGCACCCGCACAGAAAAAATTCTGCATTCTTGTACAGACATTTGATATGTGAATCCATTTTCTGTGTCACCTTTGAAGGGGACAGCATTTTCTTTTAATGTGTAAATGAAAGAACAAAGCATGTAAAAACTTTCCCAGGCAGATTCCATCATTGTTCTTTGCATTGTTAATTGGACACTGATGGAAAGAAGTAGCCATTCAAACTCCTTGCCTGAAGACAGTAGACAGATATTACCATTTAAAATGCAATTATGGTCTCAGAGTAATCCTCAGTCCTGTGTTAGAAGCTCATGCCAATGGAAATTGAATGGGAGAGACACCATCAATAAGATGAAAAAAATCTCCATTCACAGGAGTCTTCAGACATTAAATTAATTTGCTGATGATTAAATAGTCTCTAACAACAATCTTGTAACATATTTCAGAATGGAAATCCACTAGACTTGGAGCTGGCAACATAAAAGGCCCAGCTTTGACCTGCTTATCTTCATAAAACAAGCCCAAATGAAGGGCATCACCAGTATCCTTACTTCTTCAGGTTGGTTTCTTCTGTCTGGATTATTAAATCACAGAGAAAGAACGATTTACTCCATTTGGTCATTAAATCTCCCCCAAATGACAGAATGGGCACTATGATTATTGCATAAAGAGAAACTTAAACCAGACCTCTAGTTGTGAGAATCACCACAATTACAGTTCCAGCCATTGACACAGTTAAGGTGAATATCCAGGGGGTAGTATCACACCCAGCATAGACATATCCACAGCACATGCTTTAAGACCTGTAGCCTGGATGCTGGTTTTCTTCATGTGAGTGGCACCTGGGCTAGAAAGCTAATTTCTGAGTTAAATTTCTTTATACTAGTGCTTGCTATACAGAACCTTTACCATGAAATAAAACAAATAGTGACTTCTCTGCCATTTTTCCAACTTTATTTTTTAAATTACTTTCCATTTTTTGCCAGCTCGCTCCTTTTGCTTCTTTCCATGATGTGGATGAAGAGGGAACAAACAGTTCTAATTCCCAAAATCAAATGTCAGACTAAAATGTGCTTCCAGATGAATTCACCCTAATTCTTAGTAATTCCAAGCGATTTCTTCCTTTTTGGTACTATTTAAAATGCTTTTAACAAAATGTCACTGCACAGTAGCATTTCTCTCTCTCACACATACAGACACACACAAATATCACTGGCTATAAACTGTGTACAATAAAGATGCAATAAATATAAATGTAGATTATTTTTCCATTGTACCTTTTATTTTTCCAAAAGACTGGTCTGCTGACAGACTGACTTACTAAGAGATTTTATTTGAAATCATAAATAACTTGTATCCACTGATCTAAATTAAATTAATATTGTAGAGATAGTGTTACAAGTAAAAATATTATGAAGAATAATGCAGGTTGGACAAAAGCAAGTTTGAAATATTCATCATATAAAGAAATTATCATTCCATTTCACATTCTTAGAGTAACTGACATTGTAATACAAATGCCCTTAAGAGTTGTGCTTAGAAAATAAATCTTTGAATCAATATTAAAACCATCTTTGTAACCACTCAGAGATTACATGATATGCAGAAAGTGTATTCTGTTATGGCTGTAACAACAACATAAATTAATTTCTCCTGTTTATTGTCATTTCTTTCACAAGACCCCGAAACACTCACTAAACCAGACCTGTCTGATTCCCAAGAAAAGCTGAGACAGCATGAAAGGCTGGATTATACCAATACCTAGTGGTGAATCCAAAACATGACTTGATAGTCCTGATCTCAGCTTTCCCTATTATCAGTTCTTTCCATCTATTTTCAGCATACCACGGAAGAAAGGCACTGCAAATGTGAACAGTCTTTTGAGATTATGAAGAGAGCAATTTAGACGAACAAAGAGAGCACATACATTAATTCAATTTTGAAGAGGTGTATGTGGGCATCTTAGATTGACCTCTGAGACTGAAGCCTCCCTGTTCTGCAGGATTACACAGAATACTGACATTTTTTCTTACATCTATCTTTTACCTTTATATCCGGCTTGATTTGTCCTCAGGCCCTAATCCTTCAGCCTAATTGGTTTTCCGTACTCCCTGATTAGCCTCAGGAGTGAGAAGTTCTCCATGTGCAGAGTAGAACCGCAAAAGCAGCCCTGGTACTGCTGTGATGTGCTGGTGGGCACTCACCACAGTGAAGGAAGAAGCACAAGGTTATAAGCTCCAATCCCATGAGAGCACTTCCCTCAAGGCCTGTTTATTATCTCAAAGCAATAGTAAGTCAAGTGCCAAAAGACATGACAATGGTCCCCAGAGGCTCTCTGGGGTCCAGTCACCTAGGACAGAGTCACGATCTCCTCTCTGATTACAGTCGTTTTCCCCTCTTGCTCCAGCAGCTATATGATCACTTAAATGCCTTACTGGTTGTGTTTACCTCTCACTACAATGTTTGCATCTAAACTCAACAGAAGGAAATGAAAATTCAGTAGAATTTTTGATTATGAAAAAGAATTTCTCAACTCTAAATTTTCATGGCAGATATATTAATGGAGATAAAATTAGGGCTTTTGTTCTCAAGGCTAAAAGACCATAGAATATCAATACAAAGGGTTTCCCCCCCAAAATAACCAAAAACATTGTCCATCTAGGTATTCTGTATTTTGGCTGATTTATTAGGATACTTTAGTCAATGCCAGCAATGTTTATCTCAGTAGGCCACTGCCAAAAAATAAAATAATTTGGAATTTGAAGCTCAGAACCACCTCCTTTGCTATCTATTACTATGCAACCTCCTACTATAAGCATGGCAAAACAAAAAAACCCAACACAACATTTTAAAACCTGTATGAATCACAGTATTTTTTTTCCCCCTCTAATTTACATCTTTCTTTAAAAGTGGTAGCCAATTTTGGACTACCCCTTGGATCTGGCCCAGAGTCAAATGACTTAGAAAACAGCATCTAAAACTGATATATGAGTTTCAATACAAAGCTGCAATAGAAAAATCCCATCCTGCATTCTAAAAAGGTTCTCTGGTTTAAAAGGCTATTGCCGGTACAAGCCCAGCAAGACAGTCCTAAGAAAGCCTTTTTACTTGTGTCTTCCCTAGAACAACGTAAGCAGAAAAATTACAAAACAAGCAATTCCTTGGTGCTACCAGTCCCCTATGGTACTGTGTCAGCAGGCACAAAGAGCACGCAGAGAAGAGAGTGCTTATCTTCAGTGAAGAAATAGGTGGTTCTTATTTCTACACCAATTTAGCTGTGATCCAGAGTTCACACAAAACTGGCATCATGAGGCAATCCTACGGTGAGGGGTGTAGAGGCATGTAAAACAATATAGACATAGTCAATCATGCATTCAAATTATAGATGAGCCTCAAGGGCACCATACTAAACCATACATTCGTAACTTGTAGTCTACAGAAATATCTTGCAGATTAATAATTATTTCTTGCATCCATATAAATACAGGGAAATAAAGGCTTGTTATTAATCAAGTTGCAGTCACTTCTAATCTAATTATTACAGTTCCTCATAATGACAGAAATGAAGCTGATATGTATGAAGGTATCTGTTTCTCTGGTGTCTTATTCTGACTTTCTGTGTTAGTATGGTGACTCACCAGCTCTTACATCACTTTATGACTCAAAGTATCATAGCTGTCTATGAAGTTTTGCCTTTGGAGCATGTCCAGAACTGCAAGAGCCTGTGTTGCCAAGTTGCTCACCTCCAGTGGATCAAGGTGCAGTGCTCTCAAATCAGCTGAAGTGCCAGTAGAACGAATAATCTCGCACTAACAGCCTACAATCCAGTTTAGAGCTTTTAATTAATTGCATTACAGCACTTCTGAAATGAAGCTTAACCACATGACCATATAACCACCATTCATGTTGAGGAAGTATCAAGCCTGAGTTTGCAAGTTCAAGAGTCATTGTAGCAATTATTCTTTAATTACGAAATATCAAGAATTTTTTTTTTAGGTACCAGCAAACAAAACACTTTGTCATCATAATGAAGAGAGTTACCAAGTGTATAGACATGACCCAAAATGAAGACTGTGGTCCTAGAAATCAGAATTCATTAGATTCTATGCTTTTCTTTTGTGGAATAAAACATTTTTATTATATTTTTTTGGTAGTGAACAAACAATATCCTTAAGTATAAGTCAGATGTATCAAAGAATCTTTAAATATTTTGGCTTTTTACTGTGTACTAACTTGCCTTTATTTGTTATGGCTGGTCTAAATTTCATTGTTCCTCAAAGGTACTACAAATACTGGAAAGGAGTATTCATATAGAATCATAGAATTACAGAATGCTTTGGATTGGAAGGGACCTTTAAAGACTATCTAGTTCAGCCCCTGTCACCACACACTGGGTTGTCTTTCACTCTTATCAAGTTGCTCAAAGCCCCATCCAACTTAGTCTTGAACAACTCCAATGATGTGGCCTCCACAAATTCTCTGGGTATCATGTGCCAGTGTTTCACCACATACATAATAAAAAATGTCTTCCTGATGCCCAGTCCAACTTGTATTATGTTTTTCCAAGCTGCTTTTGCTCACAGCATCCTCAGAATACAGAACTGGCTGGCCCTATAGCTGCTTTGTCTTCTCTCCCATGTTGCAGAAAATACATAGTGGAGGTAGAATTGCAACAAACTATTTGGAGGCTTTTGTCTGGTAATGTGTTGTTGTGGTGTGCAATTAGCATATATTTCTCACTGTATATTATTGTTCTGTTCTATGGTATGTTCTGTTATATGTGCCCTACCCCTCACCCCAGATGGTTTGTTCCCTTCCCTCGTTCTCCCTTCCCATTGGCTGGAGCCCCTATAAGAACCAGGGGCCGGGAGTGGGAAGGGCTCTTCCCTGGTTATCCCCCATAAGCTTGGACCCTCCAGGTGGCCTGTTGCCTCTGGAGAGAATAAACTTGTATTATATGTAACCAGGGAGGGCCGCCAGCAATTTCTTCGTCCTCCGTTTCCCTCAGCCATCCCCTGCGGAGCGCAGGGGATACACTTACCCCGGCAAGCCCTGGCAGGGGATGGCTACAATGTGTCACACAACAAGGAAAATTCTGGTTGCAATACCTGTGTATACATTTATTTTCACGCAATATTTATGGCTAGCAGGAGACAGCTAACAGAAAGAACAGAAGGATAGGCTGTTATCACTGTGGAAATGGAAATCTCTTCCAGGTAGAAAAACTTAAAATTTTGCTCCAAAAAAAAAGTTGGAAAGATCAAGATAAGGCTTGAGACAGCTTGCCTTATAGGGAACAGCCCTCTATTTGTGTAACTGGTAATGGAGAAGAGTCACTACCTTCAGTCTGTAGGGAACCACTTATAAAATAGGCCAGGGAATACATATTTCAGAAGTTATACTATTGTCTGTAAAATGTGTAGTTTCAATTTACAAGAAACACAAGCTTGATGTTCACAGAAATAATGTTGTTAAAATTGCCCTTTAGAACATTGATCCAGTGCTGGTAAACATCAGAAAGAGGACAGAAAGCTTGTTGCGACCACAAGCCAAGGACATAATGCCAATGAATTGCAGTGAAAACAAAATAAGAAGAATAAAACAGGTTTGAAAAACTCATAATGCCAAATACTTTTCTCAATAGTATTGCAGGTAGTAATACACTACCTGCAAACCAACTGCATTGCTGCCCATAAGAAAAAACTCATTTTGATCATCTGAATAGTTGCCTGGTAGATGCAATTGATTTGTCAGTAACAGTGTTAATATGCTAGGAATGGTAATGCAGTGACTTTGAGCACAATTTTATGCTTCCTTTGATATTCCAAATTTCTCAATTCCTGTCTCTGAACAAGAAAATCACATAATTACTTCTGCAAAGAGACTTTTTATAATCGAGTGTTTAATATGGACCTCTTCTTTCTTTAGAGTGTGAACTCTGAAATGTTAAACTCAATAGGAAACAATCAACATATGCACACACTTTTCAATAGATAGATAGATAGATAGATAGATAGATAGATAGATAGATGTGAATGTAAAAGTTGAACAGTGTGTCTTTCCTATCAAGTTTTTAATTTGCATAGGTTATCTCAAATTCTCCATTCCAAATATTTGGTCTCTTATATGAAAACAACAAACACAAACCAACTCATTTCTCAGCATGAATTTCCAGTTGCTTCACTACTTTCTCCTTCCAAGCTACTCACCTCTCACAAACGAGTGAACTCATGAGACCAAAATGTGATACAGCAAGTGAACTTTCTTGTTATAAAGGATTCAAATAAAAGATTAAAATCCAGACAGTAAAACAGAGCTTGAGATCAGATTTGTTTGTTTATAACTCCAAGTTTTGCTCATGATTCGGCTGTTAGCAATAAGATGAAATGACAGAATAGCACAGCTTCATGGAACACATGAGCTTTGGTAAAGCAGGGGTGGGAACAAGTATCCTAACATAAAAAAGAATATATTCTGCCTCCAAAAAGTGAGGAATTCATTGACAAATTCTGCACAGGCAGATATTTTTGTCAGCTTTGAAGAATTGTTAGTTAGAGTTATATTAAAATTACAGTTTGTGAAGGCTCACTTTCAGACCTTGAAGGCAAGAGATACTGCACAGTATCTCATTAATCTAGCTAAACTCCTCCCTTCCTCCCTCCCTGCCTCCTTTCCTCCCTATCTGCCTTCCTGCCTGTCTTCCTGCTTCCTTCTCTCCCTCACATCCTTCCTTCTCTGCCTTCTTTTTCTTCCTTCCTCTCTTCCTTCTCTTCCTTCCTCTCTTCCTCTCTTCTCTTTCCCAAAATGAGGCACCTAGGTTCAAACCATCCCTGCTTTGTGCTGCTTGCTGGCTGCACACAACAATGAGACGATGAGATGCTGGTTGGGGCAAGACGCAGCACAGCAGGGCACATGCCATTGCCATTGCCATTGACTGTTTTGTGGCTGTGCTTGAGACTCTGCCATGGCCCTGTGCTTGGCTTTTGGGGTGTTGTGGGAAAAAAGGTCAAAAAAGCAGTGACCTCTTTGAGAAGTAGGAACTTACAGGTCAAGTTCAAGGATATCTTTCCCGAATTGGCTCTCAAGGATAACCAACATTGCTCTGTTCATCAAAGAAGAGAGTTCGCACTGACTACCGCCTCCAAAGAACAACAAAATGCCACTGAAATATAACATCACTGGAGACAAGAAAACCTCTGCCTACTTCCTAGGAGGCCAGGAAGCATATAAATTGTTGTGCTGTTAGAAAAAAAGAGGTGTATCCTACACAGCCATCTTTCATTTTCTTATCCACTCCTTTCTTAGCTAGCATGGAGATTAATAGTAAATTTAGAAGCAAACTTGCTTGGTTCAATCTAGTTCTCTTGGTGGAGAGAAAAATGGTCACTGGGAAAAGATATACGGGATATACGGGAGAAAAGTGTATCAGCAGCAGTTTATTTAGCTCTAAGGTGACTGCAATAGCAACACCAACCAAAAATTGCTGAGATCTCTGAAAAAAACCCTGAGGTTTCAGCCATGAAAATCCATGTGTGGTTTGGGTAGACTTTCCTCTCTTGGTTGGATGTTTGCTCCCTCCCTTCTTTACCTCACATTCTGTGCTGCCCGAACAATATCTGCTGTTGCTGTGTTGCAGTCGGATAAATTATACAGCTTACCATGACAGATCTCATACTTATTTAGTGTATTTAGTTCAAAAGTATTCTAGGCAAACTGACTGTTAAGAACTGCTCCACACAAGCAGCCTCATTGTAACTAGTCCCTAGGCACTGCCAGAGTATGTCTCCCCAAAGTCACAGGGAAAACGAGTATAGAAATATAAAAAAAAATAAACCTATTTTAAGTACATGACGCTGTGAATCAAACACAGGTAGGTCTGTTCATAAGAAGGGAGGAAACAATCACATGAATCACACACAAAATCACTTAATGATAAAATAAAATTATTTTGCTTAAACCAGCAAAGCGAGATTGAGGTTAAAAGCATTTTACAAATAATTAAAATATGACCTTGATACTCAGTGACACTCAGATATTCATCTTCCATTGGCAGTCCAAATTACGATGTGGTAGCTTTATTAGAAAAACAACTCAGCTCACAAATTACCAAACATGTATCTCTGAATACCTTTTAGAATTAGTTTTCATGCTTGAGTGAACTAAGCAGTAGTCAATTTTTTAAGAAATATAAATATTCCTGAAAACTGCTGATTCTTTTAAATTGCACCAACCAATATGCTACAAGTAGCACTCTAAATGTCACCAATCGCAGTCTGTGCCTTCCTTACATGGAAGAGTCAACCTCTGTAAACAAAATGATCAGGGAATGCAGAAATATCTGTTTAATTACAAAAAAAAAAGCAAAAAATAAAACTACTTTATCCCAAGGGTCTAATCCTAGTAACAGTAGTACACAGGAGTAGTTTTATTTTATTCTTAGTAGAGACAATGAGAGAGACTTTACTACAGCAAATATTCCCATGCAAGTGTTTCCAGGATCAATTCCCAAATATTTAAGGAAATCATGTTAAGAGCTCAGGTAAAGTTGTTTTCTACATTTATATAGTTTACATTTGAATACAATTACATAAAAATATGCAATTTACCATTAAAGCCATGCTAGGAAATTGAAAGAATTGCTTGGGGTTTTTTTTCACTTCCATCACTTAACAAATAAAGTGATTTGAAATTGGATAAAAAGAGAGATATTTTCTGAACTGTAGGTGTTGTGAAAACTGTGCAGTGAAAATTAAAATACTAGTTTGTGCTGCAGCCATAAATTACTAAACTAATTATCTAGTAGCAGGCATAACCGAATCATTCAAAGGGGTAATTAGCAATCAGACATAATGAGTACTGCTACTATTTCTTGTCATACTGTATTTAGCTTCTGTGCAGCCTAGGGGAACTGAATTATTTCCCACCCTTCTCGGAGGGCATTACTGCTATATTGAGTGCATCAGCCCATATTATTACTCCCGGTAGTTTAATTCTTCACTGGATTGCACAATTCTGATTTCTCCTGTCAAAGTTTTGCCTGGGTCTTTTTAAACAGGTGTCATCTTCACAGTTTCCTCCTTGGCCTTAGTATAAATGTAAACTGCAACATAATCAAATGACACAGCTTTTTTATTATTTTTATTGTATTCTTGTCCAGGAACTTATGCTGCATCATATAGATCATGTTTTCCACAGTGCTTGGGTATCCTACAGAGAGTAAAATGGAGAGCTTGAATAAAAACTACATATCCAGAGACAATAGAGACTGAAAATGACCTTTAAGATCAGAAGATGAAAACACACATATGCTCTTGATCAAAGATAGTTTTGTAGCAAACACATTTTTTTTCCAGTGAGCTCAACATCCACACTTCACAAGAATAAAAACTTGAAAAAACAAGCAAGTCTTGCTTTTATTTGGAAAAAATATAGCACAGAGAATCGGGATTCCACAGTTATGACATTCTATTTGGAGTCTTTGTCTTTGAATGTGAAAGTTTATTTTCAGCTAGATAATCATAGAATCACAGAATATGCTGAGTTGGAAAGGACCCACCAAGATTGAGTCCAGCTCCTGGTCCCACACAGGACAGGCCTGAAGGTATTGTCCAAACACTTCTTAAAGTCAGACATGTTTAAAAAGCAGAACAGAGATTCTATGAGTTGCATCTACTTTTTAGTCAATTTCCATGTGTCAGTAGTAGATCCTCTCTGAATAAAGTATCTACTTGAGTCAAATCTGAGTTTGTTCCATTAGTTTGCAGAATCTGTTACTTTTATTTGAAAACAGTCCCACCCTCCAGAAACTATTCAGCCCCAAACATCTGCATGTGTGTGTTAGTTGGTAGGTTGAAAAGAATTTATTGTATTTCCTTTTTGGTCAGAGTTAGGACAGAGGCTTCCTTGCATCATAACTGCCAGTTACATGGTTTTGGACTGTAGATTTAAATTGGTCTTTACATTTAGATAGTATCTAAGATGCTAGTGCCCCAGCCCTGAACACATTCATTGAGGCTATGCAGATGCATATACAGAGTTCAAAATAAATCAAATTATTAGTTGTCTTTATGAAAGTCATTACTTTATATATACATTATATATATATATTACAGCTTCAGAAAGCACATGGTTTTACCTAGATTGTTACTAGTCATAGAGAAAAGGAACTTTGAATTCACATTATTTTTCTTCAATCTTGTTAAAAAAAAAAAANAGGCCTGAAGGTATTGTCCAAACACTTCTTAAAGTCAGACATGTTTAAAAAGCAGAACAGAGATTCTATGAGTTGCATCTACTTTTTAGTCAATTTCCATGTGTCAGTAGTAGATCCTCTCTGAATAAAGTATCTACTTGAGTCAAATCTGAGTTTGTTCCATTAGTTTGCAGAATCTGTTACTTTTATTTGAAAACAGTCCCACCCTCCAGAAACTATTCAGCCCCAAACATCTGCATGTGTGTGTTAGTTGGTAGGTTGAAAAGAATTTATTGTATTTCCTTTTTGGTCAGAGTTAGGACAGAGGCTTCCTTGCATCATAACTGCCAGTTACATGGTTTTGGACTGTAGATTTAAATTGGTCTTTACATTTAGATAGTATCTAAGATGCTAGTGCCCCAGCCCTGAACACATTCATTGAGGCTATGCAGATGCATATACAGAGTTCAAAATAAATCAAATTATTAGTTGTCTTTATGAAAGTCATTACTTTATATATACATTATATATATATATTACAGCTTCAGAAAGCACATGGTTTTACCTAGATTGTTACTAGTCATAGAGAAAAGGAACTTTGAATTCACATTATTTTTCTTCAATCTTGTTAAAAAAAAAAAAATGTGATTTTTAACAAGTTACTGAAATTTCTCTTTAGCAAGATGTGGCAAACAATAAACCAGGTTTAGGGCTCGAACTAAACCATAATTTTTATTTGGAATAATTATGACTTCCATATTGCCATGCACATCCTCAGGGAACATTGCAAATACAAGTATTGTATTTGTATATTGTATATTTGTATATAAATACAATGTATTGTATATTTTTGTTTATTGCATTTCCCAACCACCCAAATTTTGCTCTGTGTTCAAAAACACAGTAATAAGGTAGAATTAGTGAAAGTTTAGGTTAAGGCTGATGCCTGGAAGCAAGTTTTAAATGGATCGCAGTTGAAATTTGTTCACAGTTGAACAAATGGATCACAGTTGAAATTTCAACTTTACTAGTTCTCCTCACTAGACAATTTTTAGAATTGGTGAAGAATTGGTCAAGACTTTATCTTCATTGCAATCTAATATTATGTAATCATTCCA
This sequence comes from Calyptomena viridis, assembly GCA_013390005.1. Taxonomy (NCBI): domain Eukaryota; kingdom Metazoa; phylum Chordata; class Aves; order Passeriformes; family Eurylaimidae; genus Calyptomena; species Calyptomena viridis. Next base: position 24,853 of record WEIV01025709.1, read on the forward strand.
TGGAATGATTTATAGCCTTCTTTTTTGATGTCAAGTGATCACTATAGAAGCTAATATTCTTTCAAGAAATTTGAATCTCCATGTTTTCTTCTTTATTAATTTTGTCGCTTCATCCTTTCTTCTCTTTTTGTTGTCATAAGAAGAATTAGGGCATTTTTGTTCAAAATGCACATCACGCAAATGGGTTAAAGCTTTTCCACTTTGATCTCATAAAAATCTCTGAAACTTCTTGATCAAAGAACTCCTTCCTAAGATCCGAGTCCTGCAGCCATTGGCTCTTTCACTGAAACTGGTGAGTATAAGACTGTTCCCAGGAGCATATCTTACAAGGCTGGCCTTGAACAAATGGAGGTAGGGTACTAATGTTCACTAGCTGCATCCATATTTCCTCTTTCTTGAGAGTTGTTTCCTCATTATCTAGTTTTTCATATCTCTAGAAACAAATGTTTCTACTATAAAATCTACGTAAAATCTACATCTTCACATTCTGCAAATATGAAGATTTAATCAGTCTTTATCTTCATTTATTCTACACATTTTCTACCAAAATTAGTATAATTTCAGTCAAGTGATAGTAGATTTCATACCTGACAACTATGTCACAACATATTTCTAATTAATATCTATTTTTTCCCCCTTTAACTTATTTATTTACAGTAGTGAGTTTGGGCTGCATTAGGAAGAAATATTGACTTGGAATTTAAATTTGGATGAATAACATCGTCAAAAAAATTTAAAAAGCCATTATATGTACACTTTTTTAAAAAACATGTACACAAACACAAATCCACCAAAGTTAAGATTTTTTTTTTGTTCTAACCATCTTAGCAGAAGCAAGTAAAATATAGAAATAATCTAGAATGTGGAAATGTATGTGCTTTAGTTCTGGTTCACCCCTGTGATTCAACAGAGCTGTGTTAGGCTTGACCTACACCTCTGCATCCAGTCTGGTCCTGCTGGTGAGATACTCTCCCTTAATTGTTGAGTTGTCTTTGGCTTCTCTTAATCCTGGAAAGCATCAAATTACTATGGTTTATTGCACTCTAGATGCATCTTTCTAGAAAGAAGCCAGAGAGGGCATAAATGGAAGTAAATGTTTCTCTTAAATATTGTTCATAAGCGTGAACTTCATTTTGTACACTATCATTTAAAGCACAGCTTTAACCTTTATTCAAATATTAAATTGAACTTTGAGATTCATTAAGGCTGAACAAGATAAATGTTTCTTTCTTTCCTTTTCCCCACTGCCAGCACAACAGTTGTTGTTCTAACCTGATGTGGAACCCAGCAGAATTTCATGCTAAAACCACAGGATCTCTTCCCACATCCTTATGCCACCACAATTAAAGCAAAATATCACAGCGATAAAACCATCTGTCTCAATTCCTAAGGTGATTGTCTAATGGGTCTTTAAATATTATTCCAGCCACTGACCATACAAGACTATTTGTATCTATCTTCTCATCTTTTTCCATGCATTTAACTGTGTTTACATAAATATGTAAACCTTGGGTGATAAGGAGCTCAGCCTTTCATATAGAACAACCTTGATCTTTTTGTGTGTTTCAACACCCAAGAGCTTTGGGTGATTACATTGCTCCAAGATAGTTCTGTCCCATTGCTTTCTGGGGGCAGGAAAAGGAGCAAAAAAAACCCACATTCTTCTTTGAGTGGATGGAAATATTTTGGAGATAGAGCCCTTTGATTATCCTGTACTGTCTTGAAATCATACATTATACACTGTTACAAAAGAAAGAAGAATAGAATAGAAGTCAGATAAAAGGACCACAAATTAACCTTTCGAGATTTAAATAACTGACGTAAAATAATGTTTGGAAAAGCTAACTTGACTACTTTGATCGCAGATTTTAAGACACATTTTCAGAGTCCCAAAGTTTTTGTAGAAATCTTTTCAAAATGTCGCCAGGTTTTTTCATCATCTAAAACTGCTACATATCACACCTGATATATCTTTCAGCACAGCAATGAAAGGAACAGAAGGCACTTTTAGAAACACATTTTTAAATACATCTGTATTCCTGAAGTTCCCTCCTGGACTAAAGCTAGCCGTATGATTGCAACTGAAATGATAAACACTTAAGACAGAAACTATGCCTCAAGATACACTTCAGCAGCTGGAGTTCAGTACATGTTTGAAGGCAGAATTTGCCCTTAAGACGTAAAATAAAGGACAGTCTTATAACCTTGAAGAGGGGTGGCAGGAAGGGCACACCTAAAAGTGACACCAAGAGAGCATAGTACCAAAGCTATATCTAGTAGATTAGAATCCAAATTGTTAAAGTAAAACATTTTTAATATAAATACATATTGTATATAATGCAAAATTCAACAAAATCTTTTCTCTAGTTGTCTAAATAAAGCTGATACATTTTCTTTCTTATATTGGAGGTAAAACGCACTTACTTTTGCTATTCTGCAGTGCTTATACTTTTGAGTTAATACAGACACATTATGGATGAGCTTTTCAGGTACAAAGCATACTAGCTTTTTAATCTGCAGTTAACCATTGCTCTTAATACTTTATAAATACTTTATAATATACCTTATAGAAGTATAAATAGCTTAAAGTATCATTATTTTTTCCACAACAATGTTTTTTGAAAAAATTTAGGGAGAGCATTGAATAGCTCTGAGCTGCTGATATATACAACAATTTAGCAGTTCAGTATGCTTCTGCAGCTATATATTTTAGTGGCCGCTTGATTCCATGGGACCTATGGCTTCCCTGGTTAGGTTTAGCACAAACTTGACAGAAACGAGCAACATCAACATTACCCTTGTACAGCTTCTTACCATATCTCTGTCTTATTTTTATATTGAGAGCATTCCAGAGTGGGTCAAAGCTTGCACAAGCAAGCTATTTTCAGAGGAGACTGTTCAGCATACATCAAGGAAGCAGTCTTCAAGACAGTAAGGCTTGTTGGCAGAGATAGCAGTCCTGTATCTAATATAACATGTCTAGCATGGGCAAACATCGTGGTGTGAAAGCTTCTGGAGACAAGTGTTATAATAGCTGTCTGCAGCACTGACTGTTGACAGAAAAAGAAAATAATACAAAAGGAAGAAAAATCCATATATTTTCCTAACTAAGTAATCAAAGATGAACCGCGGGTAATTATGCTTTTATTAATGGAGTTACATTATCCTAAAAACACCAGACAACTTCTCTCTTGCTATATTGCTAGCTCATTTCCGATAAAAGAAAGAACATTCAAATGTCTTCCCCAAAGAAAAAAAAAAGCATTTGTATACAACTTGACCTACCAGAAGTTTTGAAAAGGATGTATTGTTTACTTGTCCTTGATCATAACCTCAGAACTCTGTCTCCAGTGGACACTGGAGCTCATAATAACACAAAGCTCATAACAATAGCTCTTAAAGTAGATTTAGAAGAGAATAGCTAAAGAGTTGCTATTATTAGAACATGAGTTTAATTTTGCATAAAGTTCAAGTATTGGATTCAATAACCTGAAAAAGATACTACATTACACAGCCCACATCATTGCCTCTGGTAGTTCTAGAATAAAAAATTATGTATTAAAAAAATGATATAACAATGTGGGAAGTTTGTTGCCCAAAAATATTAATATCACAGTATGTTAGATACACACAGTTTATTAGAAAATTATGACATTTGAATTATTAAAAATTTTCTCCCTTCATGAACCATTGACAATCACAGATTTTTTTAACTGAAAACCTTACTGATTTTTTAGATCTCATGGCCAAAAAGAAATATCTTCAAGTTGAAACTTTAGGAAAAGTAGCAATTTAAAGTTTTACAGTTTGAAGATACCTAGTATTTTGAGTATTCAAGTCAACTGCAGTTTTGCCTCACACTAATTAATTTTTCTAGTCTCATATTAAATAGAGCAAACATGCCATTAATGAAAGTGGGAAACATTCAAGGTCTGACTCCTGTTTGAGATGAGTTATAAAGATTTTTTTACTCCTTGGTCTGTTTTATTCATAACTATACAAGAAACATGCAGGAAATTCACCTCTCATCATCTAAAATTTTTATCCATATGCTAAAACAAGCAGAAAGACTTACAGCACTAGATAATATCCATTTACATTCTGTTGCTGTTTCTAACTACTGGGAAGTTTTATCTGTTACTTTGAAAGGAAAAACCTACCAAGTTGTATTTCTGATGCACATTTCATGTGACCTTTAAGTTTCTTGCAGATTTTCCTCCAAGACAATCCCAGCAGAACGGCAATGGGTGCTACATAAAGAATTTCAGCATTCTGAAGTCTAAGGTGTAGCTTGTAGCTGAACAAAAAATATACCCATGTTTTCAGGCACTGAGTGAGTTAATTAAAACATAGATTGGTTACAAAACACCATACAAAGCCCAGTTTGAAGGTCTTGTGAAGAACACTCTTCATCATCATCATCATCATCGCCATGATCATCATCATTATTATTATTATTTAAATTATGCAATAGAAAAGCATTTAAGTCAGCATCACAGAGCAGAAACTAACACAAACTTTGAAGAAGTCAGCCTGTTTACAAAGGGAATAATCCTGAAATCATACATTGCAGACATCACTGAAGTCACAGCTAAAAGGCATATGTGGATTTCTCCTCTCAGAGTATGTGCAACACTTTGAGAAGTGCAAAATGGGCATTTCGAGAAGGGTAAGGTGTCACTTATTTGATACTAACAGACCCACTGTCTTGGGGTGACTTTATGATTATCCCATATTCGTCTCCTCTATGCCAGGAGAAAAAAAAACTAGCTAGAGAAATCTTTTCAAAACAATTCTACTGTCTCAAGGTCAATTTTTGCTATGTTACTGTGCAGTTTTGGTTTTGTNCAGAGAATATTTATCCTTCTGAATATATTTGTTCCAAACCGGGACACCCACAAAGTAGCAGTAAAGGGAAGCGTAAATATTACAGGATAAATTTCAAGTCCGTTACCTTTTTAACAATGATCATTATTCCCAGGTTACTTAAGGATTCGAAATAGCTGCAATCTTTCAGAAGCAATTCAGTGAGTTAAATTTACCCTTAAGTGCAGACCTAGAATGTACAAATAGTTCATTGCAGTATTTCAGCTGATTCCCTTTTGCTTTCCTTTATATGAAGACAGCTCCTCTACCCCAGCATAATAAATACCAAATTCTCATAACTGTAAAAATTCACAGTCTCCCTCCCTTGATACACACAAGTATTGGTTAAGTAATTAATTTAGAGTGCAATAGTGCATTTGTAATCAATATAGTAGCTTGCTCTTCTGGAAAAATTGTGTAACTATTCACGACATAGGCTATCAGCTTCTCACTTGAGCCCGCAGTGTACCAGTGAGAATTCAGAAAAGTTGTTACAATTACTAGGAGATTAGTATCAATCACAATTCCTAATGCCTCTACGTAGATAGACTGAACTCCCTTTCTCTCTTCTCAGCTCCAGATAGCCTAAGCCACTGCTTAGTATGAAGCGTGGAATATCAGAGTAATTTTTTTACTTCTATACATTAACGTTTATTTCCTAACTTAATCTTTTTTGGATCATTATACAGGTGGGGGGTTTTTTGAAGTATTATTTAGGGACTGGGAGAGATCAACTGAGTAAAGCATACTAATGAGCATTCATGGAGTATTATTTTGGCATTAGGCCGTAATCTTTATACTGAAAGAAATAAAAACAATGAAATAATGGCCTGAAAGCTTTGTTCCCTTGAGATCAGCACAAAGACCTCAACTGAGACAGAAATGAATATTCAATAAAGAAGCAAGCACTGAAATCTTAACAACTGAATTGTTAGGAAGTTTTTGCTATAGCTTATGACAGTTTGAATCCATTATAGAAACCCTAAAATACTCGGTGTTAATAAACTAAGAAATATTTTTTCGAAGTTATATCCTTATAAATTAGAGTCTGATTATGTCATTTATTCTTCACATCAGAAATAAGATGATTTAAAACCTATAACAACCAGAATAAAATCTGCTGAAAATGAAATAAATTTGCAATCATAAAATAACACAGATGAATGTCTGTGGTCTCTTTAAATCATGGCTTGAAAAGAACTTCTGAAAATGTGCAGCAGTGTCAAGTATTTAAAAGTTTCAAGAGGGTTGTATTTGGGTTTTTATTTTAGAAAAAAGAAACTTCTTAAAAACATACAAAATCATTTGTGAAAATATGTATGGTTCAGGTATGTTTCATTACTAAAAAAACATCATAAAATAGTATTTCTAGATGCATTTCCTTAGTTTGTATTAAAAATGTATTTCAAGTGTGTCTTTTACATAATCAGAAATTTAAGATATTTTTGTATTTATGGATTTGAAGGCACATGGAACACTGTAGTGACTCATTGGATTGAGCTTAATTGAACCAAGTTTCCAGAAGAGCAATCTTAGAAATCCATTAATTTCAAAGTATATAAAGTTCTGTAAGTCCCCGATAAAACACTGCACATTGAGTCATATCTACTGAGTTTCATATACAAGTAAATAAAAGCAAAACAAAAAACATCTGCGGAATCATGCTGATCAAACAACAAAGTGGCCACTCATATAAAAACAATACCTTGAATTTATTAACAATCTGTAATTATCCTGATTCAGGAAATCAGGATCTGACTTCAAGTTCAATGGGCATCAGAAGGGCTGCAATAAAAATTCAAACAACCCTCTCTTCCTCAGGCCCTCCTCTACCTCCCAGAAAAAGAAGAAAAGAGCATTTACGGTCAAAATATTCTCCAGTCAACTTCAGCAGCTTTTAATAACACTTTGATAAAGCTATTGCTAATTTCTAAATGCTCCACTTCAGAAAAGAAACATTGCCTATAAATTATAGGTCAGGTTGTTCCTTCCAGTTCTCTACCTTTCTGTACTCCTTGACATCATGTCAAAACTATTTTCAAGTCTGAGAAACTATTGCAGTGGCATTAGTTTCTCTACTGTTTTTTAGATACCCCAAAACTGTCCATGATGTTGACCTGCTATACATTACCTCTTGCTCATGCATATGTATGTCTTCCTTTTATTGGACATGCAACAAAACGAGTTTAAAAACTGTACTGAATCATTCTTTCACTTGTTTGGAATTACAATACACTGTACTATCCCCCAGAGTCCTGGAGCTGCATGCCCAGACTTTGATCACCTGCTCACAAAAGCACAGAGCACTTTAAAAGAAGTGTTTATCTGGTCTTGATGGAGATATATTTGCTTTTCTGTAATTTGCCAAAACTGTGTGGATACACGAAACATTCACATTGAACATAGCAAACCCTGGACAAACAGGGAATTCTATAGGAAGATTACTTTCTAATTCTCAATATACTTTTAATCTAAATAACTGAAACATTCTCAGAAAGCATGTACTTCATTATCATGATTATGGCTTCTAGAAAAAACATGCAGTGGCACCTCTAAGTTGAAATTTCACATAAATGTATTAGCATCCAGGCAATGAGCAACTAAAAAAAGAAAACAAATATTTGAAACCAACAGAATTACCTAGGTGCGTGATTTCACAGAATTATAGAATATGAATGATAAACACCCAGAGTTCACGAAACAGAGTTTACAAAACTGGAGAGCTGGTTGCTCCCACAACACATCAGGAATACTTGCTACTTCTTGTTTTCCATCTCCTCATGCAGGAGAGGAAGTCACAGGTTCCAAAAACCAACTAAATAATGCAGTCCTGCTCAAAACAGAACAAATGCAAGCTAAAGTATAGGTCTACTCTTTTTTAAGCAACACAACTTAAAAAGGGAAAAAAAACCAAAACAAAATATCTGAGATATGTAGTCCAGCATTCCAAGGATATTAAGAATGTCCCATTTCTTGCTGTATCTGAGATATGAACATACCATCCTCTGGTGTGAAACAAAATCTTAAATGCCCCACATGCTAACCCACTTTAAAACTTAGCTGCTCATTTATTGCTGTTATTTTTCATTTACTCAAGTTAACCTAAGACGCTACACTAGAGCTGAAGCACAGCTGACCTTCAGACCTCCTCTCCAAATGCTAAACTTAACCACTGCACTATTCATAATTGCAGCAGATGGTTATAGGCTTAATAGGCACGTGTGACCTTTATAAGGTCTGTTCTCTTCTCCAAAGAAAACACATGGAAGTGTATCAAGGTCATTGAAGCCTTTCCCTTGCTCTCCAACTTAAGGTGGGGAGGCAGCGTCGTTGAGGACAATGAGGATAAAAGAAAAGTTGGAGGCAGAGAAAGAAAGAAAAGACATCCTTGCCATGGTGGCCCAGTATTTCTGTAGTGCTGACTCTGTTGGTAGCTAATACAAACTGAGACACTCTGCTGGTTCCAGTACTTTGTCTCATATTTATTTGTTTCAAAGGCTACTCCCCCTCTCCTTCTGTGATAATTAGTTTCTTAATTTCATTATAAGAATTTAATAATGGATAGTGATTACTAATGCTGCAGGTAATTGTTATGGTTTAACCCAGATGGCAACTAAATACCACACAGCAGCTTGTTCATTGTCTTTGCTGCAGTGGTATGGGGAGAAGAATTAGGGGGGACAAAAGGACTTATGGGTTGAGATAAAATCAGTTTAATAATTGAAACAAAGTAGAATATACTAATTAATAACAATAGTAATAGTAATAATAATAATAATACAATAAATAGGAGAGAGAGAGATTATCAATGCCTAGCCCATTCCCAAGCAGCAATTGGCCCTTCCTGGACAACTTCTCCCCGTGTATATACTGAACATGATGTTCTATGATATGGAATATACTTTTAGCCAGTTCAGCTCTGCTGTCCTGGCTGCGCTCCCTCCTGGTTTATTCTACATCTGTTCACTCACAGAGTGCAGGAAAAGTACTTAGAGTAAGCACTGCTCAGCATCAACTGAAACATCAGTGTGTTGTCACATGTTATTTTCATCCTAAATTCAAAACACAGTATTATCCCAGCTAAGAAGAAAATTAACTCTATTCCAGCTGAAACCAGGATAATGGTCATCATCAATAACTGTCTCCGTTGCTACAAAATGAAAAGTACCTTTGATTTAACACATGTAATGCAGCTTAGCCTCAAACAGTTAAAATTAATTTTCAAAACAATGCTATCTTCCCTCAAGTAGTTTTTATTCTCACCTAATCCCTTCTAAATATTTTTTATTGTTTCCTTTGTATGTCAACTTTTCCAGCTCATGGAGATATTGGAATATGAACCTGTGATTATATTAATGAATACAAATCACTCTCTACACTGGATAATGAGCATTATACTGACTACTATAGTATGCCTCATCATTATAACAAATGATTGAATACCCATTTACTGTCAGTGTTAATGTTTCTTGATTTTCTTCTCTATTTCAGACCTATGTTAAGAGAAGCCTGGCTTGTGCTTACCAGTAATTGGCAAATTTAAGAAATCAGAAAATAAATTTAAAGCAAGTAGTTTTCAGCACTAATGTAAATGAAGATCTGTACAGCTATGTAGTGCAAAGGCACAAGCACAAGAAGCAGAGTCATGAAAGAGGGTATTTGTGATGTTAATTATATTAATGGTATATGCAGTGAGGTTATCATCTTTTCGACATTGGTTAATTGAAGCTATTTCCAGGCAAGTTTTGAACTGCTGTATCAGAGAGTTTTATGGGGAAAAAAAATTTATTATATAAGTGTATTCCTAATCCTGCAAAATCACCAAATGTCTGGAAGGATGACAGTTTATATATCTTTTTCTTTTTTTAATTCAATTTGGAAGAGCTGAAATCTGTTTAAGGAATGAGTTAATAGAAAACAGTGGAATAATTGCCTTCCATTTCAATATAATCATCCTGTTAAAATAGTAATTAAAAAGGGGGAAATGGGGAAAAAATTCTCACACAAAAATCCAGTGTAATAAGAAGGCAGACTTAAAACATACGAAAGAAGTAGGTTTTAAACCCTAGGACGAGTGCATGTAGAAGCAATGCCCACTAAAGAAAAATGTAAGTCAAAAGAACTGCATGTAGCTTCATACAAGCATGTTCAAAATTTTGAAGTTGAAGAAGAATTTTATTTGTCTTCAGGTAAGGGAAAAATCAATTACAGACAGATTCTATCATACACTGATATTTCCAGTGCAAAACTTAGGCAGCCAGAAAAAAAAGAGGAAATAAGAAGACTTTGAAAGTTAAGACAGAAAACACAAACATGAACAATATAACCTCATTGTTTGCTTCTCTTTGATATATCGTCAACAAAGTCTGCTTCATAACTATAACTACACTTTTGGTGATGAGCCAAGTTAACACTTCTACTCCAAAGAATCAAAATTTTCAAATCATAGAATCATTAAAATTGGAAACCTCCAAGTTCATTGAGTCCACCACTTCCCTGATCAGCCTGTTCCAATGCTTGACTACCCTTTCAGTACAGAATTTTTTCCTAACATCCAACCTAAAGCTCCCCTGGTGCAACATGAGGATATTTCCTCTAATCCTGTTGCTTGTTGCCTGGGAGAAGAGGCTGACCCCTACCTGACTATTGCCATCATATGTCTCTGGAATCTGTCCGACAGATCTTCAGATTTAAGTTTTCTTTGAACTCTATTGCCCCTCAAGTTCTGCTGCTCCTCAAGGCTTTACCCTCATATCAGCTCATATCAGCTGATGTTTTCAAGGGCTGGTGTACACTGACAGTGTCCATTTACGTTGTCATGGTTATTGGAAGATCAGCTTCTAGCAGGGAAAGTATGAACAGCTCACATGTTTAGATGGACTTCTGTCACAGCCAACACCTTAGGAAGAATTTTCGCTCTTCCTCAGCTGAACCTAGCAGTAACCAGTTTTGAGACAGTGTGAAAGGAAAGGCATTGTAGATTTGTCATTCAGAAATAATGTAAACACTTTCCTCTTGGCTCTCCAGAACTTAAACACATAAGATGAAGGATGCTGAGGGAATGGACAGCTGTTTAGGTTGGACTGAGCTACTTGTCTAATTGGGATAGGAATGGAATTGTATTACAAAGATGTTTCATAGTTGTAGTACCTTGGCAAAAATAAAAATCATAATGACTTCATTTAGTGTTAAATTTAAATGACCCTACAAATTGGAAAACTTATGGAATGCTATTTTAGGCTTTTTCTTTATCATTTTACTGGAAATAATTGTCTATTATTCCAATTATAATTTCTTGGATAAGTATGTTGTGTTTAAATGGCAAGTATTTGGTAGAGGAAGGGGCCTGCAAGGATGGCTTTTGTGAGAAGGCACCAGAAGCTCTTCCATGTTGGACAGACAATAGTTCCAGCTGGGCCCAAAATAGATGAGAAGAAGGAAGGGGGTAGAGGTATGGTGTTTTTATTTATTCATATTTCTCATTATTTTACTACATTATTAATTGGAAATATATTACTTTAATCTTCTACATGTCAAGTCTGTTTTGCCTGTAATAGTGATTACTGAGTGATCCTGTCCTTATCTCAACAAGCTTTTCATCATATTTTCTTCCCCTATCCTCTTGATGAAGGGAGACTGATAGAGCCCGAGTATCTTAAAACCAGTCGAAGTCAGCCCACCACAATTAACCAGTTCAAAAAAGGATTTGAACCAAAAAATGCTTTGAGTGAAAAAAAAAATTAGCAAACACTTAAATTTTTGCTTTGCTGTGTGTATGTTCCTGAAGAGGTGAACTCTAGATGAACTTCCTACAAAGCTGGAGTTCTGGCAGTGGCTATATATTGAAAACATGCATCTAGGGGATGGAGGGGCGAAAATCAGTGCGGTATGACTTGGAATGATGGGACATGAAACCATGAAATAGCAACAAAGATATTACAAGTGAGGTTTTACAGCACTTAAGGTACAATATTCTGGGACTGCCACAGTGCTGTCTCCCTAGATGTCCTTTCTTAACTCTTTCCTTGTGAAAGTCCTGATACTCATGTTATTGCATACAAGGAAATTTGAGAAGCTAATCCAAGATTTCACCTTTTGGTGATTTGACCTTTTGATGATATCTTTCTGAAACAGCTCAGTGCTTGCTTGTGAAAAGCAAGCAAAAAGCATAAAGCAAAACTCAAAAATGGCTGAGTGAGAGCAGTAGAATGCATAGGGCTACAACAGCTCCTGCTTTGGTGAATTTGTGGTGGTAGATGACCATACCTTGTACCCTGCGCTTACAGACTAAGTCAGGGAGAAAGCCTTTGCCACTACTCTTTTTGTTACACAAAGTAAGCTTAAAAGAGTCTAGTCTGGACCTAGATATCATCATTTGGTTTCTGGGTGAAGATTACTCATCATCAGTGACACTGTGTGCTTGGATATCTCATAACAGAACTATGTCATAAGCAGGGTGAGATTTCTCCACAGTGCTGTCACTAATAGCTATGACTTTCAGTGATATTTTTTAAACTCCTCAAGTGATATAGCTCCAATCCATTTAGAGACTTCATTTTTCATGAAGTCTAGCATCTTAGCACTTCAACAGGCCATAAAATATCTTTATGAAGTTTGGCAATAGTGTTATGCACAAACTGAAAGCTAGAGAGTTTCACTTTGTCAGATTCAGTGATGTGGCAGATTTATGGATAGAAGGGAAAAAAGGCCAAATGCTAGCTTTCTATCCATATAATATTGTTTATTAAACAATATGAACACATGTGCATAAAGTGCCCTCAATAGCCAGCTTGCACTGTTGCCTGATTCAGAGGAAACATAAAGTCTACATATATAAACTTTTTGTCCCCACAAGAATATCTCAATTCATATCATATCTTCTTGCTCCTTTGTCATAGATAACAAAAAGTGGTAATTTAGGCAGAATATACCTTTATGACTTCTACCCAATATACTTGGTTTATTTCATTGTCATCTTTAAAACCTTTAAATAATATCATCTGTGTGATATAATTTATCACAGTCAGGAGATAGGCAAGACATTAAATACATGCAAAAAGTGACCTAATCTGAAGTACATCATCTTTCACCATGCTTCTATATTGCAGAGTCCTAATAAAATTGCTTTATTGGTTTATACCACTGGCTTACCTATTCCAGTAGCCAAGACCAGCTAATAGCAGAGATTTCTGAAACAGATTAAAGTTCAACACAATAGTAGGCTACTCATATTTCCACTGAATTGAGTAATTTCAGAAAATACGCTGGTTTGGTATACTTTCAGTATCCCCAAATATGTGCAATGGCTTTAGTATGGAATATTTGTTGATCAGATCAATATATAGTAAAGAAAAAACTCAGTTTAAGTGATAGTAATGCCTCTGTGATAGTATATTTAAGAAGGGGAAGAAAAAAAAAGCAGGAGGCAGATGAAGATGGTCACTAGAGAAGAGAAGAGTGAGAAGTCATGAACAACAACCAAGGTCAGTGGAGAAGGAGGGGGAGGAGGTGCTCCAGGAGCCAGAGCTCAGGTTTCCCTGCAGCCCGTGGTGAAAACCATGGTGAAGCAGACTGTACCTCTGCAGTCCATGGAGGGCCACAGGGGAGCAGAGATCCACCTGCAGCCCATGGAGGAGCCCATGCCGGAGCAGGTAGATGCTGGAAGGAGGCTGTTGACCTCGTGGGAGGCCTAGGTTGGAGCAGGGTCCGCACAGAGGTCTGCAACCTGTGGGAAGAGGAGCTCATGTTGGAGCAGGATTCCTCCTGGTAGAACTTGTGGCCTGTGGGGGACCCACACTGGAGCAGCCTGTGCCTGAAAGACTGCACCCTATGGAAAAGTGACCCACATGGCAACAGTGTCTGAAGAACTGCTGCCCGTGGGACGGACTCACACTGGAGCAGTTTGTGAAGAACTGTCTCCCATGGGAGGGACTCCATGGGAAGCAGGGCAAGGACTCCTCTCTCTGAGCTGTGGCAGAAACGATGTCTGACTGTAACCCCTGCTCCCGTCTCCCTGGGGCTCTGCAGGGAAGGAAGTAGATCTTAGAAGGAGGGGGTGGGGGTAAAGGATGTCTTTAAGATTTATCNAGGGAAGGAAGTAGATCTTAGAAGGAGGGGGTGGGGGGGAAAGGATGTCTTTAAGATTTATCATACTTCTCATTCTTAAGCTCCAATCTTGTTAATAATAAAGTCTTAATATCCCCACTTGGAGTCTGTTTTGCCTGTGATGGTGATCGGTAAGGGGTTTTCTTATGGTCCTGATCTCAGTCATGAAACCCTCTGGTTTTTTCCTCTCCCCTGTCCATTTGGAAGAGTGATGGAGTGACTTTAGTGGGTCCTTGGCACCCAGCCAGATCAAACCATTACAATGACTAATTTTGTTGAATGGATAAGACAACACAACTTCAAGAAAATATTTTAGGATCAGACTTTTATTCCATAATATACTTTCTTACTTAGTTTAAGAGCAGAAGATAAAAGTGCAAAATACCTTGGAAAAATAATTAATTCCTTACATATACAGTCCAGACATTATACAGAAGGAATGTAAGGCACATTTATGCTGAAATTTATCCTCTCTCTCAGCACAGTCAGACATCTGACTGTTGGAATCCTTTTCTTTTTTTTTTCTCATTTTGTGCAAAAGAATTTGGACCCATGAAACAGCAAACAATAACAATTTCCCAGCATCATTTTCCAGTAACATATTTTTTCAATTATGCTTGATGAAGAGAAAGATGCTTCTTTTTAAATAAAATGCATTACGTTGTCTGAAAATTAATCATTTACTTGAAATGAGATAATTGATTTTTTTAATTCTCTCTGAATATTTTGCTAATTTTACTTTCCAATAAGGGTCTGTGACAATACACAAACTTTCTTTTAAGTTATGAGAAACTATATCTTTCCACCCTCTCTTAGTGCAAGTTATAACAATAAAAAAGAGTAGAGTTTTTATCTGCAAGTTTTTCATGGGTGAATGTTGCTCTGTCAGTAATTTTAACTTCTCACCAGTTGTAGGTTTCAGTCTTCTATATTTTACGCACAACCTGGTTAAGCTGGACTAGTTTAATAGACTTAATTTTGAAAGTTGCTTTTTCCTCATTAATGAATGTGAATTCAGCAAGGTCAAGTCAAAGACCTAAGAGAGGTCAATAAGGACATTTGTATGTTTCTCAGCATTTTTCATGGAAGATATGGGGATTTTTTAAATTAGTCTAAAGAAATAAAAGTACACCAGTGACTACAGGTATTTGGAAAGTAAATCTCAAAGTCAAATGTTCACCAGTTTCTATTCATTTGGAGGAAGAAATTATTGCATTGACCTCTTTGTAAGCTACATAGTATGTCCAAAACTCTCAAGGTAACAAGCAGAACAGCAGCCATAACTGCTTGTTCTTCGGGTTATATTGTGTTTGATGATTATCATCATAATTATAGGTTTTGCACTGCATTATGATTCTAAGAAAATATTTTGAGAACTGATTACAGATATACAAGCTTCCCGAAATAGCTATTCTTGAAATATCTACTCACATAACAGAAGACAGGTTGGTTGTTAAGGTACTAAATCTAGAGGAAAAAAAGCCTGAACATCAGAAAAAGCAATCATTTCTATTTGAACAGAATCCCGTGATCTAAAAATGTGTAAACATGAACTGTCACAAGGACAGATATAGGAATCAATAGAGGCTAGCAATCAATACATACCAAAATATCAGTCACAGTTTACTCAGTTTGAAATGTAAGCATATCGAAGCACTGATGATGCCCTTCACAAGGATATTTAAGCAAGTATTGTATTTTTGGCAGTACAGAAAAGGGGCCACACCCTGGGCTCCTTTCCCTATGCCTGTTCTGCAAGGCTGCTTTGTCACCGTGGACACTGATTCTGGCAGGCGGTGATGCTGAAAATCCTCTCCCTGGGAAAAATGTTCTGATCACATACTGGGCTGCGCAGTCTTCCACACACTTATGCTATGAAGTTTGTGCTATTGATATCCAAACAGTACAAGAAATTCTTTATTGTGGATGGCCTCCTAACACTCTGCCAAAAAAATCTGTATCTAATAGGTGAGTAGTTAAGTTCTGTTTTCCTGATGATTATATGTTCACGTTATGGCTTGATTGATCATAGAGGGACAGCCTGTGAGGGATCACCCAAAACAATGGTCACTAATATCTCATTGGTTAAAATGTGATTAGCCAGCAATGTCTTGTACAAATGTCTAAGAATGATATCTAATTTCATCTATCCTTTGTGGCCACTAAATCATACAGAATTTATGGAGCAGTACCCATGTCATACTTGATATATTACTTCAGGACAAGCTACGAAAGTATAATGTGTGGTTTCCCAGAATAGCTCAAAATACCCCTATTATTAACAAAATAAATGTATTATCCAGGTGTATTTGCTCATTTTATCAGACTGTATCACTTAAAACCACATCTCAGCTTCTCTAGATCAGCCTAAAAACTTTCTTCACTGTGACCACGAGCAGGCTGGGGGAAGCAGTTTTGTGTACAGAGCAACCTGTTTCTGGAAGCTTCTGTTATGACACGGGAAAGGTTTATTCACAGAGATCCAAAAAGGTCTGTTTCTGTATAAGGAAGACCCTGTAATGCAGATCAGGTATGACCTCACTGAGAAGAACTTGTTCTACTGCTGTAAAACTGTGCCTGCAGGTCTAGAGGTTTGCCTTGTAACTGCAGCACTTCAGTCAGAAGCTTTTAGAGCAAATGGAATATCCAATTTCCTTGTCAGAGAACTATCAGATGTCATGAAGTCCAAGTGGCTCCCAGGTAGCAGAAATAGATTTCTGCTAACAAAGACAGCTCAATGCCTGCGTTGTTATAAAAGCATAGCAAGAAGCTTGTAGAATCAGAAAAGCTTCGTGTACACGTGATAGTACTCCCCAGTTACCATTTTACCTCCCAAAGGTGTTTGAATTACTTACTCTGAGATACCCAGCTGTAAGGAATATCTGGGATCATTTATCAGCCCCAAAGTGGCAGCTTATATCAATACTGAATACTGCTATTTCTGGAGAGTTTTACTTTCTGCAAAAAAACATACTGTGAATGGAGGAGAAAAAAAGATGGTAAAAAATTCAGAACCAGGGTTGTGTATGTGAATTTTTATATTTTAGATTGAAGGAAGTCTGTAATTAATTTTTAAAGCTTGTATCTGCACAATCGAAACATACAATTGAAAAAAGTTAGTCACACTGAGCAAAGAGGCTTATCATCAATGCTGAAAGTTCTGAGAGTCAGTGTGCAAGTCAATCGACTATTCATTTTAACAGCTTACAGTTTGATAGTCCAAGGTCATCCGACCTCAAATGAGAAATAGATATAGGTAGTTTTAAAAACAAGCTGGAAAATTATGAGATGTTGGAAGAAATAGCCTGCAGCTACAAAACCTTGGACTGTCAGCTCATTAGATTTCGAAGTGTCAGAGGCAGCCAGGATCAATACTTGAGTGATAGACCAACATGGCAAATTATTTGGATGTTTCAGAAGTATGCTGGAGTTTCAACAAGCAGTTTAGAGTCTACAAATTAGATTTCAAACCAACATATTCTAAAGCACAACACACCATAATTTAAAACATTTATTCTCCTATTTTACCCTGCTCAATAAGTGACTTCACCATCTTCGTCCATTCTAAAGATCATTAGCATCAATAGCTTGCTTGATATCAAGAGATAGCTTCAAAATGGTATTTTATACTTAATGCTCAGACACTGACAGAATTCAGGTCTAATGTCTTAAGAGGACTGAAAGAAATTAATACCATTGATATGGGAAGGTTTAGATTCCCAGTAGAAGTGCCTTCTGCTTGAACCATCTCAAGAACAATCAGTATTTTAAAAAAATCACATAATAAAATAGCCTAGGATAAAATTAATGATTTAGACAACTTGTTAAGACTTAAGCTATGCTTTAATTTCCAGAATCTTGAACTTACAGAGTCTTAATTATTTTAGCAAGCTCATAGGGCCAGAAAGTGTGCCATTTTCCCCCCTTTTTTGAATTTTGGCATCTAAATCCATGATAACAAAGGTAGCATACAGTAAAGATAACAGAGTACTGATAAGGACTGTCAGTGTTGAACAACAGCTTATGATAAAGCAGGTGTAACTCCCAAATAATTGGGGACAGATTGCTGAAGTACAGTAGCTTACATTCCACATAGGTTCATCAAAAATCAAAAAGAAATAACTTTATTGTTTGCCTTGTACTAGTTAAAATTATACGGTTAACTCAATAAATGTAAGGCAAAGAAGTGTATCTCATTATAAACGCTTATGTAGATTATTACATACAAAATTTAAGATGCCAGTTTGGAACACTTTTCCAGGAATAAATAACTTCTAATTTTATAAGCCTTCAACTAGAAATGGCTCTTATCTAGGGTACAAAGGTTTCAATCCACTGCTAAAACTTAATAAAGCCTGTTAAAATTCATTCTGTAGAACGATGAAGAATGGCTATTACCTTGAAAGGACCTTGCAACTTTCTCCTACTGGTCTTTGGAAGTAATTGTGAAATGGAAGTGTCACGACATGCAACAAGTATTTGAATTTCCATATAAACCTGAGCAGTAGCCTCCAGTGGTGATTTCCCTGCTTATACCCAAGCGTGCAGGAACAGGCATATGGTAATCAAGGCAAGCTTGGAAAGAAATATATAGGAAAAAGCTACAAGGTATTGAACATTTTTCATCTTTACCTGTGTATGGTACTCACTTCTTCTGTAGTTAGTTTTAGCTTGATAAGGAATAACATATGCTACTCCTTTTTTGTACAATATTGATCTGTTAAACCTCCATTGCATTACACATATTTGCATACCCACATCTACCATAAAATTTTCTGTTGATATATCTGCCATCTAAAAAGCATCAAAGCTGCCACTGGCTTGAACACAATTCATTAATTTCATTTTTCTACCAAACAACTATAAGGAAATAAATCAGATGCTCTGAGCTAACATAGCAATGCCAGTTAATATGACAATGCTGCAGTTTCTTATGAACAACCAGATATAGTATCTGAAAACAGAAAACACAAATAATAAAATACCAATTACTGACTGATAAAAAAAATGTAAATATTCTCTTCCTGCTGACAGTCCATAAAACTGCCTTATAGCTACATGCAAAATGAAGCTGAGGTCTCAGACATTTGGTATATGACAAAGTTTCTTGAATTCTTCTGATCTGAGCCCTATAATGATCCCCCCAAGGTTGGAGGCTTTATACCTGACAGATCATTGTTTTATAGTTTAATACATTTCCTTCCAACAAAGCAGTGCATAAACAAGTGCTTTAGCAATTAAACAAATGTTGCAGGGGCATGTAATGGTACCCATACCTCATTTCTATGAGCTTGGTTATCTATATAATGGAGTTAATTGCTCCCACAGTGAGGGACAGAATGGACTTCTGCCAGCCCTATTTAAAGGAGCCCTCTCCTGTGTGTGACCAGAATGAAAAACAAACAAATCTGTTGTGCACCTATAGAAACTGTTGGAACTGCTCTTTTTCCTAGAAAAGGTGAAATAACTGTGGCACATCTGGCCCCTCACAACAGGCAGAGAGATTAATTAAGTTTATGAAAAGCAGGGTCCTCTCAGTAAAATTGGTGGGTTTTGTGACAAATTCATTGGACTGAGAAGTCCTCTTAGGATCGTGCAGACATTTTCCCCTTCTGTGAAATGGAAACTAGCTGTAAACAGGAATGACTCCAAAAGACAGTATGCATGGATAAGGGAAGCAAAGTCTGGGTTTCTGAATAAGTCATAACTCCTTGAGCAACAGACATACTGATTTTAGCAGCTTCATTGACTAGCTATAGAATTAGACAAGCTGTTTTTTACAACAGCAGTAAGGAACTTGGTTAGCCCAAAACTCCTTCCATTTTGGTGTTTCTAAGCTTTCAAACTCATCAGAAGTTATTTTTAATAATAAACTAAGAAAATAAAAAAAGAAGAAATTAATAATCTAAGATAAATTTCAAGTGAAAAAGAGCCTTGAGTACGACAAGTGTCAGGTAAATTTCAAGCAAAAAAGGAACTGAGACAAGCACTGTGTACCTCTGTTCAATAGCATTGGGGAATGGGAACCTTTTGTAGAACTATGTGGGGATTTCAGAGGAATTTCATCAGGTTGATAAAGAAAATGAGGGGGATGTTAGTACTTAAGCAAAGAGGGTAGCTTCCATTACGTGAAACAGAAGCACAATGAGCATTTTCTATTGTTCCAGTGAAAAAAATATTGTTATTGCTAAGATATGAAATCCTGTTAACCATATACTTCAGAAAATTGAGAAAATTAACATTTAAACTCAATTACACCATATGGGAGTACAAGTTGTTCAATTTAAATGCTTTGGTAGCAGAAGACAAAGAAGGCTGTAGAGAAAAAAAAAAGAAGAGTGCCTAAATAAACAAATGAACAGCATTATTAAACTGCTTGAGTAGGAACCATTAGTGAACAGACATTTATCAAGGCATCTATCTCTACCTTAAGTTTATATGAGATGATATGGAGAAACATCAGTGATTTCTTGAGCTTCAGTAATAAAACAGCAACAGTTTGTGCAGTGATAACCTCTTCTGCCTTACTCTGGGAAGTGTAACAGTGTCTCTTTTTTCTGCTTCTCAGAAAGCTTGATCAGAAAGTACCAGCCACTAGCTAACTACCAGTTAACAATGAGATAACAGCCACAGGCTCCCAGACAAATAGAAACTACACTGCTGAACATAAATCAAAGGCTGCAAATAATATATATTTTTCTGTTGATATGTGAATATATGCATTTCTTTACATAAATATATACACATGCATACATTTCAGAAAGCATGCTATTCCCTAATCGGGGCATATAAAAAAAGAGAAATAATTTGAGGGTAAGATTTTCTGTTCTGAGCTTGTACCATGTGGATAAGGCTGTTGATTCAAATGAGTGTGTCCTGAGTGTTTAAGTAAAGGCTGAAGGGCTGCAGTAGTGCAGTAGTGTGATGCTTACATAAAACAGTTTTTCATTATACCAATCAACTTTTATTACTGAACAAAATCAGTTCAGTTACAAAAAGCATTTAGTGTGTCAGCAAAATAATTTTCTGTTCAGCCTTTAAGTTTTTCAAAGAAAGGGCAGTCAACTTGTTTCTTGCAGCAAATCAAAATGAAAAGCCATTACAATTTTGTAGCAGTTTCAAAGTCAAACTGCCATAAAAGATTTTAAGCAAAGTTCCTAAAATCAGTTTTTGTGTTGTTAAAACAGGCTTATATAATATGAAAAGTATGAGCTTAGCAAACAGCAATATTCTCAGGGACTATAGAACTTTGAGGACTCCAAAGGCATTGTTGTAGCAAGTCTATCATCAGCTTCTAGATACATAAATGGTTAATTCTATAGATTTTTATGTGACAGTAAAATGAAAACTTTTGATATCTTTTTTCAGTAGTAATGGACAATGAAGAAGAGAAAGTAAGTTCTTTTAACTGGTGACAGTCTAAAAGTTGTAGGAGGGAGAGCTTTAGAGATAAGATTTGTGAACCTCTTTGTGTCACTCTGCTATAGACTGGAAAAAGGGATAACAGTGCTTTGTAAACTGCTGAAAAGCAGTGGAGACAGCACACATGTCATATACCACAATGCACGCACATCCAGAACAGCACAGCAGCATTAGGACCATACATAAACAAATTAAAGTATGACTTCTATTGATAGAAATTATCAGTAGAATTTGGACATGATGAAAAAAACACTCCTTAACCAGGAAGGTCTTTCAACTGACATTGCTCAACCCTGCAATTCACTGCAGGAAGCTCACTTTCACAACATTTTTCCAATTGGTTTTGTTTGAGCTTTCCTCTATTGAACACTGAAAGCTACTCCAACAACAGTTAACACAATTTCTCAATTCCGAAAATAGAAATTTTCAGGTAGGATGACTCTATATACAACACTGAGACAACAGTCTGTACTGTATCCAGTTTTTACACTTAAAAAAATGGAAAAATTGAAAAATATTAAAGTCAACTTTCCATGCATAAGGACTTACTTTTCACCTCATGAAAGTTTTCAAGTGACATGAATACAGTTCACAGTAGTGCACAGAAGTATGAAACTGGAACAGACAATTTTTCTTATGTCTAAGAAACATCTATGAAAATCATGAGTAGGAGTTGGATTCCTAGCTGAACACTTGATAAACATATAATCAATGAAGGTTAAAGGATGAGGATGTGCATTGCTAGATGTATTGTTTCCCATAAATTGATCTGGCATACCTTTTAATCACAGCTTACTCAGCTGTATAGAGAGATAACTGAGGAAGTAATTCTGTGATCTGTTATTTAGGACTGTACTACAAGCACTAATAGTCCCTCTGACATTCAGGTCCATGAATTTCTGGAAGACATCTTAAAATGAGAGAGTGGCATGCTCATATTTCTTTTCCATAAAGAAAGGTTGTCCTGCACATGAAATCCACATGGTTTTGCTGCACCAGGAGCAGAGTTTATAATCCTCACAGGGGAGGTAATGTTGGTAACAAGAATTGAAAGCACTGCATGGGATGAGATATGGCTGAAGAGACAACACTCAGCAGAATGCAGGCTGACAGAAAGGAGCCAAGAGGAAAAATAGGATTTGATGAGGCTGATGTGGCACAAGGGAAACATAAGCATCCAGGAAAGCCTTGTGGACCAAATGAAATTAATGTCACCAAGCTAGTCTATGTACATAGCTCTCAGTGTGCAGTATGGGGTCCAAAAGATAAAATGAAAATGACGGAGAAATAAGAAAAGTGACCTTTTTATGAACGAACTACCCTTAGAAGTAAAATCACATGCAGAAAAAAAATGAGAAAAAAAGATAATCTGCCTTCTGTTAGGCAGATTCATATGACCTACAATACGGATGAGCAAATTTGTGTCTCTGTACCACTGTAGTTATTCTCTAAGGCAGTAAAAGAATCAGCATCACTTGTGTTTTTGTCCAAAGAGCTAGTCCGTGCACAGGCAGGGATTTGAATAATTTCAGTGGAATGTCATTAATCCTACCATTCCAGGAACTTATCAAAGTACAGACTAATGAGAGGTCATATAACTTCAGTGTGGTACTGCTAGAACAAGTGATCAATCTGCCCCTAAATTATTACACTTCCTTACTGAGCACGACCACTTTAATGAAAATAACAACTTTGAATAGCTTTATAGGAAAAGAAGCTTCTTAGCAGAGATCACAGTGACTTAAATTTGGACTACAATAATTTAGATCAATTAGATCTGGAATATTTATGTTCCACTATATGAAAATTAAGAAGCAGCATTAAATAGACAAATAAGTAAATCTGACGACACTGTCCTCAATGTTGTCTTGCCTTTTCAGGATTCTCCGTTCCATGGACTAAAGAATTGAAAGTATGACCTCCATTTCTCCAAAGTAAGTGTTAACACCTTTATCTGAGAGAATCTAGCTCTTCTCCCTCCGCTCAAGCTGTCTGGTGTGGCAGAGATTTCCTAACATCACTGCACCAGAGTGGGTTAGAGCATAGCACAGAAGTAGGTTGGTATCAGCATATGCAGCTAAACTGGGGTTACTGTCAGTTCACAAGTAGTAACTGGCTGTTTCATAACACTGATTCCATCGCTGTGTGTTAGCAAGTAAAGTACCAGTCAGTGCATGTGGACTGCTGCCAGGCAGGAAAAGAACATGATTTTAGTAGACTTCATTAATGCTGACAACTCCACCTGTAAAAGCACTGTAAATTCAACTGACTGCACAATTGTACTGTCAGAATAAAATCTATATAATACTATATATAGCAATATGCAATAAACAAATGGTTGCTGATGGTTAAAATGTTTACTTAGCCAGCAGAAGAACTGAAACTGAGATTCAATGAACTGGCAACCTACAATATGTATAGTTTCTGTACTGACCCTTTGTATGTACACTAGCTGCCCAGAGGAAAGAAGATAATCAGCATTTAAAAGAGTTTGCTTTGCTGTGTTGAGCTAATATTGACTACTGGACCACAGACATACGGTGAAAACAGCCACATGGAAACAACTACTCTTCAGCTTTGTCCATGAGGTAACACTAACATGATACTACACAGAAGCGAACAAAGGAGACAAAGTACAGACATAATCCACTGGTGTAGCATCCAAATAATGTTGGCCTGCCTGGCCTGTTACTAGCACAAGCCAGTATTCCTCTTTACATGGGCAGAATTAATAAAATTAATTTTGCTAAAACTTCATCTCTTCTAGATGATTGAAGCTAAAGCTCATATCAGTGATGTTGCCGCAACTTCGAAGCAAAACATTAAGCATTGTGCTTGGAGAGGTATATAAAATTCTGGAAAATAATGATGATTAATAACATGATGGCAGGGTTAACTAAAAAGGGAAACTTTCAAGCTTGTAAAACCAAAAATGTTCTGTTAACTCAGAAGTGGATTAGAGTGTTGAAAGTGCTTCAGGACTTGACACCATGTAAAGGCTGATTTATACTCCAGGCATCATAATGCCTACCTACTTCAGAATGACAAATAGCACCGTGCTGAGATCTCAATGGCAGCCCCAGAGCACTAACAGCAAATGTCTTCCATCTTAATAGCTGAGCCTCTGCAATTCTCCTCACTTAAAATTCTGAGCATTTAACTCTTCTTGTTGTATCTAAATCCAGATAAAAAAACCTTCAAATCAAACTATTTACCTCAAGTGAAATCTACCCTGAATAATTCATAAGCAGCAAGGAGGCTGAAAGTGAAAGAGCTAGAGAGTGTTTTAATGAAGTCTGGAGTTTAAAATATAATGGCATAAAAGCTATTATGGATCTTTTCTAACCTTATAAGAAAGAATATTGGTCTCTGCACCAGTGAAAGATCCAAATGAACAGGAAAAGAAACACAGTTCAGTTGTCTTGTTGTCAGTGACTGATGCTGCTAACAGAATCACACAGATTACTACAAAGAAAGGGCTGCTATTTGAAGCAATTCCTGATGAAGGAGTTGAAGTGTTCAGATTGATTCTTATTCATCCTGCCCCTGAAGGAGTATTGATCCTTAAAATAGCTATAATAAGCTGCAATTCAATTAGAATAAAGTATGAAAGTCAGGAGAAATTCACATAAATGCAGGACTGGTGTTGTGATGACAGTTACCTAACAAGAATTTCTGACTCTTGTCGGAAAAATGAGGCAAAAAAATCACTTATTATGTCATTTCACTGTGAGGATCAAGGTTTTGTATTTTCCTGTTTCAGCAAATCCTCTTTATGAGATAGATACTACTAAAATGCATGGTTGATTATTCTGGGATATTGGTGACAAGCCAGCACTGTCATCAAATATAATCTGCTTTATAAGGCAGTTGTTGATTTATTTTGAATTTAGTTCATCTTAACCACTTATCCACAAATGTGAAGAGGAGAGAAAGAGAGGCTGTGAAGTGAAAAAAACCAGCAATAGCCTTACCTTTCTGAAATTCAAGGAAATTGGTGTCTTCAACCAAAGTTCTACATCGTTGGTAAATAATTAGTTCATTCTTTTGTGTTACGAATTAGCAACATGGATGCACAGGCAGTCTGATTACTTTAAACTAATGGGTATAAGTAATTCAAACTTTGTTGTGTAGGATCACATATTTGACATGGTCTTTGCAGCAATTTTCTTTTTTTCCCCATTGTTGTGGTTTTAAGTAGCCAGAGTTTTGTATTAGCTGGGGGGGGGGCTAGGAAAGAGGGTTCTTAAAGAAGCTGCTGGAGTTTTTCTCTGCTGTAAGCTAGCTCAAGGTTGACTGCTAACGCCTCTGTGATAACATATTTAAGAAGGAGAAGAAAAAAAAGCTGGGCAGAACATCATGGTGGCTTAAGAGAAAGGAGGGTGGGAAGTTTGATTAACACCAAGGTCGGAGAGAGGAGAAAGAGAAGATGCCTTAAACACTGGACTAGGGCCCCAGCAAGCTGTGGGGGATCATAGGAGCAAAGATTCGTATGCACACCGGTGGAAAGATTGGAAGATTTCCACGCCGGAGCAGAAAAGTGCTGGAGGAGAGAGGCTGTGATCCTGTGGGACATTTGCTGGAGCAGGGGGGCCTGATAGAGTCCTGTGGNCTTCTCTGAGAAATTTTGGATCTGTGTGTGGGCTCTCAGCATTTTAGCTGGAGTCAAACCATAACACCCATGTTTTACATAATGGATAAATAGCATCCTTTCATAAACTGGACTGCTGAGTAAAAGCATGTTTCTACCTCAATAATGAGAGTATAAATCACACTTTTGGAGAGTAGTACACCTGTGATAAAAGTCTTTCAGAAACAGGCATTCTCCTAAACAACACTAGTGAAGGTGTAGATACATAATACTGGTTATTAAAAAGGCAAATTGGAGAAGAATTTTTGAGTTTTGAAGTACTTATTATCTGAGTCTGACTCAATTGTAGTAGAGCAAAGTAGTTAACACTTTTGTATACATTTAGAGTATTAATGTATGCAAGTTGTTCACTGATTAGTGTATTTTGAAGCTGAAGTACATGCAGAACTCTGCTTTATTATGGTGAAAGAGGATGGGTTTCTGCATAAGACATCTCAGTCTTGGGACATGTAAATTAAGTTTTCAGATCAAAGATTTTCATAAGGCAAATAACTTGTTTTTTTTCAGATCTTATTTCCCCACTCTTTTATATATTTCTCAGAATCCTGAAAGGATGAGGAATCTTCCTATACATATGTTAACAGGGGATACAGATACATGTGAGAGTAATTCACATAGCTTTCATATTAAATAATGATGTTCAGAGACAAACATTTTAAACACAGAAAGACTATGAAATTGTTCAGGATCAGATACAAGTAACAATCCCTTGACAAAACATTCCTTTCTAGCTTCAAGGTGATCTCTTGTAATAAACATTGGTAGAGTTACCTATGGATTAACATATTTATTTTATATGAACTTTTACCCCCTACTTTCGAGACGTTCAGGTATAATTAACATTACATACATCGAATTGAAACATGCCTCTGCTCCCTTCTCTGCTGAGATGGTAGAAATTTCTGGCAGTGCTAGGAGCAAAGACATAAAGGAATACTCTTTCTCAGGAGTAGAAAAGGTAGTTGCATTCATCTTGACTGAATAGTAACTATATAATGAGGATAGACTGATAATGTATCTATCCCCATACCTCTCAAAATCTGCAAGTCCCATGCCTTTATATGCCAATGTAGACAAATCACCTGTTCAAAGAGTGAGGTCCAAAGAAACCTCTCATTTATTTACAGCAAAGAATTCATCCATGTTGTTGCAGGTCAAGCATCACTGCTTGAAACCAAAAGGTTTCACTTTAAGAATCTGGTCTAAGTTTTGAAGTCTGTCAAATGGAGAACCAAATGTAATTCTATGAGATGGAAATAAGTCAGACAGCTGAGGAAGGACTGCATCTCAAGTTTTTTTATTCTACTATCCTGAAGGAGTCACCATCTTCTCCATAATTAACTCATGAGATGAAAGACTTCTAGAAGCAACCAAACCCAATGCAAGAAATGGTCTGAATACCATGAAGAGGGCAGGGGATAAATGATGTCAACCTTGGACCTTGTATGAGAGAAAAGGGAGGAAAAAGAAACTTATTAACTTCTGCTAATTCTGATTCTAATTCTCCTCCAACACAAGCCACTTTTCTCCTTTAAAATAAAAATGCTGTCAATCAAATTATCCAGTTTGTGGCAATTTCTGTCTCGTATGATAGTCTGGCAAAGGGATGCATTTTTGAATCTACCTTACATTCCAGTAGGACATGCTCACTAATGTACCCTTTATAAGCAAGTTCAGAAAATGCTCTGCTTACTGCTACTTTTCACTCCCTCCTCTTCAGTTTGTGACACAGGAAGTCTCTCAAATATTGGACTGAACTCTTGCAAAGGGAGACTCCTGCCAGGTCTTGCTCTGGGCAGAGAGGCAAGCACAACTCACAAAGTAGCTATGCTTTATGGGCTAAGTGCAATAAGTTACCTAAAAAGACCTGTGTTCAAAACTCTGCTAAACCGTATAACATGTCTCCAAGGAACAACCAGGACAAACCTAGGTGAACAAAAGCAGAAAAATGGTGCCATCCACTCTCCACTCATAACTCTGTCTTCTGGGAAATTGCAGCATAAAAAAAATAAATTAAATAAAGATTTTTCCTGCCACCTTTTTTGTTTATCTTGTAGTTTTGCTTTCAAAGTAATTCATGCTGGCAAAAGTTTCAAAACTTTCTTATCCCTGTATCAATGTAGGAGCCTTTCCCATGAAAGATAAGTAATCTTTTTGTTAGCTTTCAGAGTTTACTGGTTTTTTTATCATATTGCTTTTATTATAGATAACCGCAATAAATATTGCTAGGTGGTCACAGCTTACCTTCATTGGTAATGCTCTAATTGATTGTTGAAATGTATTTCAAGATTTGGCTTCTGCATCATCAGTCTGTCATTAAACAAATGAATAAAATGGATGAGAAATAACTTTAGAAAATTTCAATTATGTCACCATAATAAAAGAACAGATAGTCTCAGACAGTCTATGCAGTAGGTTCAAAATCCATGCTCCTCCCCAATTATGGCGTACATTTCACATCGGTAGCATGAAAAACAATTACTCTTTTGTGAGTGTCTAATTTAACAGTGTGTTTTGCCTGTAATCAGTGTGAATAAGCCAAGGAGCTAGTTTTACCAACTTTATACCCCTTGTTTATGGAAACTGGATCTTAAACCACTGTTCCACATGGTGAATCTTTTGCAAGTGCAGCCACAATTTAAGCAAAATACAGAAGGCATCTGCTGAGCTTCACAGGAATGTGCAAGGAACAGTATGGCAGGATAGCACTAGTTTTATGCCAATTCACTGGCACAGAATGTCTTAATGGGTAGAAAAAAAATCAAGAAAGTATGCAAAAATCCTATTCCAGGTTCAATAAGGCAACCACCACCTGAAAGGATTAGAATACCAAATGAAATTACCTTAGAAACAAAGCCTGCTTTCAAGCGGATAACAGTATAATCCATTTATGAAAGTGGTTCTACACAAAGTACTTTTCCCTTCTGAAACTTTCCTCCTTTTCCCTCACAGCACTTCACATGAATGACTCATGTTCTGTAAAACCCTTCAGGGCAGAAATCTTCTATCCATGCATGGAGGTAAGTACTTCAAAGCAAGAAAGGTTAATTTATTTGCTCTGATTTCCCACAGATCTGTGAGGGTTTAAAATAGAACAAGGCCTGAACTCCCACTCTCTTGATCTATCAGGGCTATATATGAAACAAATTCCAGTCGTGACAATGATATTCTATCTTTACATTCAAGTTTAGTAATGATTTTACCAAACTTTATTTCTAGGCTTTCTAAAAATTTTTTAATCTTTTACTGATCCACAGTAAAACATAATACTTAAATATTACAGTCACTGCATATTTCATGGTTTAGAAGATTTAAACCTATATATATAAAAAGATTTCATCACCTGCTGTCTCAGAAGATCCATAGCAACTATTTTTCCAACTGTGAATTGGGAAAAACTGTGATTCACTGGGAAACCACTGATTTTGTGATGCATTCAAATGAAATGGTAATTCTTCTAATGTAAAGCTGTGTGCACATTTTACCTTCTTAGATTTCATTATTCACTAAGGACTCAAATGATTCATGCAATAATTCTTAAATTCACTGAAAATTTGAGCTTACAGGTGTTTCCAATTGTATAATTTTCAAGGTGATTTGTCTTGTTAATACATTCTCCTTATTCATCTGTATGTACGATATTTGGGATTTGGTAAATTGAAAACTTTTGATATGATAAATTGTGAAATAGAAAACCTTTATAATCATGGAAATAGTGCTTTGTGAAAATGCTGTGAGCATTGCTAATGTCCCAGTGTTTACCTAATACATGTTTTCCGTGACAGTTTTATAGTAAATTTGTAAAAAAAATGAGATAATTTTGTTTTCACACAGTACTTGATTGAAAACTAGAATCTAACATCAAGTCTAAAAGAGAGTACGGGTATTTGAAGTCTACATTTCATTAATCCTGCTGCTTAGCTATGTTTTGGATCAGAACAGAAATAAATTATTTTTTATCCTTCTTTAAAGAACTAAAGACTAGAACTAGTAAGTGGAGATAACTGTAATATCATGTTATTGTGTATTTTTTTAAATTTTATCCCAAAGTAATTATTACTATCAGAGCAGACCAAAATCTATTCTTGGATAATGTAAGATAAATTTAAATGGAAGAAGCCATATACCAGCTGATGAACAAAGATGGGTATTTACAAGCAAAGATAATTTATGGTGTTTGCACAGTACGAGTATAATTTTTGACATGAACTACCTAATAGATCTGAATAACAAAATATCTAAGTGACAATCAAAAAGAAATTTTATGCATAAACAAGTTACTGGAATCCAGTCACCAAATATGAATGGCATTGGAAAAGGCTACTAATGATATTGATACCTAGATTTTGTTATATTTCATTGATTAAAATGACACATATCCAAGAACAAATCTAACTAATAACTAGAAGCAGGAAAAGTATTAAGGAATCGTTACCTAGCTTTCTAAAGTTTAAAAAATTCCAATACTGGTTTATTGTATAAATTAAACTTTAATCATAGATCTTGAGCCTAATTCTGTTAATATTAGGAAAAAAAATACAAATAATTAAAATAAAAATCAATTCACCTAATAAAAATTGCATCCACTTGAAGTTTCTTAAAGTCAATTTAATGAATTTTTAAAGATCAGAAAGCCATTTGGATGAATCCAAATTGGGAATTTTTCCTTTAAAATCTTTGTAATATGGTGAGACTTAAAGACAGTAAAATAAAAAATCTTGTCATTTTTAACTTTCAATTGGTTGGAGTTACTGCTGTTTCAGTTTCGAGAAAGAGATGCACAATGTTTTGTCCTTTCACATGCACACATTTATATAGGTATGGAAAGATTTAGAAAGTAATGTTTTGTTTCAAGTGGCTCAAGGGCCTTCAAATGTGTTATTTGGGTTCTGCTGTCTTTCTCTTCCAAAAGCAAAACATGAACTGAGATCACTACTACTTATTCTGCATAGGCTTTTTGATACAGTGAAATTCTTTTCTAAACATTATAATGCCAGTGTATTTATACAACAGATTTCTGATTCAAATTAATTCTGGGCTATATTATCTGTTTTAAGTGCATCATACGCCTTACTATTCACCAAAGTGTAACCCAGCATCTCTTTCCTTGATATTTCTTGTTTTCTGTATATCTGACTCATTTTCGTTAATCTCAATTTTATCTTCATAATGCACACCACAAGAAAACACATCAACAAATGCAAGGGAACTCTAATAATCTGCAGTTATCAGGAGTGAAATACCTGGCCCATTTTTGAAGCAGGTAAAGTGTTTGTTCCTCTCTGTAGTCCTATATTCACCAACAGACCGAATATGTATATACTTTACATAATGATTTTTGTTATTCAAGTGTTTCAAAAAGATGAAATAGTTTTCTCTAAGAATGACTTTGACGCAGCAGCATCATGTTAATATTCCACAAGAACATGGCTAGGTGGAATTGATTAAAATACATATCCAGCTCTGCTTTAAATAAATCTTTTTAAAATAGATTTTACATTGTTGAACTACATAGTACTAAAATGGTTTCAGAAACTCCACCTAAAGTAGTATAGGTCAAATGCTTCTGATTTAGTTACATATAGAACAATATTATATTTTTAACTAAAACATTGGAAATGCCAACACAGTACATTTTATATTAATCTAGACCATTGATATGAAAGTATATGAGTGTTCTGGGAAAATATCAGTGTTATCCAAAAGGATTTAATTACTGGCTCTGATCTCTCAACTAATTATAACACTTAAGACTTTGTATGAGTAAGCATATTTTGCATTTGATAAAAATACTATATATATAGTGTATGTACATGCACATGTGTTCAAACGTGTGTATGCATGCGGTGGCACATAAAGGCTTCAGCTTATGTATTTTAGTTTGAATTTATCTGGCATGTGATGAAAGAATAGATTCTTCAGGTGAAAGTGTTTATTCCAACTACAATACATTGTCATTTCCTGGTCCTTCAAAAGCATTAGTGTACTCAGTTCCAACACTGTATTGGGCTACAGTACACTTTATCTCAAAACAACTTTTTGGTGTTGCTGTTGCTGCTAAATAAAAACAATCAAGACTGTATTAAAGAAAATTAATTCTTTACCATATGGCAAAGATGCTTTTTGATTTAAATTACTGCTTAACACTGGGAATTTAAACTCATGCTATAAAATATAGCCTTAAAGATGATGAAGGCACATAATAAGTTAATTCTTGAGCACACAGAAGTCTTGTGTCCCACTTTTGGAGCTGATTAGAAACAAAGCAGGTGAACTGAAAAGGCACCTCCTGTCTGAACACCCTACAGGCATGGGAGAGTACAGCTCTATGCCTGAGGCTAAGGACCAGCTTCAGGTTTGGCAGTGCCTGCTGTAGAGAGCAGGGCAACATTTGCACGTCCAACACCATTCACACAGAGCTACCACAAATATGGCAGGAGACCAGAGAAACTACTTCTGTGTCATCTCTGAAGCTGAAGCAACAAGAGAAGGGATCCACAAGAAAAGCCTATTTCACAAACACTGGAATTTCAGGCACTGAAATTTGCACATATTAGGCACTGGAATAGGTTTCCCAGAGAAGTGAGAAATTCATGCCTGGGAGCAATCAAAAGTTGTGTGAATGTGGCACTTGGGGATACGGTTTAGTGGAGAATTCAGTGGCGATGGATTAATAGTTGGACTTGATGATCTTAGAGGTTTTTTCCAACCTAAATGATTCTATTTTTCTATGATTGCAGTAAGGTCAAACCACTCTGTAACCGAACAGTGCATCTCATACATGTTTGGGTCAAAGCTTAATGTGAAAATCTTGTAAGTTCTCTTGTAATTATATAAAAGCTATCTGATGAGATCTAAAATTGTAGTAAGTCAAACAAGTGAGAAGTTGAAAATTGGGATACCTACATTTCTTGAATTTGGAGACATAAAAGTATTTTAAGACAAAATAGGACATGACATAAGATTCAATTTATTTTAAGATTTAGCTTATTGTGCTGATGCTATATTTTGTGTTCATAAACAATTTATGAATCAGAGGACAGGCTAGGCACAAAACCTTCAGTAAATTATGGATAAATCGATAGAGCAGAATTGAATCTCTCTATCCTTCTGTTTGAAGTTCTGCTATTAGAATTTTATTGTAATTTATTGAATAATGTATCATTTAGAAAGAAAAAAAATTGCAAGAACTGGAGAGATGACTAGGGATTTCCTTTGGACAACAGTTACCTGTTAATATTTAAGACAGGGATTTATTAAAATAAATTTCATTTTCATCAATGACATCAAGCAGAACTGAATTCCTCCCAAATGAATGACACAGGCACTTCTGTGGAAATAACTAACTGTAATGAACCTGTTGATTCTGTTGGTTCATAGTGGTGCTGAAAGTGTTACAGAAACTCACTTCAAGTTTGGAAACTGCCAATCTACACAAAGCCTTCTAAAAGTTGCAATTAAAAAATTGACATCTTGTTATAATTAAGATTTTTGAATCACCAGTGATCAGACGCCTGCAGAAAACTGCTTCAGTAACAGTCTATTAAGAAAGACATTCTGTAGGAACTAGTTTTTTCCACTGACATCACATCAACAGTTTTTGCTGTGTTGTCTAATTAGGTAGAAAGCCATGAAATAAACTTTTTTTCTGGGAAAAAAAAAATTTAAAATAATTTTTTTTTGTAAGAAATTTAAAAAATATATTCTCCTCTCATTTTAGAAACATTTTCCATACATGTAAATTTTACTAGTGAAAAATGTTTTGTCAGCTCCACAAAGACTATTCCTATGAGCTATCTCTGCATGAATTCAGTTAGTTGTTGCTTGTCACACATTCTTCCAAAAAAAAAAAAAAGATCAAAAAACCCAAAACCAAACCAAACAAAAAAAACCCCCAAACCCCTCCCTTCAAAAAATTCTGCAAAACAAACCACAATAACAGAGAGTTCTTATTTCTTGTAATGTCATTCTTTTATATCAGAAAGTCTTATTTGTTGTTCCAGACTGGGTTCAAGCTTTCTAAATTTGAAAGAGCTACAGGAAATGCTTTGGTTCAAAAGGTTTAAACTTTGTTAATCTCCGCGAAATAGAAGGTTGTGCATTTAGGGTATGCAAAGATAATGATTCAAGGATGAAAATAGTGCCCAAAAGCACAGATTCTCTCTTCAAGCTACCATTGTAGAGCAATATTAGACCTCCCAAATCGTTGTAGGATTTGGATGGTCTTCGGTCTGGGTTCTGGCAGTTTGCGTTTGTGTTTGTGCTGTAGAACTTGCAAAAAGACAGAGGAGTTCACAAAAATATTCATGAGAATGGCAAATGTCCACAGAGGACCAATATTGGTAATGTGGGGGTTTGGCAGGTCAGTATTGCTAGGGGAAAATCTTTAGGCAATGGCACTATGACAAATCCTGTTCAAAGATGTGGAGCTTCAATGGATAGCTGCCAGTCCTAAGAGACCGTAGTGCTTTTTGGCTGCCCTGAGCTACACATGGTCAGAGCCACCTCTGACTGCAGCAGCAGGCCATTTCTCCCCAACGCTGCTCTTGAGAGATGTCTCTTCCAAAAACTCACCATGTTCTCTTTTGTTAACTAACTGATACTACTCCTCTTACAAGAATGCTTTCAGGAAGCCACAGTAGCCATTTGAAGGTGGGTGTTCTTTCCTGCCATGATTATCTTGAAAAGTTTTTTAAGTTCTTTTAAAGTCATGTTTTTTCTAGGCATATCTTTCATCAGAAACAGCATTATAAGAGAGTATATTGAATTAGCATAAATGAATATAGATATTCAGAAATGTTGTGGAGCCTGCTTTTCCACTGAGACATTACAGGTGATATTTTTCAGTATTATGAGTAATATCATCTATATTATGCCAGTAAATAATGTACTGAAAAGCATATAAGCAGTATACACTTATGTCCTCAACATGATTAAGTTATCAAAAAATATCAGTAACCTCTCATATTAACTAAATGTGCAAGGCCATCCGAAATTTGACAGAACTCAGTGGAAAAACATTAGCACAAATGGGTTTGGACCAGACGCTTAAAATCAAGTGAATCTCGTAAGAGGTAATGTTTGCTTGTAAGGAAAAAAGAAACATTTAAATGGAAATGTGTGTTTAACAATTGAATTTTATAACAAATAGGAACCTCTTCTGGAGGTTATTGGTAAGTAACAGGAAAAAGTAGAAAAGCTTATAGAACTACTTGACTTCAAAGTCACTATGACTCTTTTTCTGAAGGTTATGTATAGCTACTTTTCTCAAAAAGCCCTATAGTTTAAAAGCAAACCAAAAGCATTACCAAATTTTAAAAACCTTGCTCTTATTTTCATGTTTCCACATTGACATGTGTCCAATATCCAAAAAACTCATTTTGAAATCATCATGTAAGATCTCATAATAGCTGGAGTTGTTAGTATTCTTTCTAGGCATTATCTAGCAAAAACATAATATTTGAAAAATATTATATACAGGTTATTTGTGTACTTGCTAGGGGAAAACACACAATTAAAAAAGTGAGAGAGTAGTAAAACAGGTGTGAAAGACTACTATTATGGATTGTTGAAGTCTATGTTTTTTATTAAATTAAACTGCAGAAGAAATAAGTTGACATGTGCAAGTAAATGTTCCCAATGTGACAGTGAAATTGGCTAAGCACTAGATTGTGTTATGCCTTGAAAAATAACCTCTTGGTTATACTTGTTCTAAGACAAAGACTGAGGGACCATCTGAGAAAAGAGTCTTTTTACAAGTCACTATATTTGCCGTACTGCTATTGCTTCTTTCACCGTCTCAGCTTTAGGGAGACTTTTCCATTTTAGCCTATGGACTTCAGTGAGTTATGTTTTTAATTTAACTCATGCAGTAGTTCATATGTAATAAGAATTCCTGGAAAGTACTTATGTCTGTAGTCAGATAAATTCAGCTCTCCCTCTTGTTACTAGTGTTCTAATCTTCCTCCTAATATATTACTTTTCCCCGAAAGCCCTGCAACTAATAAGACAAACATACCCATCCTCCGGAAACATAGTGGAGAAGGCATTCAAAACTCCCTTATATTTGGACAGCCTGAAGTTTTGCAGTACCAACTATCATTATTTTTCTAAAATTTTATTTTAGAAAGCAACTGTGGAAGTCAATGACAATATTGCTGCCAGATTAAGACACAGGCCCATATCTCTACAAGTCACTGGTTTTTATTTTCCTAGGCATAATGCTCAACTGTAAGCTACAATTTCTTGGTCCACTTGAGTCAGAAGTTAGCACTGCAGAACTTCAAGTATTATTTGAGAGACTTACATATTCTTATTCCTAATGATGCTATCTCCATGTGTCACAAGTTAAAAACTGGTAATAACACCAGTACCAGCTACATTCAGATTTCAGACTAAGGATCTTAAAATAGAATCCTCTTACAATTCTTGCTAACAAGAAGGGTTACATACTGGATTTATGTAACATTTGAGTTGTCTAGGCATTTTGTAATTTTTCTAGAGAATATCTTTTCTATTGCCTTGCCTAGCTCTCATTTAAAGCAGTACTTGATTGCAACTTCTTACCATTTCTAACTGAAATAGTCATACCATCATTGCAGAACTTCAGAATTACGCAAGAGGAACAAAATATTCATATTCTCATCAGAGAAGGCCAAGAATATTCAACTATACTCAAGTATTAAATTTGGGGAGAAGAGGTGCTTGGGCAGTTTTGGTTGGTTTTGTTTGTTAGTTTTGTTAAACCTAGGCACGGACAGTAATTTACTTTCTCCTGAAAGCTCCAAAACTATCTGTCTGCAAATTACTTGTTGTCCCATATATATCAAAAGATTCTATAAAATCAGTTCGGCCAATATTAGGTGAAATTACTCAGAAGATCAAAAATATTTTTCAAATAAAAATCTTCCTTTTCTAGAAAATAAGTAATATAAACATTTTGCAGTACTTTCAAAACATTTTGAACAAAATGTAATCCAACTAAATCTTCAGAAAACCTTGAAACCTTCTGTCTGAAACTGAAATTCTCTGAATGGTGTCCACCCAAAATTAACTGCTTGTGTGATTAGGGAGAATTATATAAATTCAGTGGCTTTAAAATATCTAGCCCTCAAATCTTCACAATAAATCCATATTGTACTGGTATTAAATAACTGCTTAGGGATTGTAAGCACAGGTAAAAATACCTGAACACCTAACTTTCAAGAATATACAGGATTACTTGATAGTCTGAAATTACTAGGCAATAGTCATGACTAGTAAAGGCTCACAAAGCATGCTTAAACATGCAAAGATCACAGCTAAGACATGCTGCCCAGTACAGTAGGTATTAAAATATCTTCAGTGATGTAAACTTGGTCTTTGTATAATCTATTTGTTATTTGTTCTGTTTACACTTGTGCACAGTTTTTTAAAACATCAACAATTTGGTTATGTCAAAGTATTGCTGATTTAGTGGAATAATCTTTAATAATTTACTGAGACATTATTTTTCAGTACCAACATGTGGAATTTTTTCTTTTCGGTCTTTAATTGATGTAACTAACATGAACTTCAAAACTTCTGATTTCTATTTGATATGTATTTGAGTTGCACATAATTTTCACTCTGTGTGTCTCTATCTGACTTATCAGAATTTTAGTAGCAATTTAGTGATAAGAAAAATATATTTCCTTCTGTTTTCTCTACCACTTACTAAACTTTGGATGACTGTCTCATAAAAGTTAGATTTTTAAAGCTAGATGAGAGTTACCTGGAGAGGGGCAAGGTTCAGGATGGGACCCTGACAATGGTGCAGAATCCCTGCACACACATGTGGGAAGGAGAACTGACAAGGAGTGTCTGCTCCCTACATCCAGGGTTACAACTGTGCTGCACCCTGGGAGCAGGCAAGGTCCACCCATGCTGAGCTCCCAGCTGTCTGCATCCTCATTAGCTGTTGTGAAGTTACTTCAGTTCTCCTGTCATTCTCCCAGCAACAGTGACAGGCACATAAGCATATCCTGAATGCAAGAGGAGGGAGAACAGATGGATGCAGACAGGGGAGCGCAAGGAAACTGTGGGACCATATTGGCAGTAGTCACAACACATCACTAGCCTAACTGTTGGCATGATCCCTGCAGGCATCCAAGCAAAGAGGAGTTAAGGAGAGATTTGAAGGCGATCATGAAATAGCCCCAACTGGCATTTACAGAAATCTCTTCTTAAGCATGAGGGACTGTGCAACAGAAAGGAGAGTTTACTGAAACACGTAGTGGGATGCTGACATCAGGAGTATCTGGGAGCAAGAGTGAGGCATTTGATACCAAATGGGAAATAAGCAGGGAGGAATGATATTATGAAGGGCCTTGAAAGCAGAGACAATTTAACATCTGATGCAGCAAAGGGAAAGCAATATTGTCAGAATGACTGGCTAGCAAAATGGTTTTGAAGCTGCAGTGATTATGCATATCTACATAGCAACGTTTGGTTAAGACCATTAAAACAGAGAGGTTTTATTTGTTTATTCTGCACTAAAATTAATTTCAAAACCCCCTGCATTTTTCATAAAATAAATGCATTTCAATATAAACAAATTTAAGGCTGTTTAATAAAAAACGCATTTTGCAGAATTTGATAGGTTACATTTCACTGCATAATACCACCATTGTAGAATCATTACCAGTGGAACAGGCTGAAATTGTCATTTCCAAAAGAAAAAATATTTTGGAAGACAACCAAACGTATGATGGATGTAGGCAGGCACAAATCCATTTAAGTCAGTGGTGCAGCACTCATGTCTGTCAACTACAATAGTCTCCCTAGATATTTCATGAAGTTTGTGACAAACAAATTACAATATGGGGTGAAAGCAAAGCTTGCTGTGTACTGCACTGAGATATAGATATGGCACAAGGGCTACTTATCAAAACATGCCTGTTCCACTCCATACAACTTCAGTCAGATAAGACCTCGTAGCAAAAGCTATACTGACATAATACAGGCATAAAATACAAAGACTTTGAGACAGTTAAATGCTAAAGAACACACTAAACAACGGATTATTTCACCCTATACTTAAAGTATCACTCATAGCATTCATTTTAACTCTCAATTATTTCAAACCAGATATTTGCAATTCAGATATCTGCAAAAAAGGTTAGAATAGTCTCTCAAAGACTATTAAGTGATAATTAAGTAGCTTTACAAATTATATTTATCCTCTTTAGTATCTAAAATGGTTTTAAGATTCTTATTCAATCTGCCTACAATAACTTACCTTCTATTTAATATATCTAATTGCTAAATAAGAAAGAATTAATTCTTTCCTTATGAGAAAGAATTCTGTATAGTGAACAAGCTGTTCTAAATCATCAGGCAATACAGAGATCTAAATTGCTCGTTTTGCTAGAATAAAGTTCCACATAAACATAGAGAAAATTAACTAATTGCCATTTTTTTTATTTTGGTCTTCTATAGAGTATAATTACCA
Source organism: Calyptomena viridis (assembly GCA_013390005.1). Classification (NCBI taxonomy): domain Eukaryota; kingdom Metazoa; phylum Chordata; class Aves; order Passeriformes; family Eurylaimidae; genus Calyptomena; species Calyptomena viridis. The sequence continues at coordinate 64,368 of WEIV01025709.1, forward strand.
GTAATATTGGCTTAGCTTCCCAACCACTTTTATAGATGACCTCAACTTCTCATTTTTTGATACATTCAACATTGACAGGTTGTTTTTCTTCTCCCTTGATTTTTCAGAAGTCGAAACAAGCAAAGTTCAGAGAGTAAAAAGAGCAACTGAATAATTACTTCCTCATGGGAAGATGGTTTGAGTCTCCCATGAATTTTCCCCATCACACACAGAAGATGATAATTTCTGTCTCCCTTTTGGAATTCTTTCATCCTATTTTCTATAACATTGAAAAATTCATAATACTAAAAGAAAAAAGATACATAGTATCTTACAATAGATACATTGCAAGATACATAGTATCACCTTTTGTTGCTAAATAAATGAAGATGAAAAATGTTTTATAACCTCTTCCTTGACTAAGGGAGAGGACTCACAGTTCTACAGAAAAAGGAGGGTCATGAACTGCCTCCTGTAGAAAGTAGTCACAGGGTTTCCTGTGAAAACCCAAGGAGCCCACATACCTATTCCAATAAATAGACTTTGGATTCCATAGTGCTGACAAGAAAAAAACCCAAACCAGTCAAGTACTTTATTTTTTTTTTCACATTGAACTATTTGCAACAGAGGAACAGCAACTTTATGATGAATATCTATAGAAAAGAGTAAAACAACAAGAATTTATGCATTACAGTAATGTACCACTGAATGCATTCAAAGAAATACTTGTAAGCTTGCCATGTTGAAGAGGTTAGAAGTCTGAGTGAATTCAGATAGTTTTTCATTAAAGAATAGCTCGAGATCTCTTTAAGGCTGCTGAACAGAGAAAGCTGAGAAGCTCGATTTAGTTTTGGGATAAACAACTTACCTGTGCTTCGTACATGTTAAGGTTTCATTCATCTTCCAAAACTCAGCTCTTGCTATAAAATATTTCATGATGCATGTATTTTTAGAAATACATTAAAATTTAATATTAGTTGAATTTAGTTACAAAGACAAGGACAAAGACAGCTCATATGACATCCATTTAAGTCAAATATTTAATACACCCTATTAGCATATCCAGCTTTTAGGACTTAATGACTGTCAGGTAGATTAATATTCTGGAGCTCTGATACAGCATCATAGGGACTGCAAAGCACCAGTGGAGCTGACGAGACAGATAATCTATTTACTGCTTTCTAATGCTCCCAGGCATGGAGTTAGCTGTATAAATATATTCAGTTCCACAGATCTATCAAAGTAGGTGATTAGGCAAAATTCCGAAGCAAGCAGAAATACTGTTACAATTAGAAGCAAACAAATGTTACAATTTGAGACCAAGAGAAATTAGAATCCTCAGGGAAGAGGCAATGACAGGAAGAATTTGTAAACTGTGGTTGCACCTTTCAGGTATACATTGTATTTCATTATAATAGCAGTAAGTGTACTTTCACATGACTCTTAATATAGTGTGATTTATGTATTTAGACAAGCCTTTGCGAGAGAATAGCTAATATTTTAGTCCAGTATAGAGTGTCCGAGAGCATAAGATTGATACCTGGTTTTCATGTTTGTACAGTAGACACTGGCAGTATACATTATTGAAATTGCCATTCACTATTTTCAGTGGTTTAGCAGAATTCTAATATTTCTTCTCTGATACTTATAAAAATAAAAATTATTACCTACAAGTTAAACAAATAAAAATTCTGTTGTGAAACCAGCTAGAAATAAAACACCATCCTACATTTTACAAGAAATACAACATTATGTTGTGGGACACTACACCGGAAAACTGGTTTACGAAGTAATATCAGAAGTGTGGAAATAGCAGAGTACATATTAACCATAACCATAATCTCAGCACCCCACTCTGCTTTCTGGTTAAGACAAGGCAAGCTAGGCTTTAGCCGTTCCCCCAAAACAGTACTCTTGAGAGTCTGCCTGAATGAGTGTATCGGGCACTCAATATTTATGTTTTCATATTACCTAATGCATGTGAGGAAATGGATTCTTACTTCACCTCTAACAAACTTTTCCACTGCCATATCCAGCTTTTTTTCCATATTATTTTGTTCTTGTAGGCTCCCTAGATACTCAGCCTCTCAATTGAAAAGGACAAAACCAAATCTGACCTCTGAAGTTTTAGCAGAAGTCTGAGTCTTTCCTCTCTAAGAAGTAATACAATTAGGACACCTCAGCACTGTAAGTGCCTCCAGACCCGTTTCTCTTCCAATATACTGACAAGCATGTGGAACTGAGGAAAAGTAGACACACCTAAGGATCAGAGCTGTTCTAGCATTTCCTTCCTTCCTTGTAGAAGAGATCACATGAAAGCCTTGCAGCAGATTTTTCTCTTTCTGATCATTCAGCCACTTGTTACTCCCAGGAGGGCATACAATTTTTCTACAGTGGAGCTCCTCAGTTTTGTCAGCATCATGCAAATATCCTCCAGGACATAACTCTGATATCAGATGCATTTCCAGGAACTGTGCAATGAATGCTACCTGTTGTCAGCAGCTGCCAAAGTGGCATGACTCAGTTAGGAAAGAGCTTAGAGGCTTTTAGACTCAGTCACTATCAAGATTTTGTTCAATCGAGGTTTTTAGTTCCCCACTAATTTGAAGCATTCAAAGTAATTATTGAATTGTCCATGATTTGTACAAGCAAGCTCTCTAAATATGGAAAGCTGGAGATCTTATACTTAGCAATGATTGGCAATTATTTTAGAAAACTGAGCACAGCATAGGACACTATTGGAAATACAATAAAAAGAAAGCACATTTATTGACCGCATAGGGCTAGATTATTAAATGTAGTGAAGCCATTCTGAGCTTTGATAGCACCTATATACGAAACATATGTATGTATACAAATATTTGTTCCCCATGTCACAATAGTGCCCTATTTTTCCCAATCCCTGCTCTTCCCAAACTGGTTCTGGCAGATCTCTGGGGCAAAACCAAACAAACAAACAACAAAACCAAATGAAACCATACTTGTGTTTATATAGCTCTGCTGTTCTCTTCAGCTTGAAAAAAACAGAACTGTTCCTCCAGTTAAGGGAACTTCCAAGCCATATGACCGGTTCTGTGGCATCTGGGCACCACAGCCCGTCTGTTCCTGCATATGGGTGTAGTACAGTGACAGCTTTACTGCACATTAGTCAAGCATCATGTAGCACATTTCTCGACAGAGGCAAAAGCAGTTTATGACTTGAAGAAAATCATTTTGTCCCAGGGGCTTCTCAGAGCCAGGGAAAAGGCCAGAGCTCAGGTCAACAGCTTTGGAGTTTGGCAAATATTTCCTATTATTACTATTTTGCATGGATGTCTTGATGGAGATGCAGAATATAACCTTGTGTTATGAGAGAGAAGGCACTTTGAGACAACTAATACAGAGTTGCTGTGGCCATGAGCATGGGTCATTCAATGACAGAATCACAGAATATCTGAGGCTGGAACCAATCTCTTAAGATTGTCATATCCATATCCCACTCTGCTTACTCGGGGCCAACCACAGTCAGTTGCCAAGGATCATGTACTGTTTTGACTATCTCCAAGGATGAAGACTCCACAATATTTCCAGGAAACTTACCTAAGCAGTGTGTCGCTTTTCACTACAGTCGCTGAAGAAACAAGACCATCAGGAGAAGGAGGCTTAACCTCAATGTAATATTGTGTCTACAAACAGATGCAGGCAGTGGGTTAAGCATCCTAAATGAGGTCAGCAGGCTACAAATGCTCCCACCAACTAAAGGTAAGGACAACTTTGTGCAGTAGCATGGACACTTTACGTGCCTTGAAATGATACCATCCAACAAAACAGGGTGCAGTGACCCCGAAGCTAGCACAGATGCCCCAGAATGGCATCACTCTGCTGTTTTCCTAGAACAGGGGAAAGCATGCACATTTATTCAACGTGCCCAGATAGCATACTTTCAAGCTGCCCATAGAGAGGATGGCTTGGGTATGCCTGAAATAATACCCTAAAACATCACTATTAATGACTCTGATTTCTGGATGTTTTAAGGGTAAAACTAATGTGGTAAATTTAAAAAGAAATTAAGCAGCTTAGAGGTTGACAGAAGCCAATCTTACTATAATAGATTCCACAGTGTACTAGAAGACTGTATTAAACAAGAGAGAAAAAAAATAACTGCAGAATAACAGAGACATGTAACTCAGTTTTTGCAGTAAGAAACTCCATACCTATTAAACTAGCTCTTCACTGACAGGAATATTTCATATCCCAGTACAGTTATCCAGCAAGTGCAGGAATACTAAAAATGCTTTACAAATGCTTCATTCTTCTAAGTCAAGCATTTCTTAGAGAAATAAAAATCCTTCTAGTTGCACTCTAAAGGTCATGCCAGCTATAAAGTCTAATAAAAAATTTCCAGATGGCAGCAGCCAATTTCCAATAAGATTTAATTTGGTTAATTGACTGTCTTATTTACTAATTTATAGGAGTATGCAGTTCATTTAAATTAACCTCATTTGCTGTCATGATTTAAGCAAGGTTAAACAACGCAAAATTAAAAAAAAAGGTGTGTGTAGAAATGACAGTCTACTATATAGTGACATACTAATATTACCATCAAAGGCTCTTTTTTTTTTTTTTGTTTGGTTGTTTTTTTGTTTGGTTGGTTTGGTTTGGTTTTGGTTTGGTTGGTTTTTTTGAGAAAAAGGAAAAATAGTAAATACTGGCTGGATTAAGTTAGTGTAAGAACTATCTAGGAACTGAACATTCTATTATAATTACATTAATCTTTTAATGAAAAAACATCATACCTGTGATTGAAAAGGGAAAACAAATGAGCCAACTAATGGGAATAAGGGACTGACTTTAGCTTAGAGGGCTGATACAGAAAAAGGACATGGTTATCAGCACTTCAGCTGTAGCACCAGCTCCTCCCACTTTAGTTCTGCAGGAAGTTAAGCTACAATATCAACTTTGAAAACCTAATTTTTCTACTATTTTTTTCCACACTCACAGAAAGGGTAAAAGAAATCTCATTTTCAACCCAAACCATGGTGGCAGTTACCTACTTCTCAAAGGAAGTAATAGAGAAAGGACAGTAGTAGATTGCAATAAGGTATTTGTGGACTTACTTCTAATTTCTTACAGGATTCATCTGGGACAGTGCTTTGTTTGATCCTAAAAGAGTTTAGGAAGGAAGAAAATTTCCCCTGGAGAAGGAAGTTAGCCCTTGGAGATATCTAAAACTTCTAGGTTCCTACAGACTGTTTTGGCTGAAGGTTTTGTCTTAAAACTGAAGCTTCTTTCTGAGGAAAAAATTGCAAAGACCCTAGTGAGGTGCTTTGTCTTCTTTCCTTGGAAAAGCAAGAGTGGCAGCCTGAGAAGCCTGCAGAGATAGGGCTCGATGTGTGTCAGCTCCTGCACCCCAGGCAGATCTGTCCCACTCAGACCACTTCTGGTTCTGGCATGGGTCAAATGTTGAGGAGAATATGTGAGAGAAGTGGCTGAAGTGTTCTCTGAAATCTTCAATAGCACAAAGTTAGGGGAATAAGCTTATATCTGTGCTCACAGTGTGTTGAACGGTCTTCAATGATAATGTCCTTGCTTGCAAGGTATTTAAATTTCAGAAAGGAAATTTAGTTTATTTTTGTTTTGTTTTGTTACTGGATCTCAAGTTTCTTCTCTAGCTTTTTCAGTTCTTCAAAGGAGGAGCTCTCAAGCTCAAGGAAAAAGTTTGACAAATTACAAAACCCTCACTTTTCAGTCACTGACATTGACAACTCTCAGGAATATCTATGTTATGAGAGACCACATTCTCCTATGTATCACATAAAACTTCACTCAAAATAAAAAAAAATTGAATACATCTATAAACCGTACAGCTGGCTTCATTTTTAATAGAGCTTGATATATCTCCACACTAGGGAGCTGTTTCAGACAGAAGCATTTTTGAGAAATGTTGGCAAGAAACACACATACAGCAATGAAAATGCGGTGCAAGATGACTTATTGGAAGGTCAAGGATTGTTGGGACCATGTTATGCTCGCTACAAGTTTTCCTTGAAATTCATGACAATTTCTACACTTAAAAGGAAATTTCCTCCAAAAATCAAATCTAAAAATCCTCTGAATATGTATACAAAGCACACTGTACATCAACATAAAGCATGAGAGGCTGTGTTCACATTAGTATACCTGCTGTAAACTCAGAGGGCTATAAGTGCAGGTATGGCAAGGTTGCTAAATAGCTCATTTGCACCTCACAAAAAGCAAAGAGCTGTCTGGGATGTTGAATGTCCTTTGCCTTCATCACCTGATACGTTTCATAAGTGCATTGATGATTTCAGAAAGTAATGGCTTACTTATTCGATGCAGTGGGAAATTTTTCATAGGGGCCTGAGCTAAGATGGCCCACTGAGAAGCATTTCTAATGGGCAACTCGCAAAGCAATTTCCTGCACAGAATCTGGTAGACTATTTTTCCTTCAACTTTTTCTTATTTTCAACTGATGTCTCATTACTGAGAAGTAAGAAGTTATAATTTTTGAACTACCACTCAGGGAAATGCCCCTGCAGTGTGGTAGTGCCCAACTGCAGGAGGAATAAGTGGCTACTGCCAAAGAGGACTCCTTCCCAGGCTTCCTGTCTGAAGTGAACACTCCCCAGCTTTTGAATGAAGATTGACAAATTGGTGAAAACACCAAGAAAACATATTCAGAGAAAGTAACCCTTTCAGAGTAAATGTCATGCAGCTTTGCCCAAAACACATGCTTATTACCATCTGTTGTATGCAACCTGTGTGTCTCAGCTGCACTCTGAGCACATTACTGTTCCTTGGGGCATCACTGGGCATTTTCTCACTCAGAAAAATGTTGGATGTGGAATTGGCTTGGTGGTATATTGAGATAATTCAGACTGCATCATATTTGTCTGATGAATTTGAAAAAAATCTCTGCTTTACAAACAAAAGAAAATTAATTTAGCACCCCACTAGACATATTTTTCACATACAGGTAGTTTTATCCAGACTCAGATCTCAGCTTGAGAGGAAATGGCACATGAAGGAAGACAAGGCAATGACTGGTTTTGATCATTCTTCTGTTCTCATTTTGCTTCCATTGTTGCTAATAACAAGACAGTAGAAACAGCACAGTTCTTCAGTAGATGATATAGCTGAAGCTATCTTCAGGAACATTTTGAAGTAAGGAAAAATCTCTCTTAATTGATCTGTAAGTAAAAAAGCTGTATTCTTAAAAACCACACTAGTTCAAAAGCTAGGATATATGCTCTGAAATATGTACCTTGGGGAAAGCAATGCAGAATTAAGAAGTGGTTTTTAGCAAGTATTCTCCTTCTATTTCTTCCTAGTTGATATTTATCAGTCT
>WEIV01025709.1:71755-91387 GCA_013390005.1 Calyptomena viridis
TTAAACTGTCTGAATAAATGCTCAGATTGCAACATTTATTTCAGCTCGTTTCCTCGCATTCCAGTGGTAATTTTCTTGCTAAGACATACAAGCTAAGACAGTCAGAGTGTATTATATAGAAAATATAGTCATTTCAATTTTGAATAACTAATCAGAAAGGTGTTAAAAAGTTCTGATATATATACCTAGTGCTTACTATTATTAAGATGCAGTTAATGTGTATCCACTTGGACACCTGAAAATGGAACATCCAGAACAGTTTTAGCAGTATTCTGTTATATTTTCTTCACCCTATTCTAACCTATAAAGATGAGTTCTACCATCTGTTTTTTTGACATTATATGTTCTGATTTTTTCCTACTATTTGCAGTGATAAAGTTTCCCATTCATTGTTTTTTGCTCCATCTGGCTCTGTCATTCTGGAGTGTTTTTTATATTTTGGATCTACATGAGCTGCAATCATCATATTACTTAAATATTTACTGTTTAATAGGGAAAACTTACATATATAAAAGTTAAAGCCAATGCCAAAAAGCAACTAGCTCTCTGAAACCTTAATATAAATACCTCAAAATCTTCTGTTTTTGTTAATGGTAATTTCATTATTGGCTTGTTTAGTTTTCATTTATTCTATTTCTATGTGCTTAATGTCTTCCTACTGTCAGTATTTTCTTCACCTCATTTTTTTCTGCATCCTAGTTCCCCTGACAAATGACCTAGCTTTCTGACAAATGTTTCTCCTTCAGTCATAACACTTCTCTGTTTTTCTAAGCCAAGATATGAAAGTAGGTTCTTCCCAAGTATCCACCATTCCTTTTTGTTTATATCCTCTACTTCCTTTTCTAGACTCTTACAAATTATGTGAAGGGAACAATAGACACAAAGCATTTATGTGTATCATCTACTGCTGTATCAGAAAAGTTTGCCAATAACAATGACTCCATGCACTTTCTTTAGGCTCCTTCTCTCAGCATAATTTCTTTTCAATTTTTTAAAAAATTATTTTATATTATTTTTACCTCTGTCAAATCACAAACTTGCGTGAAACTGTCCTATAGAATAATATCTGTAAGTTAATTATTTGCTTATTATCTTTCTATATTGCTATGGAAAATAGCAAAAAAAATCAGCTATATCCAAAATTGACACCTTGAGCCAAGCATCAATTTAAATATCTTTTTTTTTGGTCTTTTATCTCTAACTTTAATATTAGCTACTTGTCATCATTTTAATAAAAGAATAGATAGATCTATAGATAGATCCACTTAAAATTTTAGTGAACGCCCTACATCAGTTCTTGAAAGGTGCTGATCTGATCAAGTAAAGGATTTATTATACCTCTTCAGTCCGAACACTGCTTGCTTTTTAAAGAACAATTAAATCTATAGTAGTTTTTATTTGCGATCTTAACTCAGACTCCTTATTTATTTTTTCAGTACAGATCTTTGGCATTATCTTGACCATAAGCTCCTCTCTCAAACTACTAGTACGCTAAGCCACAATCTTTTTGTCAGACCCTCTTACTACAGGGATTTGCCTCCACTTACAAAAAAGTGATTTCATGTCTATTTTTGGTATGTTGTTATGTTAATATTGTCCTAGCCCCCTGTATGAATCTTGTAATTCATCTAATTCAAAGAAAAGTTCAGCCTGTTTCCATATATTCTGCTACAGTTGGTCTTCTGCAACTTAATGCAATGCATATCTGGTAGGAATTTTACACTAACTTTCACTGTTTTAGGATTCAATATCGGATTTTCTCATCAGGATAAAATAATTATGCACAGAGAAGTAGGCAAAAACAGTACTGGCAATCAAACTAGAGTTTGTATCTTCTTTTTGCATCTTCAGAATGAGAATATGCTAAATGTTCTGAATATATACCTTAACTGAAATGCATATGTTACATGTAAGTGGGAAAGTGACTTTCAAATGTCAATGCACATCCAGGATGTTTATTTCTACATAAACAGAATCAGAACATATGGCCAACCAATAGCAGTATATCAACAAGCACATTTTACTCCTGAGACCGTGCCTTGAAGAGAATGTGCAATCATATGCTCCTTCTAGATATTGATTCTTGTCTCTATTCAGCTGTCTAGGTACAAAAAGAATGGGATGTTTCTTAGAGAATCAGCAGTACTGTTGATCTGAGTGTCAAACTATTGAGCCTTGAAACATGTATATTCTACTATGATTTGTTCAAAATAGGAAAGATGTTATGTGCTAAAAAAAATCTACTCTTCTTCATACCTCCTCTATAATTTAACTTCCATCATTTAAGCTAATTAAGAATAGAGAAACGCCTTCCTAAACTTCTTAGAAAAGAAAAAAGATATGAGTACTTCATGCATTGCTGATTCAGTTAAAAGGTAAAAAATCTGAAAGCTATAAGGACGTTATTCCTACCCTCTAAAAGATAAAGTAAAGGTTTATTAGTTAAAATAAACAAAGCAAACTTTGTCTGAAATATTTATGATGGAAGTACAGAAAGAAAGAAAGCCCAACAACAAGAAACCCCAACTGATCATTCTAGAAAAATAATCTTTCTCTCGCATTCAATATTAGGCAAGCTATGTTTACAATATATATTTGGGATGCATAAAAGTTGGTGATTAGCAAAATATGATGCAGATGCAATTAGTATGGTAAGACTGCAACAGCAAGGAAAATAATATTTTATAATTTTCAGATTTTATTAGAGAGAGAAAAAAAAGGGTTGTAGGCAGTCAGAGAAATACCTACACTTTCAATAGACTACTTAAAATATAAACCTCATTCTTACAGTATTCCATTTAAGACTCTACCCAGTGAAATAAAGAAGAATGGACTCATAGTTTTTGAGGCAGTGTGTGGGAAAAACAGCAGTGTTAAAAAGACTGTTTAATTTCTGTATCTAAAAATTCCTTTTCTAACACTTGTTTATGCCTGTCAGAGAACAGCTCTCTTGGCTGGCAGTTCAATGTACTAGTAGTAGTCCATCTTTTTGGGAACCCTGAAGGGGAGCTACATTTTTGCAGATAAAACAGGCAGCACTGCAGTCAAGTTAATAGACTCTGGCAAAATGGCATAATGAACTTTCAGTTTTAAAGAATTTGCTGTGACATAAAGACATGAAAAGTAGAACACAGAGAGGGGAAAAAAAAGGTTGGATTAAATTCTGTTTGGGAATGTCTAGTTCAACCTACAAGTAAATTAGAATACTTAGAAGACCATTGCCAAGGTATTTTAAGAGAGTATATATGTGAAATGACAATTTGACCATAAGAAGTAATCCAAACACCACTACCTCGTTGGTTCTGTGACCCTATTGAAAGGTGAATGGCAATATGTTCAAAATCATGTGTATCTGTATTTTCATTTGTCATACAGATGTTTAGTCATACAGAATTTCTGAACAGCTATGGTATGATTTACTAGGTTTTGCTGTTATAAAGAATGTAATCAGTTCCACTGACTAATATATCCAGAAGAAAAACTTTGTGGGTGTACAATGTAGGCATATCAAATGACTCTTAAATATGCTGTAAATTATCTTTCATTTCTACACTTACAAAATTTGAGATTGTCTGTGCCTGCCTAACAGGATTTGCAAAATTCTAGGTTATTGGATTGAAACATTCTTTTTCTTTTTGAATTGCTGTAACTCTTTAGAAGCTTCTGTTTAAAAACATAAGAAATACAGCAAGAGGGAGGATAAGGTGAATGCTTAGCATTTTTTTAGAGGGACATATATATGTTAAGTATATATATTTCCTGTAGGGAAAAATGTTGAGTTTTAAAGTTCTTACCAACTTCCGTCAAAATATGAGGATCACAGCCCTATGTAGGTTTGGAATCACACAGTCATTCTGAACTGAGCACAATAGTTTCAGCTAAATTATTAAAATTTCTAAGATTTATCTAGCATAACAGCAGAAAGTTTGAAATTTTCAGAGTTGAAATTTCAAAATTCACACAATGGACTTTGAACAGCATAGACTTAGGAGTTGGAACCAGAAGAATTTTAAGATCCCTTCCAACCTAAACCCTTCTATGATTCTATGATTTTGTAACTGGACAAAGAAATTGTACTGAATTGCAAACTACATTATTTGAAAATGAGACTCTATCTTCCTGTCTCCAAGAAGAAAACTATTCTGAAAGAAAAATACATATACAAATAAACATATTACTTATTTTATAAGTTTTTGAGTACAAGCAACCAAAAAAAATTATTTCTACATACCTAATATTTATTTAAGATACCTTTAAATTAATAAGAATTTAAAAATTCTTAAAAGAGACTACTCAGGCACTTTTAATCAATGGTCTAGGTGTTGTTCTCTTCAGTGTAATTTGTGATACACTATGAAAATATTTCCACTTTTCTGGTTTTCATCCTTACTTCATAAAACACTAAATACAAGTAGTACTAAAATCATTAGCTCTTTATCTTCTACTATAACCACAAGGTGTTATCCTACAGCACAGTCCCAAAGTTAATATCATGAAGCCAAAGAAGTACAACTGTGCCTTATCTGGAGTCTGCCAACCTTGTAAAATTAAAAACTTCCCAAGGAGTGCAGTGCTGCCATATGACTTAATTTTATGATGTGTCTCATGATACATTATTGTTCTTAAAATCTGCACTGCAGATTTACGTACTGAAATATTTGTATTGAATATTGAATATTGAATATTCAGTACTGAAAAGTACTGACATGATTTGTTTTCAGTTTGAATGGATTAATGTCTGAAGTTCATGGTTACAGTTTGTGGCTGAGCTGTAAGCAAAATGTGTGCTATAAACTTACATCAAGTGACCAATCAAAACATTCACTATTTACTCATTAAAAAAAAAAAACATGACTTAGGAAGACAAATTTGTGATTTTATTTGGAAAAGCACATGTGTAGAAATTTTATTATAATTGAGGGAATGCTACTGTAGATTCTTGGGATTCATTAGAACTCCTATATTTCACCTTTCAGTCCACAACTGAGGTCCTTCAAGTCAGTGTTCAGAAACAGAATAATTATTGCTTCTACTTGTTTAGCTTCATTTGTTTGAGGAGAAGAATTAAATATTTATGTTCTTTAAACCTTGTTAAAATAGAGTTATTGATACAGTAATTAAAAATTACATTTATAACTTTTACTGCCATTTCTCTATACCAGAAACCTGTAAAGTCTTCACAGCGTCAACATTTGTTTACAAAATGAATCTAGGTTCAACAAGCAGAATGCTTGGAGAGATGTTAGACTTAGAAAATAATTACATGCACTTGTGCAGAGGTTTTCTAAAACCTGTCTCCATAGGTAGATTTAAGTCAGGTCTTCATGGGATGGAACTGTGCCTAATCAGAACATATTTTTAAGATGCAATGAACTTTTGAATGGTGCCTCTGTTCTGTGCAAGGAAGCTCTCAGCCTTAGGAATTAAACTCAGTGTTGCGGCATTAACAAATCATTTTCAGTGTCCTCATCAAAGATAAGGAAATGTCTCCACTGCCTTTTTTTGCCCATAAGACCTTCATGAAGAAGGTGGAGAGAAACAAGAGAAGTAAAGCAATCACTGGCATTTTTTTTTCATTGTAGATGACAGAGCATGTTAGCAAAGGTATAAAGATTTCAGATTTGTAGCAACCTAGACTGGTTGCTAGTAGCAAGTTTAAAGCATATATGCTTTCTATTTATTGTTATTAGGTCCTGAATCAGAAATGAAATCCTGAGAGCTTACACTCACCTAGCTATCTTGTTCTTATATTGTTGTACTTTAATTCACAGACTTGATGACTACAAAGCTACTATTCTGCTTTCAGCACTATTCAATTGTCTGCTCCGAATCTTTCAAGCTCTAGGATTTTTTCCTGTCTCTTATCTTGGAGATTCTTATGATGGTGTAACTGCAAATAAGGTAATTACTTGAAGTAACAAAGATGGCCTCCCAGTCCTATTTTATTATGTGTGATTCCTGGATTTTTCCAGAAAAAAATTTAAAGAGCTCTATGATTGAGAAAGAATTTTGTTATTATTTTTCAGGCAGAGAGATATGCTTGGAATTTTTTCCACTACAATTTTTTTATTTTTAATGTTATTGATAAAAACAAAGAGATACTACAGAATTACAGGACTGTGCTTGCTGACCAGTAGTACCGAATACACAAAATTTAGAAAACAAAGTTGGAAGGTCTATACAGAATCACAGAATCACAAAATCATAAATTTATTTAGGTTGGAAAAGACCTCTGAGATCATCAGGTCCAACCTTTGGCCAAACACCATGGCTGAACTAGACCATGGCACTCTGTGCCACATCCATCTTCTTAAATACCTCCAGGGACAATGACTCCACCACCTCCCTGGGCAGCCCATTCCAATGCCCAATCACTCTCTCTGTAAAGAACTTCTTCCTAATGTCTAACCTAAACATCCTCTGGCTCAGCTTAAGACTGTTCCCTCTTGTCCTACTGCTGGTTGCCTGGGAGAAGAGATTGACTTTCAGGCAGTTGTAGAGAGCAAAAAGGTCTCCCTTGAGCCTCCTCTTCTCCAGGCTGAATAACCCCAGCTGCCTCAGCTGCTCTTCACAGTGCTTGTGTTCCAGACCCCTCACCAACCTTGTTGCCCTTCTCTGGATACACTTCAGCACCTTGACATCCTTCCTAAACTGAGGAGCCCAGAATTGGACACAGCACTCAAGGTGTGGCGTAACCAGTGCTGAGTACAGGGGAAGAATCACTTCCCTAGTCCTGCTGGCCACACTATTCCTGATACAGGCCAGGATGCCATTGGCATTCTTGGCCACCTGGGCACACTGCTGGCTCATGTTCAGTTTCCTGACAATCAGTATCCCCAAGTCCCTTTCTGCCTGGCTGCTCTCCAGCCTCTCTGTCCCCAGCCTGTAGCGCTGCACGGAGTTGTTGTGGCCAACGTGCAGGACCCAGCACTTGGTCTTGTTGAACCTCATGCTGTTGGATTTGGCCCATCTATCCAGCCTGTCCAGGTCCCTCTGCAGTGCCCTTCTACCCTCCAGCAGATCTACACTCTCCCACAACTTGATGTCATGTGCAAATTTGCTAATGGCAGACTTGATCCTGTGTCCAGATCATCATCGTAAAGATATTAAACAGAACTGAGTCCAACGCTGATCCCTGGGGGACACCACTAGTGAACGGCTGCCAGCTGGACGTGGTACCATTCACCAACGCTCTCTGGGTCCAGCCACCAAGACAGTTCTTAACCCAGTGAAGGGTGCACCTGTCCAAGCCATGGGCTGCCAATTTTTCCCGGAGTATGCTATGGGAGATAGTGTCAAAGGCTTTGCTGAAGTCCAGGTAGACTACATCCATAGCCTTCCCCTCATCCAACAGGCAGGTCATTTTTTCATAAAAGGAGATCAGATTGGTCAGGCAGGACCTGCCCCTCCTAAATCCATGCTGTCTGTGTCTGATCCCTCGGCCGTCCTGTACCAAGAACTTAAATCAATCAATAATATTAAGTCCATCAATACCAAATAAATTTGTTTTCTACATATTCTGTAACACATGGCTTCCTTTTTTTACCATGCAAACAACTTTGTAATGAAGAATACTTAAACCAAAGGGATTTTCTGGATGATAGTATGCAGTATGTTTTCCTGTCACCAATAGGCAGCTATCAATTTTGCGAGACGTTCAGTCTTCTCATAACTTTCGTGAAAAGACTAATCCAAAACATGATGGCAATAACTTTCAGGAAACTCTTTCCAATGTCTCTCTGAAATGAATTGATTTTTACATGTACCAGCACTATTGTTAATGATCTTTTTAATTCCTTGATGCATATGCAGACAATAAGATCAGATTGTACTTAGGCCAAAATGCCCGAGATAGTTTTGCTGTATATTTGTATTGGTTTAAAATTTGGTTTCTGGAATTGTCAGCATAATAGCACTACCAATCCTGTAGCTACATCATAAATATTTTCCTTATAGGCGTTAACTTAGTGTTTTCTTTTTTTTCATATTTGAATAGTTGTAGTAAAATTGGATGCTTCTAAACTTTTGGACTGTGCTGCGGAATGCCTTAGAGAAAGGCTGACCTCATGGATGCTTACACCTTGAACACAAGAGGAGGAAGAAAATATTTGGGTTCAACCTACATCCTGTGATCTAGTAAAGCACACAGATTTGTTAAAACAGGTGTGTCACCAAGAATATAGGAAAGAAGTAGAAAAATTTGAAAAAGAAAATAAAGGGTATAGAAGAGAATGTTTGGGTTTTTCACTACTGAATTTTATTCCAAATTCTTTTACTCCAATGCTAAAGGACATCCAGTTTTTCTCATCCAAGTCCCCTGCATTTTTATCCTAATTTTTGTTTTCAGCAGATGAATCTCTCTAACAAAATCTTTTTTAATCATTTATTGTTGTTCTAAGAATTACATTGTAATGATGTTCAGAAAAATGAGAAGTACAATTACTTTTTCCTAGAAAGCAAAGTAAACGCTTTGAAATACACCCATTTCAGTCCATTGGAGCTTGGCACTGCAGAGTCTCAAACCTAACAATTAGTTATTTATCAGTTTCCTATACTGTGACCATCACCCACCATACAAATCTCCCATTTTCATTTGATAGAATGTGCATACCTACATATTATTATGGTTTTACTTTTTGAAGTCAGGAGCATGACATTACATCAAAAGTTTACCTTTTCAGTCTCGACCAGCAGTGTTGATAAATCAATTTATAAATCCCTAGTCTTTTCTCCCATTCCTTCTATTGGGATTTTTTACACTGCTTTGCAGGCTCACCGCCAGAAGAAGAAATTCAAAGTCTTAGGCCCCTGATACAGGCAAGAATGGCAAGATTAATTTTACATGCTGATGTGTATGCATTCAACCATGACTCACAACTAAAAAAAAATTAAAAAAACCCAAGAACTGTGACGGCTGACAGCTGGACTGTTGGCCTCTGTGGAGATGGCCCGGATATGAACCTGACCAGCCTGGGTCCCTGAGAGAAACAAGGAGCAGGAAGTTGGACCTTAAGGAGAGTGACTCAGCAAAAGCTGCCTACGTGACTCGAGCCTTAAGGATAATGGAGCAATACTAGTACTGACTGTCCAATAAGGTATATGTTTATGTGTCCTGGCACCAATGTTAACCTGACACGAGGCAGGTGGCCAATTATGTACAGCCATGTCTTGCAAGCACCAATAGTAGTTGTAGGATAAGTGTATAAAAGTAGATCTAATAAACTGCTCAGCATTTGCCTGAGGATCCTCAGAAGACTGTGTCGCTTCTTCATTCTGCCGCCACCGAGACCTGACAGCGACAAAGAACTGTAATGCTGAGACATGAAAGCTCATCTACTGACCTTATGCAGATCTATTCAAAATCATATATGTGTTCAACTGGGGCCACTATGGGTGGCTTTGTAATCATCTCCCTAGACCTGAGTATGAACAGTCATAATTTCTTTATATTCCTTTCACGGTGAAATCAAAGGCACTAATCCCGCTTATGTGGGTGAATAACATTAGATATTTGAATAATCCCTCTGACTTCCCTCAGAAACCTCTAATGAGCCAACAGCTATTTTCATGTATCATCACAGCTTGGATTTTGGTAACAACAATACAGACTTAATAAAATAAATACAGCAGCCAAACATCTTATGGAAGAGGAAATTCTATTCATTCAGTAAAATAAAATGTTCCTAAATTCTTGAATATATTCTAGGTCTATTTACTCTTTTTAAAATGTGAATTTTATTTCCTGTTCCTTAGCAAATAGGAATTTTTCTACTTCTTTTTTATATTCCTATTTTAAATAGATTTTTCTGCTATAGATATTTCTACTATTTTTAGTAGATTACTGACTTTTACCCATAGATTTGTTTGCACAGCTTTGTAATGCATGGCCAAAGTAGGTCACTAGCAGACAATGAAACTAAGAATTTTTTCTTCTTTTCACAGGTAAATGTATCCATTATCCACTGTTCTGAGAAATGTATCACGTGCTCATGAAAAAACCTAAGAACTGTCAACTTGATGAAGAACGACTCACATCTCATTAATGTTGGGCACAGAACCAATATTCCGCATCAAAAATGACTGCTAAAATATTTGCAATTACCAGCTGTTCAGAATTCATTTTATATAGATAAAAAACATGTCAAATTTAATTTATCAGATGTGTTCAGCTGTCATATTTCTTTGTCATGCAATGTACTGAAAAATTATCAAAAACCCCTCACTCTTATTCCTGACTGGTGTCATATGGGCAAAAAGAATAACATAAACGTTATGTATTCAGAAATAATAGCTTCATAGACGAAGAATCTTCAGAAATGTTCTTCACTTTAAGAGCTGTCTGGACTATTTAATTTTAAAGCATCTGTCTTTCCCAAAAGGAGGATCAAAATGGTGTTAGTTTTAGTTTGTTCATTTTGGATATTGTTGCCAGGGGCAAAATAAATAAAGAATTAATAGCATCTTAATATATATTAATTGCTAGCTTTCCTGGAAAAAAATTTCAAGATTAGAGATTTCAAGTCAAGAGAAGACATAAAACACACTCTTATTTGAGGATGTGGGACAGTATGTGGCCTGCTTAAATCTTCAGTGATGTTATGGAGAGAAGTTGGCTTCTTAATCTTGAACAGGTCACAGAGAAGGAGGGAGCCTGAAGCATTCTGAAGGCAAAAACTATTAATTAAAAAAAAAAACCCACCACAATATTTAATATGTAGGTGATGAGTGCTTTTGTTGCAGTTAGAAGATTTCTAGGGGTCTGGGAAGGACTTAAGCTACACACCAGAGGCCAAACAAATTTGTACCAGCGCAGACAAAGTCCTGCTTTACGGTGATGTTTTGGGGAAATAAATGAAGATTATTATACCCCTTCATTTTGTGTTTATGAAGCTGCATCTGGAATAGTGTCCAAGTTGCAGTTCTCCATTACAAACTAGAGCAGTCAAACTGGAATGAGCCTAATTGAGAGCTACAAGGATGGTTTGAGGCTTAAGGACTTGAATTTTTTCAGCCTGAAGAGATGTCTCTAATTTTGTGTCTCAAATAGCCCATCTGATCCCATCTGCCGAGGGTCCTCAGATCCACTGCAACTATTCATCTGAAGTCATCTATGCCAAAGTGGTATAGCTGAGATAGCTGAGATGACACTGCATCCCTAACAGATGAAGTAAACTCATCTGATTTTGGAAATGTAAGTTCACATGAAAGGTCTTTTATTATTTTGCCCTGTTTAACAGATTGGAATACAAAGGAAAAACTTACTGTTCAAGAAACTTCAAGGATGTTAATAAATCTTTTTTATTTGTTGGTATCCTTAGCTCTTATTTCCCAAATCCATTTTCTTTTCCTTTTCCATCAATAAGTTTTTTTGTTCCAGACTGAGAGTTCACAAGAGGAGAAACCATTATCTTTCATGAGTGCCCAGTAAAGATATCTAGTTTTTTCAGGTTTCCAAGTAAAAGTCAAAACTCATTTATTCATTAAATTTATATGGGATCCCCTAGCTATTCTCAATGTAGCATTTTTTGTTACAGGTTCTGAGCTGAAATGTTATAGCTTATTTTTATTTCATAAAACAAGACATGCATAAATGAGGATTCCCCACCTGTTATTTTAAACCAATTCCAGTGAGATTTAAAGTCCAGTTCCTTCCTTGGGCCTTTTTTTCAAATACTAGGATGAAAGCTGTAGCAACTAAATCAAATATCAACTCAGCAAGTCCCCATTTTTTTCAAGCTAATTTGATAGAAGTCTGCTTAAAATAAATAAATAAATTGGGGAAAAAAAACGAGTGAACTCATTTTTAAAGTGTCTTCACTTGGTTATAAACTAGTATTCAAACATTTAGCATTTTCTCTTTATTTTAGGTCTGATTGCAGTGTAAAGCTGGTGTATATCGTCAAATATCCCACTACTACAACTTGCAACTTCAGACCTTTCCTGTGGTTCAGCATTCATGAGGACTTCTCTTCCTGCAGCCAGACACAATGTTGTCAAAAGATGTTTCTTTGCATTATTGCAATTGACTTTGTCCATATGTGAACTTTGATTACCGTTTTCATTTGTTTAGTATTAGCAGTGGCCATATGTTTGTAATGTGAGGAAAAGATTTTGACCTAGAAAGACTGCAGTCTAAATTATAAAGCCGATTTAAATATTAAAAACAAATAAACAAAACCCCTGCAAACTGCAAAACAAAACTACCCCCCTGTAACAACAATTATACTCTTTCTTTTTGTCAATAAACCACTAAAAAATATGGCCCAATTTATGTACATGTCGTGTGGTCATAGCAAGTATTCAGGAAAGAAAAGAAAATATTTCACAGAATCACAGAAACATTTAGGTTGAAAAAGACCTCTGAGATATCAGGTCCAATCTTTGACCAAACACCACCTTGTCAACTAGACCATGGCACTTTGTGCCACATCCAGTCTTTTCTTAAATACCTCCAGGGACTACGACTCCACCACTTCCCTGGGCAGCCCATTCCAATGCCCAATCACTCTCTCTGTAAAGAACTTCTTCCTAATGTCTAACCTAAACCTTCCCTGGTGCAACTTAAGACTGTGCCCTCTTGTCCTACTGCTGGTTGCCTGGGAGAGGAGACCAATCCCCACTTGGCTACAACCTCCTTTCAGGCAGTTGTAGAGAGCGAAAAAGTCTTCCCTAAGCTTACTCTTCTCCAGGCTCCAGGCTTCTTTCAGCCTATGAGGTCTTTGAATGTCACTTAATTAGGCTTTTTCTTGGTTGTTATCTTGTGTTATTGGTCTCCTTAGGCACATGGCAATGTTGTGTAAATGATTAAAACTTTTTTAAACTTTAAAAAAATTATGACAAATGATGGACAATGGATAGTAAATATGCTTCTTCCCTCTAATGCATGTGTTTGCATGCATGTAAGGTTACTAAATCAAATAGCCCTTCCCAAAAAGCATATGCAAGGCAAGTCACATTCATGTGGGTTCTCATAATTGCAAGCAGACCAGTCAGTATTCAGCTGGCATTTTGAATTGTAACAAATGCTTACAAACACTATGCTAGCAATATCTGATATGATGTGAGATTGGAAAACATTTTCTTTGGCTCAAATCTACAAATACAAAATTACCTCCTTGCTACTTTCATTCTTGTAACAAACTGTGACGGTGCTTTCTATGGTTTTATACATCTGTAAAGGTTCAAGGTACAGTTCTGTTAACCCCCAGTTATATTATCTGTAAATGGACTGCCCTGGTCTCCCTCCCCTTTCCCACGTGGTTGTTCCTGGAATTGTTATCCCCTCCCTCAGTTGTATTTCCCCCTCGGACCCCTCCTTCCCTATCCCATAATTGTACCCCAGCTCCTGCCCTTCTTCTAGTCCTTTCCCTGTCAATCCAGGTTACTCGATCCCTGACAGGTTTGAGTAGAAGGCCTCTGGCTTCTACTTCTGTCTGTCACCCAAACCCCACCTTCCCTTATCCCTGGTTGGTCCTTTTCCTCTCCCCTCCCCTCAGTTGCACCCCCTTGATAAGGTCAGGCCCAAGGGTCCTGAGTGCTCTCTGGAGTAGGCTCTCCTTGGGGTTGGACCCCCAATAAACAGCTCTGTTTCACCCTACTCAGAGAGTCATTTTCTGCTTCCTTCGATAGGCAGTAGCCAAAGGTCCTTCCTCCTGGAGCGCTAGTTAGAGACTGGAGAACTGGTCTCACTCAAGAAGCCCCTTGCGGGGTGTGTGGCAGGGCGTACCGCCTGGCTAGTGGCTCCAGAGTCGCCGGGGTGCCCGATCTCTCCTGTGGAGGGACATTTGGTGCTCTGGTGCCCAGACATCTGCCTCGTTGCCCTCAAGGTGTGTGCCAGCTAGCCTGGGCTTGAGCAGGGTTTGAGGAGCAACCCTCTGGGAAGGCACCGTGGCAACAAACCTTATTACCTGGGCACACTTTACTTCTAATGAATAAAGAAAAATTTAAATCTTCCTTTTTCTGTTTCTGATAATGGATATTTCTTCTTTTTTTTTTCTTCCTTTTTTTTTTTCCTCCAATATAATTGAAGAAAATCTCCCATATTTCACATACCACAATTTTTTTAACTAACCATGGTGAAACATTCCTTCATTTACCAGTTTCTTGACCAACATCTAGTCATCCAGTTAGGGCAGATGTGGTCCACAAGCCACATTAAGTCCTGATTGCTTGGATTTTTTTCTGGATGGGATGTGAGCATATTGTAAGCTCTTGTTGGACTCTTGGGTTTCCTTCTTTGCATTGCATCTGGGTTTCCTTCATCTGAAATTCGAGGACAAATATGGGTCCAACAACTTATGCAAACTAGACACACACATAATAACATTTTTGTGCCCAAATATCAGCACATACATGGTTTTAGCTGTAATATAAAAGAATGAAGATTACTGGGAAATTTGCTTACAGTCTTAACGTTCCTTTATTTTAAATGCAAAGTCAGTTGCCTCAGATGTCAGGATGTACCTTTCTCTCTGTCTCTTTTTCTCCATGTGCTTCTAACCTGAGTCTATCTGCATCATACTTGAATTAGATCATCCAGAAGCAGGGAGGGGACCTTGTGCTTACTCTTTTGAGCTCCCATTTTCAGAAAGGTTACTGTGGCAGATCTTAATTATAATATTCAACTTCATGAACTTTTAATGATAGAAAAACCTGTTTAGAATTTGACAGGTTTTGGTATCTCTGCACAGGTATTCACCACGTGAAAAACACCTAGATCTTAATTCCTCAGACCTAACTGATGTAATAAATATATTATACTAGAAAAAATATATTTATATTCAAGATGTCTGGCTAAAGTTCTTTTGTTCCAGATAAATTTCTGCTTATATGAAATGTACTTAACAGCCCCCACTATTGTGCATACCCTTTATGATTAATAAACACAATATATTAAGGTTCTTCCATTCCGTAATATACTCTGCATATTGAAAATAACATTCAGAAAAATTTATTCCCCAGGAGAAGACTATTCAAGGTCTCCAAGTCAGAAAATCACACTACATTTTCAGTTACTGTCAGTCTTTAAAGTGAAAATAAGCAAGAAAAACTAAGCATCAAGAAAACTCCTGGGTCGTGATGACTCTTAGTAAATATTTTATGAAAGTTGTTACTGTCTAGATAGAAATCTGGTGTAAAGGTTTCATACCAGTAGCCGCAATAATAATCAATATGACAATTTTGGCATGGAAACATGAAATTGACTGCAACAAAATCAATAACAGCATGAATCATCATGTCCTGATATGCTAATTATGCTTCTAACTTTAAGCATTAGTACCTCCATAAGATATAAGTTAAGAATATATCCTTTACAGCTGTCATTAGCAGTTAAGTGCTGACAACTAATTATCAGCCTTTCCTGAAAGTGATATATGTTTTATTAATGCACTGCATTGGTAAATTACATGACTAGATAAAAAGTAATTCTCTTTTTAACATTTTACATAAGTTTAAATCTGATAAGGTCTTAATAATGAGCTGCTATATATTTATATGCTTTAAGCAACTTATACAAGAAGGTTGCTATCCATTTTAGCTTAATGGTTGCTATCTATTTTATCTTATTCTGTTCTTCAGTTCATTGTCAGCTTCAGACATTTCAATACAAGTTAGCATATGAGAAACTTTTCAAACAGCCTTTTCCAGATGCCGTAAATACAGCGCTGATAGGGTGGAGACAGATGCAGACAAACAAGTAACTTGTAG
This sequence comes from Calyptomena viridis, assembly GCA_013390005.1. Taxonomy (NCBI): domain Eukaryota; kingdom Metazoa; phylum Chordata; class Aves; order Passeriformes; family Eurylaimidae; genus Calyptomena; species Calyptomena viridis. The sequence continues at coordinate 87,464 of WEIV01025709.1, forward strand.
CAATTTATGTTCCTCTCTCTATATTTGAATAAAATGGTCTAGGAAACAAAATCTCTAGAAATCATGGATAATATAAAACTTGCATTAGTGTTTTATAATGTATTCACTCAGCTGCTGAAAGAGGTATCTCATAACCCAACCACTTGTTACTTTGAATAGCCTACAGTTCAAAAGCTACTTTTCCCCATGGTTTTTCCTGGCGTTTAGCCTGAATTGAGTGTATGCAAGAAAAAATATTTTACGCATTATCATAAGTATATTAACATATATTTTTTAAAAAATCATCATTTACTTTGGTAAAAGATTATAATTATGGTTTGAGACAGTTCTGGTAGTCTGAAACAAACTTTGTCTTACAGATTTTTAATTTTTTTTAAAAATTTTGGTTGACAGGTAACAGTTGCCTGGTTTCCTCTATTGAAAGAATGCTGTGTTTGGTCAACTATTTATGATTTACCTTCCAGGGATCTATTATGTGGTGCAAGTGGCTGAGTTGGAAAAGAACAAAGCGTCAGCTTTGAAGCAGATGACGAAATATTTGGAGACAACTGCAGCAGTGCAGCAAAAGGTTAGCTAGAACACATACTGGCCCACAAACTGCATATTGGTCAAACAATGGTAACATGCTGCGGTTTTAAGAGAAATCAGTGCCACTCTGGCAAGTTTAAAGAAATGTTTTATAAGAAATAGAGAACATTCTGCAAGATGTTGGTGAGGCTTCACCCAGGAGAGGGGTCCAAGTATGCTCAGAGACAAATCGGAAAGATCTAGGAAACTAATACTAAGTGCAGGTATGTGAAAATATTCTTATTATCACAGGTATGTGAAATTATTCTTACTATCACAGGTATGTGAAATTCTTCTTATTATTAAGATTCCAAAAAATTGAAGAAACTGGAAAAGTCCACTGTGAATGAGATGATGTGGTGACAGGAAAGCAGTCTTCCAGCATGTTAAATTTTATTATTACACCAAAATAATGATCAGTTCTCCTCTACGTCCACTAGGAACAGAACAGAAAGATTTCTAATTTGCAAAGGTATAAGATATTAGGAGTGGCTTTCTGGCCATAAAAATAATGAAATGCTGTATCAAAATAACATTTCATGTTTTTAATAATATTTATATAAATCTGTCATGGAGGACAAAGACACGCTTGATTTGACTTTGTAAGTAATGGAAATGGAAACAAGAAATATCTGAAAAAATAAGCCATGTCAAATTTGTGATCGAGGACATGCTTGTAGATCCTGGAAAATACACAGGATCTACAGCTGACAGAACACTGAGCACCTATATAATGAAATACATCAGCAATGGCATTGGCACTAGAAATTTTTATGAAATTTATTGTAATTGAGACTATCTGACAAAAAGTGGTAGGTGTATCTACAAAAAGGCATATTATTAGGTAGTTAATTTAATATATTGGAGTGAAACAAATATCTGTAAATACCTATCAGTTTGATCCAAATCACCAATACATATGTCTTGGTTGCTATGAAAAAAACCCAGACAAATCAGTGTGATAAGCATATAGACAAAATTTATAATGTCTATATAGTTAAACTAAGGGATGTCCAACAAATTCTTGTATCTCTTGAAGTAAATGAAATCCTAATACTTACGAAGACATTATCTTTCAAGCATGTATTTGCAAAGAGTAACCTTTTTCCATACCTGCAATTATCTTACTCTAAACTGATTGTTGTTGACATATGTAATTAATACTTACAAAAGGACAAACCAGGAATTAAGGCAGGTAGCCATTATTTGAAGTGTATTATATGCTAGATTAATGTTGCTGTAATGAATGTTCATTGTGTATTAAAACTGCATGACAACTACAAGAGCCCTTGAAAAGCTGGTACAGTGGAAAAAATAATTATTTATATCTAATAAAAAATCAGACTGAAGAGGCTAAAATGCACAAGTGAATTTTTAATTCTCATGTAAGGATTAATTGGACCCTGTGTATCAACTTATCTCTTTTCCAACACATTCTTCTCTATTTGTTTACACTGTGCTGCACCAGGACATGATCTTTGTCTACTGAAGTTGATATTGAGCCACTCAAGATTTGAGCTCCTCAAGATATGAAGCAAACTTTGCAATTTGTTTTTTAGATGTTAATAGACAGTTATGATTGAATAATTGCATTGTGAATGTTGTATGCTTGGATAATCTTTTATTTTAAGGGAAAGGGAATACGATCCCAAGATGAATGATCTGTCTGGATGAGAGTCACCAGGAGTGAAGTCAGCAGGACTGAGCAGGCAAGAGAATTCCAACAGTGGGAGATCATAACCACAGACTCACTGACCACCTGCTCAAATGGAGGGAAGAACTGCACAGTTGGACTAATTAGCATGAGAAATGAGAGATATAGCTAACAAAGAGGGAGCTGAATGGTAATTAATAAAAAAGTTATGCAATATGTAAGCAATGAGAGCTGATGCCTTTGTTTGCTATAATGTACACATAGTGTAAAGTTTTGATAATTGGGGAGCCACCCTTTTGTGTGTTACCACCAAGCTCCCTATTTTGTGCACACTATAATAAAAAAATAAAAATACCTCACTTCGGTTTGCGAATTGGTACTGTGCATCAGGTAACAAGTCCATGTTCAGAACAACAGAAACAGTGAAAAGTCTATTTTTACTGAACAGGATTTAGACTCACACTCCTAATACAATCTTGCTGGCTGCGTAGAAGATTAGGATGTGCTTCATTATCTGATTTTTACTTGATTTCATTCATATCCTAACTTATTTTCAAGGCTTTTCTTTTGGCTGGGATTCTGAGAAGCTCAAAGGAGACTTTAAACAAACAACAAATGTTCATATTGCCATTCTATTATACTTCTAAATAATAATAATAGAAGAAAAAACAAACAAAGAAATATACAGATTTTTCTTTTAAATTACATATATGCAGTAAAACTGCCAGCTACCAAGAGGAAAAGTGAAAATCACTCCATAGTGTATTCATAAAGGAGGACAGAAAACCAATGAAAAGGAAAGACACATTGTATTAATGATTGATAAATACATCTAACTATTAGCAGCAACGGTTATAAAAATAATTGGTTTAATGAAAATTGGTTTAGAGCATTGATACACACAAACTGTATATAAAGTTGCATATTCTGCTAGCATCTATGTCCTTTGCCTGTGGGCACAGGGGTTTTGTTCAAGCACATGCCTGGAGATGCAAACCTGCCTTGAGTTAAGTCGTAGGTGTCCTTGAGCCCAGAACTGTTTCCTGATGTCCTGATTTGTGGGTTTCCTGGATAGACCTTACACCTATGCTGTAAGTTGTCTTGTCCCCCTTCCTGAAGGGCTCCTTGGATTTGCCTTGGCCTTGACTTGTCACCTCAACCTGGGGCTGTCAGCGGGTCCTACCTCTCTCACCACTCTGCCCTATGCATCATCCTAGAAAGCACTACCCTGCTCATGCCATATCTAATTTCAATTCCCAATTCATCCTCCCTCATGGATCAACAGGCCTCTTGGGGCTCCCTGGCACATGTACTGTATGTGCCTTTTAAAAACTGCAAAGATCAGATTAGTATTGTTTGCTGTCATGTTGCACCCATATCAATGAATTTTCAACAAAAATGCCGCTATGTATCTCAGTGTTTTTAAAGTCCACAGAGAGATGTGGCTTCACAAGAGAGAAAGTTTTCAGGTGTGAATAGAATGGAAGTAAGATGAAATGCCTGCTGCATGATGGTTTTGTCGCAGCAGTCCCAAGCAATACTCACTGAACTTCTTGAAAAACTAGAAGCTGTACAGCTCACAGCTGATTTATCATAGCATGAAGATAGAGTTCTTCATGATACTTTAAAATCACAGAATTGTTGAGGTTGGTAGGGACCTCTTGAGATTATCTAGTATACCCTCTCTGCTCAGAGATCAGATA
>WEIV01025709.1:98563-146770 GCA_013390005.1 Calyptomena viridis
AGCGCATTTGTAGCAAGCATGGGTAGAGCCCTTCCCATATCTTTGTTCGTGAAGCTTAGCCATGATGATGATGATATTTGTTGAGAGTAAACATGAGGTGCAGATTTTCTGAACACAGTTGAGATATTCCTTATATCAAAGTCTCACTTGTGACAAATTATTTTTAGTAAAGATTTGCAGAAATTATTTGTTTTTTCTTATTTTCCCTATACTTTTCTTCCCCACTGACTTTTATTAAAGTGCTGTCTTGGTTCAGGGTCCTTTGAGCTTAAATGTATTATTACTAAGAAAATCTTCACATCTTTCTTGCCTATAGATACAATAGGAGCCTTGAACACCATTTCTCTGTTCTCATATTAAACAGCTGTGGCTATCACAGCAGAGAAGTTCCTCAGATAATAAAGACATACTCTTGTACTTTTTAGCCTATATTGGGAAAAGGGCTAGAAAACATGTTAGACTTGGACAGAGCCCTGCCAATGTGCTGTGCACATTGAAAACCTGTCAGCAGTCACTGAAAGGCATGAATTCAAGGTCAGGTCAGATGGGGCTCTGAGCAACCTGGTCTAATTGAAGGTGTCCCTGCCCACAGTGGGAGGGGTTGGAACTAGGTGATCTTCAAGGCCCCTTTCCAGGCCAACCATTCTATGATTCTATGATTAATTTCATGTAAACAGTTATGTAGCAGTAAAAGTTCTTTTCTATACTAACATCAAATAATTCATTAAAACCTAAGAAAAAGTGTTTTCGGAATGGTTCTATGTTTAATTTCTGTTATGAGGACAAAATTAGAAAAGCAGGGGGTTTTTTATATTTTAACAACTTGGGAAATAGTAATACCTAATTATAAATGGAATGCCCATCCTTAGGTTGATGCTTAGATAGATAAACTACTCTTACACATGATATTAGTATTAATATGGGCAGAGGTGTGTGCTGCCTTTTACATCAAGCCCTTTGTTTTATAAAGCAGGTTTAATAAGCCCAAATAATGTGAATTTGCATCAAGTATTCCAAACAATTCATTAAGGAATAGTCTCTCAGAAAACCTATAAATATAATATCAATTTTTGATTAAAAAAATCAGATTCTTTAGTTTGAAATTGTTATTCTTGTCAATATTTTCTGAAATTTTATTCAAGAGAAACACACAGTACCATGTTAAATAAGCCAGTTAAAGGCAAATAATTTTGTTTTTGTGAAAAAAACCCATTGTGTTAGCTTAAGTTGAGTTTTTAAATTTCTGAGACAGATACCACCCTCCACAGTCCATTATTTACCCAGCTTCACCAGTGATGTATAATTTGCTACTAAGAATGTTGACATTTGCTTGATTTTATTTCTGTGAGAGAAATCCCTAGAGGCTGTTGTTGTAAGCAAAACTTTTTTTATTCTGACTGTTGGAGGCTACATATAATAAACAATGGTGTAGAAGGAAAAGGAATAAAGATGTCTGCTCTATCACTTAGGAAGCCAAGAAAGCCTCCTTTTCTGTAATTTTTTGGAGGATAACTCGGCATGGCAGCTTCCCCCAAATTAATTTCATATTGCTACACCAGCGTTGTACCCTATACTGTGATTCAAAGTAACGCAGTTTAGTGGGGTTAATTTATTTCTCCAAATCACACAGCTGCTCCACCATTTTGTGCTCAGAGTAAAATGCAGCAAGAGATGCTTAAACACTTAAATTTGTCCCTGATTAGCTATCTTGGAAACTAATTAAGTAATCAATAAACAGAACAAGTACAAGTCAATGGCATCTCTGATAAGCATGCATGATCTTAAACGTGAAGCAACATAGTTGTCAGCAATTACAAGGAAAGCTATACCATCCTAAGGTTCATTAAGATACACTTGTACAGCTATTAAATGTCCATCTACTAATAGATTTCGAACAATACATGAGACGAGGGTGGGGGATTGTCTTTAGCTTAACTGGTATGTAGAGTAAGTTTCACTTAATCATCAATAAGAAATACCAAGTGCTTGCACACTTTTATATAGATAGAGATAGATATAGATGATATAGGTATAGATGATAGATATAGATGATATAGATATAGACAGATACATATATAAAGCATAAACAGAAACTTTTTTCTTAAGAATAATTGAACATTCATGTTAAACTAATGTCAGTGGCTCTCAAGGCATGGAGTTGATGTATTTAATATGTTGCTATGGAAGCATTATGTCTCTTTGCATTGCAAAAATTATATGTATGAACAAGAAATGGAACCTGTCTGATTTTAATATCTGAATAAGTTCTGCCACATGAGTTTGATGATGAGATTTTAAATTATCTGTTTATCTGAAAACATGTACAATTGTTATTTTAAGCAAGTAAAAATGCAGGATTTGTCAGAGCACTTAACCTTATCAAGGATGTCATATGTAACTACAGGACAAAACAGGGAAGATGATCCTAATTGTAGCCTTATTACTAAAACAAAGACAATGATCTTTCTGTACTTTGCTGTTTCTCCTGCAGAGTCTCACAATGCTTTCATGAGCCACTGTATCTGCTGCTTCTTGAGCTCTGGGATTGCTGATTACAGTATCATCTCACACATATGCATTATCTTTTCCACTGACATTCACCTTATTACTTGATAAGATTTACATTCTGTTTCAACATGACTGTCTTTAAAAAGAGTTAAGGATGCTCTAATCACTTGTCTTTGCAATTGAGGTATTTGTGGAAGGGTTCAACATTATTCTAAATCTGCTCCAGCTTCAGTGTTGGCAGAAGACCAATCAAGTAACTTGAGTTTTAAAATTATCATCCTTCCTCTTTATAAATAAAAAATGCAATTTGTATATCTGCAGCTCAGACTTGACGGTTTTTTGCAGGTGCCTAAAACTGTGCAAGTATTCAACTGACTAAAGGAAGAGTGTCCTACATTTATGTTTAAATGTGTTTCACAGCATACAAGAAATGTGCATTGAGACAGAGGTATCATTAACACAAGAAACCTAGCATGTAATTTTCCTGAATGATTAGCTTCCGAAATTCTGTTCTGAATGTTGTGTGTAATATTTTCTTGCATTTTGTAGAGAAGTTAAATTGCCATCCCACTGATTAAAAATGGGACACTTCTCTACAGTTAATAAATGGATTGGAGTGACAATTCAGCAAGGTGGATAAGCATGTGATGGATTTAGCGACATGTTCCAGGTTAGCCACATGTCTAATATCTAGGACAATAGGTAAAAAACAGGTCTTGCTCTTTGAAACAGAAGAGACAATTGTCAGTAGGCAGAATGTAATTTTCCATACTGGAATTTGGCCAGCACAGTGGGTGCTTTGCAGTGCAACTCTTCCAAAAACTATCTTTGCTTCTTTAATGACTGCAAGCAGTTAGAAGGTTGGGTTTACGTCTTATCTAAAATCTCTCAGCAAGATCATATAAGTTCTCATTCAAAACACAATTTTCCTGAAAGTTTCAAATTACCCAGATATCCTTTAAAGGAATCATCTTTAATTAGAAAAAAAATAATTACAAAGATTAATAATAACAATAATAATAATAGATAACATATTGTCTAATATTTAGACTTGAAAACAGTACTTTTGCTAAAGCAATATCATCATTGACTTTCTATCATTTATGTACAATTATGAGTGACAAAAACTCCTCCTTTTGCTGTCAACTCTGTGAGTTGAATGGTGATATTTAACTTTTTTAAATATTTCACATTTGCCTTTTTTATTTTTTAATCTACCTAAATATAAACAATTCACTGAGTTAAAAAAACAAACCCGAAGCAGAGAAATTCAATCCATGACAAACTTGAAATGGTTACTATCAATCTCATCTTTCTATATCTGCTCTTTGTTTTTATGTTCTTCCTATTCTTAATCCAGCCTCTTCTGTTTCTTGATGTTCTTCATAGTTTTCTTATTCTTTACTCCTGCTTCTTCTTCCCTTCATCTCTGCATGACATGAGCTCGAGCACCATCCTACAATTGCCTGTGTTATTTGATTATCAGTATAGTCCCTGACACGGCTTTGATCTTGACAAACTAGCACTATCTCAAAAATGCCAAATGCAGTTTGGGAGATAATGTATTGAAGGAACCAATCAACATGGATGAGATGTATTTGAGCACAAAGCTTAGATCTGCTTAGACCAGGAGAAAGTCTAGTCTTAGAGATGCAAACCTTTCTGTACTGTATACTTACTGGGCTAGAGAGAATTTAGCAGAACTGACAAATCTTCAGGCTACCACAGGGTATGAGGGCAGAGTTAGGTTCCCACCAGACAACTCAATGACAGGCTGTTGATGTCACCCAGCAGGACAGGGTGTGCAGACAAACACGTTGTTTCATTCCGAACAATATTAAGGTGCAAAATGTTGATGGCTTTGAAACTCTTTTCAGGGCTGTATCTCTGTTTCTGTTAAAAAACTGCTCTTTCTTCCCTAAAGTCAGAATCTTACAAAGCAGCATCTTGTAGCCATCTAGAAAGGAAAAGCCAGGATTATATTTTCTTTGCAGCCAGGGAAAGATTTTAAGTCACATCTCTGTTTTCACAGGAGTAATAATAGATACATTGTTCCAGAAATGGAAAGGTGATGGAAAAGATTTCTTTCCTATTATGGATTCATTCTCCATGCTATAATTAAAGATTTCTTGTGCTAGGAAGAATAACAAAGGAGAATAACTGTAGTATGCTGGTTGGGACTTTCACCTTCAGAGGAAAAAACAACAGTCATAAGTTGTAACACATATACAAGTCCTGTCTCAAATGGTCCTTAAAACTGGAACAATAATTCAGATCTTCCCTCCTTGGAAGTGCCTAAGCACTGAGCTAAGAAGTGTCATGGTCACAGGGAAAGATATTTATTCTATATCTGGGTGCCTGCTTTTTGAACCGCAAGCACATTTTTATCATGTGTATTCACCGTACAATCTGTTATTAATTTTAATTATTTTCAGCATTAAAGGCCCATGACACTATTAGCTGACCATTAAAAGTCATCTATAGCTCATTATCAATGATTAATCACCTGCTGTCTTATAATTAATGTTTATTAGGGGAACAGCAGTTTAATAGCTGTTCCATATTTTCTGTGCTAATCAAGAAAACTTAAAAGGCACTTATAGCGAACTCTCTAAAATTTCATTTTTTGACATTGACTTTTATGTCTGAGGAAGTAAATTATCTTTGAGACGTAAATTTACTAGCTAAAAATATGTAAAAAGAAACAACACTGGAGACTTATTTTACCATAACAGTCACTGAAGCCTTAATGAACTATTTTCTTTTGCTAAGACTGTTTGAATTCCCAGGTATTTCCAGATATAAGTTTGGCCATGCCAGGACTAGCTTGCTATATTTGGCTAATAGGTTTGTGACCATCTTTCAGTGTTGTGCATTCTCTTTCGATATACACCTTTTTGGAAGAAGCTACATTTATAGTGACAGTCTCAATTAAAAATTAGAGTGATCTTCAATCATATATTTTTCTACTTTTTTCAGAACAATTCAGTTATTCCTTTTTTTTTTTTACATGGGAGAATATTTATTTCTGCAAGTTTATGCTTTTGGTTATGTCATAGATGAAAGGATGAAATAATCACTGAAGCAATGGAATTTAATATCACATCGCAATATTTGTTTATAGAAGGTAAGTTCAGAGTTGGACAGTATCAGTCACTTTGAAAACACTGATTTTGAAAATCAGCAGTCTTTCAGTACAGTTATGAATCTTGTTAGGTAAAAAGGCCCATGATAGGTAAAGTGATCTTATCTGTGGTGCAGTCTCCATCTGCCATTTTGAATCTCTGGAATTTCAGTACATCACCACAATGGCCACAGGTGTTTACTTTGGAGGACTTCTGATACAGTGCAGTATCTCCAGCTTGCAAATTATTATGAAAATATTCTATATTTCATTATATAAGGAAAGCAAATAATAAATTTCAGTCTTAGCCTGCTTATCTTCATAGAAATTTCTTCTCAATCCCTATTAAAACAAGCAAGTAACTAACTCAAGTGACACATAATATAACTGATTATTTCATCTGCATAACAATTCCCCACCTACTTGCTTTCACATGGAGACGAAAATGTCTGACCCCAAGTTTTGGGAAGTACACCCAACTTTCTGCAGGTCTCAAGAGAAAACAAGTACCATCCCTAGTAGATGTAGATGTCAGTTGTGGGAGAAGTTAGGTTGGGTTTTTTCTCCATTTCTTCTTTGTGTATTTCCAGAACTCCAATGCTTTAATGATCCGGTATCCAAACTCCCATCATATTTTTTGTCTGTCCCATTCTAGATGCATTTTTTCTACAGCCCAGATTAATACATTTTTTCATTTTGTTTTCTTTTTTTTTTTTTCCTTTCTGTCATAGTTACAGGGGCTGGGATTGTCCCTATGAGGGTATAACCAAAAACTGTGTATTCTACACCCTCTGCCATTCTTTATGGGCTGTTAATGACAAATCATTGGCAACAGCTGCCCAGGGCACACTTAACACCCCAGGCCACAATAGATAAGGAAAGAGATCGGGGAGACATTAACACCTCCACACCCAGCTGGAGGGGTCCTCCTTGCTGATGGGCCCAGCTGCACTGACACAATGGGCACTTACAAGGGCCCACATCATCAAAGGATCCAAAATATCCCAGGACTCAGAGAGATAGAACAACCATTGTGAAACTCCCTGCCGTGGGGGAGGTACTGGGGATATACAATCCTAGAAGTTTGAGACTGGGGAGCCATCTCATTGGACCCATAGAGAGAACCAAACTCCAACAGGACTGTGGCTACCACTCTTGAGGAGACTGCTACCATTTCTTCAACAGACCATCATCCCAACTATCAGGTTTTTTCCTTTCCTTCTGCCCTGTACCCAGGGGCACCATGCAGTGCTGGGGCAGGGTCTCAGGAGCATCGTGCTGTTCCTGTCCCAGGGGGGCTGGGTTGTACTTTGTTCTTGTGGCTCAAGTGGTTTTGTTATCTTGTGTCATTGTATGTATTGTGATCTTTTTAGTAAAATTGTAGCTCTGACTCATGGTCTCTCAAAATTTCTCCTTTTCTCTCCATTTCTCCTGCTGGTTTACTTCTAAATCAGCACACTTTCCTTAGAATTTAGACATATTTTCCTATCTACACACAGCATTTCTCTCCCTTCACAGCCTCCAGTTTACTTATCTGAATGAAACAATGCCTGTCACACTCAACTGGTATCATAAATTCTGTCTCCCTATCATCAGTTTTGCAGCCCTTCTCTGCCTTATTCCCATTTGAAATCACATCTCCTAAGTAAAGCTGTTTAACACAAGGCCTTTCTGGCCAATATAGTTATACCCTCGTGCTGTATCAAAGCATCTCTGATAAATTTTGATTACATACTTGCCTTTCCCAAGGATGCAAAATACTTGTGTCTGATATTATTTCTGGGATTATCCTGATGTCCCCCTCTTTGTCAGTGATCTATTACTGATAAATACTTCTTTATATTTAGAAGTTTCATTAAGAAACCACACATTCCTGGCCTTTCCTTTTTACACTGTGATTCTTCAGACCATTTTTACTACTTCAGTCTTCTATGTTATTAATTTTATTTATGAGGTATTCCTCTGAGTTAAAATGATAAAGGATGGCATTATGCTATTAGCAGTCTCTATCAGATCTCAGCTTTTGTACAAGGGTTGTGGACTGGAACATTAATTAGAGTTGATTCTGGAGAACTCCCTGTGGGCCACTCCCTGGCATAGCAACTTTCTTTCCTGCACTCTCTTACTACTGTCCTGTTCATTTTACCTTGGAAATCCTAGTCCACTTCTTCTCTCACTAATGTTTTTCATGTGATACCACTAACTTTGAGCAAGTGATTTTGAGCAAGCACCTAAATTATTTAACGTATAACCATTTTCATATGCACATTTTGAAAGGAACTCTTTCATTTGGAGCAAAGCCCAAATTGCTACATGATAATGACATAATTTCCATTGTTTCAGCAGTTTTGTGGATAAATCTGTAGTGATCTGCGTTGCAGGTTCTCCTAACCGTCATGTGCAAGAATTCTTAGCTGTCAAATGTATACTTAACTATAGTCTTCTCTACTGGATTTTTTTCAGTTAAAATCTCCTTAAGTAAAAACATTCACTAAGAAAATTCCTTTAGGTCAAAGAAAGGAAGAATACTACTTAACAAATGTTAGCGGATGATTGGTTTTTATCAGCATTTCAGCAGATACACAGTTTATATAGCAACAGCACTACCTTGCATACCAAAAAACCCAACTTATGTCCTTCAAATATGAACAGAAAAAAAAACCCTATAATTTTTTGTCTTGATAGACAGTTTTGATATCAGTAAGAATGAAATTGCAATGTATTTGTAAAGAATCTATATAACTGCTCTACTACTTTAAATATGAAGTCCTTAACTAATCTGATGAAGGGAGTAATCTGAGACTTGTGACTTCTGCTGACTCATACATACACAACGAACTGTATGAAAGCTTCCTTGGAATATGCTTTATGGGTCAAATTTGTTATATTCTGTGGCATATCTTACAGGCCACATTTCTCTTGAGCATGAGTATAAGTCATACTCTCACTGGCTGTGACCTTATTCCCCTTGGTTGGACAAGAAGAACCTGGCCCTCAGGTCATTGGATAGTTAATATAAAAAATATAGTCCGATATATATATCTGTAACTGTGCAAGAAGAAGGGAGACATGTTCTGACTTCTTAGAGAGCAGACATGTTGCAGAGCAGCCCCTCTGCCTGGCCAGACATCTGGCCAGACGGAGTCTTGTGTCCAGAGCCTTCCAGGCAGTTTGCCTGGGAAGCTGTGGATGCAGAGTCTGCTAGGTAGGTATTAGAGCCTTTGCTGATGCTTAGATGCTTAAGCTTTCTCTGCATAGAAATTAGTACTCTTATAGATAAATAAAGCCTCTGATAAAATTTCTGGAGTCAACCTTCACGTCATTATGCCTCACGAACAACGTCGGCAACCATAATATTCCTTACTGTAGTACTAGACCATGGCTAAGCTTCGCGAACGAAGATATCTGAAGGGCTCTACCCACGCTTGCTACAAGGCACAGCTAAAAGTCTCCTTGGGTGGTATTGACGAGGCACGGTTCTTTCTGCGATGTCTTTTCTCCTCAAGGCTAATTCTACATGAGTTTTCAAAGGAGGCAGCAGCGTTATAGATGGTGTGTCTCCATGATTCCTGATTTGAGGCCAAAGTGGACCACTGATGGTGGTCAATATGGCCAAGACTAGGGTGTTGTTTCAAGGAGTCCTTATATCTCCTCTTTGGGGCTCTCTTGTGGTAGCCAGTGGTGAGTTCACCATAAAGCACAATCTTAGGGAGGTGGTGATCCTCCATCCTAGAAACGTGCCCTGCCCAGCGCAGTTGCATTGTCAACAGCATGGCCTCAATACTGGTGACCTCTGACTGTTTGAGGACAGTAATGTTAGTCACAGAGTCAGTCCAGTACTGTATGTCTACTAAAAGCACTTCCTATTAGTATGAAGGTCTGGCTCTTTCTACATAGGTTGTCAGTAACATTGTCTCCGGTCACCACACTCAATCTTCCTTCGTTACAATATGGTGATCTGCTAAGTGTGAAGTAAGAATTTTTTCTGAGTCAGAGGAAGAATTTCAGCTAACACATCACAAGAGGATGGTTTGGCAAGCCATTTTGGTGCTTTTGGTGCAGGCTGCTATCAAATGCAATTGTTACCTTTCAAAGACAGGAGACAAGCTTAAACCCCTCTGCTCCCACAAAGCAAACAAAGCTAAAAATAAAAAGGTGAGAAAGTCTTGCAGCTTTACTGTGATATTTTTCACATTTCTTTCCTTCTACTTTCTCTTTGCTTGCACAGAAAATGGCCAGCCAAATCCAGAAGTCTTTCTACCTATCTTAAGTCTTGAGTTAGGAAAATGTTGGGAGACATCTGAGATTTTCAAGTTTTGCTCGCTGACTTTCTCCTTTGAAGTAATCTCAAGGTGAGCTAAGAAAGATCAGGTGGTGGATGAAGGTTATTTTTGCTATGAAATGCTAAACAGGGTCTTTTTTTTCAAAAACTCTTATTGCTTCTGTAAGGAGGTTTAATAACAGAAGTAATTAAAAACTGTGCAGAACTACCAATTTTTATGAGGCTATAAATATACAAATAAACCTGCATTGCATTGTGTTGCCGATGGTATTTATTGTGTTTGGGTTTCATTTACCTCTAAACAAAAAGGAATTATTAGCCCCAGTAGAAAGGAGATTCTGCTTAATCTTGAGCATAAAGGGAGTTCTGGGGGTTTAGTAGACAAGATGCACTTATTTTGGAGCTAATGCTACTCCCATGTGAGTGTTAAGAAAAATTTTACTTCATGAGTGAGCCCTGGGAAATGTCTGTGCTGACACGCAACCAGAAAGCTGAAGGGAAACTATGGCCCTCCTCACTTTAATTAAAAAAAAGGGGTTGAATTTAGCTGTCCAGGTATATTTATGAAGCCAGTAAGGCACACCATTATGGCTTCTAAAGTTAAAATAGTGTGGATTAAAGCCATAATACATTTATTGTACAAATAGCATTTGATACTTAATAGCAGGGAGGATGGGAGAACAATGTATTATACAGCAAAATAGAAAGAAACAAAAGTCTTATTTACATAATCCTTTAGCTGTTCACATTCATATGCAATTACTAGTCAAGGCATCATTGTAACAGTTTTAAAAAGAAATAAAGATCATGTCTTTCATTGTAAAAAATAGGGAAATTGAGGTAGAGGAATGGTATGACTTTTGACTTTTCTAGACAGAAGTATCATGCTACCTGAGTATCCTAATTAGGACCCCTGTGCATATCTAAGCATAACTTTCTTTACTCATTTCTATATCAGAATAATGGTTAATGTATTTTGCCTTGCTGCCATAATAAAAGTAATGGCAAGATGAGAAACCAGTTTCTGTGCTCTGCTGTTCCAGTGGGCTCCTTGCAATGCACACAGTTCTGTTACTATCCTGAGCAGATTTTAGGAGTAAAAAGTCAGAGTCGGCTACAATTTTCCTCGGAGATTTCTCCTACTCTGATGCATCCTTCTTGTGCACTTTCACTAGCTCTTGAAGATGGTTATTTATAAAGTAGTCTCTATACCTTTCCAAGGTGATAGTTTCAGAACCATTTTATTTTATGACAGAAATACAAACAATTCCCAAGGCTTCAAACAACCTGGTGGTAACTCTTCATGGTAAAATACTGTTCTCTTTGTTAATAGAAGAGTAGTCTTGTTTAGGGAATAAAATGTCTACAAATTAACAACCAGGGTTACTAAAAGAAATCCAACAGTTTTTCAAAAGGGCAGACTCTCTTTACTCTTGTAATTATATTCAGGACCAGCTGTGTGTTGAATAAAAAGCCAATAATTAATA
The DNA here is from genome assembly GCA_013390005.1 of Calyptomena viridis. Taxonomy (NCBI): domain Eukaryota; kingdom Metazoa; phylum Chordata; class Aves; order Passeriformes; family Eurylaimidae; genus Calyptomena; species Calyptomena viridis. The sequence goes on from WEIV01025709.1 coordinate 109,965, forward strand.
TTCTACCCTTTTCATTAATCTTTGCATCAGTCCATTCTTTATTATGAAGTGGGTTGAATATATTCTCTATTGCAAGTTCACATATTTCCCAGAACTGAATGAATTCATATATGCAGAATTACTTTTTCATTCTCAACATGTAACTACCAGTCACATTCTGTGACACAGGCTTCTGGTATTTCTTTGTCAGGTAATATAAAAATTAAACACTAGAATATAATAAATCTAAAGTAACTGAATCACAGATTATTGATTATTGGAAGAGACCTACAAGAATCATTGAGTCCAACTCCCGGCCCTGCACAGGACCATCCCCAAGAGTCACACCATGTGCCTGCGAGTGTTGTCCAAATGCTTCTTGAACTCTGTGAGGCTTGGTACTGTGACCACTTTCCTGGGGAGCCTGTTCCAGTGCCCAACCACCCTCTGGGTAAAGAAACTTTTTCTAGTATCCAACCTAAACCTCCCCTGACACAACTTCAAGCCATTCCCTCGGGTCCTGTCACTGGTCACTACAGAGGAAAACAGTGACTGCCCTCCTTCTTCCTCTCAGGAGGAAGTTGTAACTGCAATCAGATCTCCCCTCAGTCTCCTCTTCTCCAGTCTGAGCAGACCAAGTGACCTCAGCCACTCTTCATACAGCTTCCCCTCAAGGCTCTTCGCCATCTCCATTGCTCTCCTTTTGACTCTAACAGCTTAATATCTTTCTCATATTGTGGTGCCCAAAACTGCACACAGTATTCAAGTTGAGGCCACACCAGTGCAGAGCACAGCGGGACAATACCCTCCCTTGACCGGCTGGTGATGTTTTGGCTGGTGCCCCCCAGGACATGGTTGGCCCTCCTGGCTGTCAGGGCACTGCTGACTCATATTCATCTTGTCATCGACCAGGACCCCCAGGTCCCTTTCTGTGGCACTGCTTTCCAGCATCTCATTCTACTCTCCATAAGTATATCTGGGGTCACCTCATTCTAGATGCAGAATCCGGCGTCTCCACTTGTTGAACTTCGTATTGTTGATGATTGCTGTTCAGTATTTATTCTGCCATCTAAATGAGTCTAGTTTTAAAAGGTTTTGAAGATTTTTCAAATTTATATATTTTTGGCCTATAAAAATCAGTGAAAACAGGAAACTGGTGCCATCTGAGCAGCCCTTGCAATGCATTGGAAAGGAAAGCTACTGCATAAATCTATAAGTATTGGCCAACATGGTGTTACTATTCCATTCAGGGAAATTATCAGAAAGTGTTAGCTTACCATTTTTTTACAAATATCTTCTTGAACTTCCTATTTTATATTTCTAAATTTAAAATTTTCTTGGGTTTTATATTCTTTTGCTGTGGTGTAAGGCTTTTAAAAAAAAATTATTAAGAATAAGTGAAGGAAAGAATGAGATTGGTGGTTAATGATAGTAATAAAAACAGCCAGTTATATTTAACAAGATGAGTAATTCTGAAGCAAAATACTTAATCAGAATGAATTATCAAGAGGAAAACCCTGGTCAGTTTTATAGCAGTATCAAGATACACAGTATTCAAAGCAAAAACAGCTATATAACAGATGGTAGCCCTGGTACATTCACAGGTGAAACTCCCTCACCCTGCATTTCTATGTCTGTGTTGTCCTGTAAATTTACGATCTTTATAACCAACATGAGAAAATATGACTGTTGTATATTGCATAACTGAGCACCTAAATTCCATATTGTACTTACTTCTTATTTTTTGAATGAAATAATCTTTTGGAAATTTATGACTCAATGTGAAAAATGATCCATTGAAATGATAACATTAAAAATGAATCTGTAAAAGAGACTTATGCAGATTTCTATGTGCTACCCTTGAGATTCATCCTCTTGTACCTTAATAAATCTACCACAGGATGTGTGCATTAAGTACTGTACCCAGCCTGAAGGCACATTACCTAAGATTCACTGGGCCTGCACAGCATGAGAAATGAAAACTGTTACTAAAGATAAGGCTAATGAGCTATGAGTCAGTTGGGGGAACAAAGCAGCTCCGCTACTGCAAATGTTGCCCTTTGGGTATGATTTAGAGGTTTGCCAGAGCAATGGAAAGAGGAACTGAGTCCAGAAATTTTTTGCTACTTTGTCACTTTGAACATCCACTCTCATTTCAATGGAATGCTGCTTTCAGTTCTAGGTTTCTAGAACCAAAGCCAACAGAGAAATAGGATAGGCACAGTGGGAAATACATACTCATCTGTTTCACCCCAGCATTCTAAGGTACATGAATTTTGATTTGTGGTATTCAAAGCTACTACTCCATTTGCCTTGTGACTAATGTCAGCCCCTCTCCCTTTTATCCAATGAATATTAGAGTAGTTTTAAGAAGTATATGGGCTTTCAAAGGGAGCCATGTTATGAAGGCAAATTGGACTTACTGACTGTATTTTTTATCAATTGCATTTTGTCTTTCTATATTACAAAAAAAGAAAAAAGATTTTTGGTGCAATTCAGTTTGTTTGTTGTGGATTTTTTTCTTGCATTGATGTATTCATGCTGGATCATGCTTTATCTTTGATACTAATCAGAGCAGAAATCTGGGGGATAGCTGAGACCTAAGTACGATTCAGTTATTTACTCTGCAACATGAGGGTTGAAGCACTGATCTGTGACATGAGATGTCTCAGAACTGTGACTGTTTGCAAAGTATTTGAAATGGAAAATGAGAGTCTGAAATAAGCAGCTCTGAAACATTTACTTACTCTGTATTTCATGTAAAAGGAAACTTCCCAATCAGTCATTTGGGGTCTCTTGTTGTGAATCTCTAAATACCAGAAATTTTCTGACATAATTTTTTATATGCATCATTAAATTCTCCCAATGGATTTCACTTGCAAGAAGCTTTAAAAAATAGATCATTCAGAAAAAGGTGTCGTTGTAAATAAGAACCATCCATGTATCCACTTATTTTCATCACATAAAAATCAGAGGTCATTTAGTATTGAATATAGGCTCACGCGTATTTAAAATGTTATGTTGAACATGATGTAATTATTTTATTTTTGAATTTTTTAATCCAAATGAAGGCCAAAAGCATTATCTGTTTTACACCCAATTAAAAGAATAAAATCAAGTCACTAAACCTTTATTAAGTTGATGGATATCTCTTTTAGATATGGAGATTTGTTAATTCAGGACTATTTTGAGTCTACTTTTTATCTGAGTCATTGAAATCTTGAATTTCACATTTTGATATAAAGAATAACTTGATATAAATCTCCATAGATAAAGGGCATAATACAGCTCACAAATGAGACAGTTAAATTAGGCTCCTACATGTAGGTTCTTGTTTATGTCCTAGATGTCAAAGTGCCCATTAAACAAAGACAGCAGACCTTAAACATATATTCCCATCAACTTACAATAGACCTACATTTTGTCAACGATTGCATCACCATTAGGTATAATGATGGTTTAGACAGCTGGGTTTTTTTGTAGACACCTACTGGTATACATAGGTATACAGTACCATTAGAAGCAACCTGATGACCTGAGTATTTTAGTCTGCAAGGTGAAACTCACCTTTAGTTAGACTAAATTTCTACTCCTTGAATTATTCTGTATACGCCGCTTTTCTGCAGATTTGTTCCTTGAAAGATTGCTCTCCTTTTATAGGGTGGTAAAGTCCTGAAGACTAACATAAAACATATGAAATATATAGTTGCCAATAATTTTCTCAGATAGACCAATAGTGAAATAAGGTTCTTGTTCTCAGCCTGAAAATGTGAGAGTTTGCATTAAAAAAAAGGTAGCCTCTTCTAGCACTAACCTTCTGATGTCTTTCAGACTTGCACATTTGTTTCCCTTATGGTTTTTTCACCTCTGCAATTATACAGAGGGAGATACTATACTGCACTCTCACACTATTTGTCTTGGTTTTTTTCTCATTGACATAAGTCCTCTGAATCATTTGAGATAAGCCCATAACATAAGCACAACCGACCACGAGACTACATCTAGTCTTTTCAAAGAGTTATAAGTAGCAGAAAAGCACAGTGTACCTCCTCTGAAGAATGTGCTTCAGATTTGGGGATATTTTATTATGCAATGCTGTATTTAGGGTATCTTAAGAGTGATTTTAAAAATTATTTTCTATTTTTCTTTTTTCTTACATATTGATATGACTTGTAATGGTTTGGGTATTTAACAGGAGAGCTTGTGGTTTTAACATTTTTTACTGTAATATTTCCAGAGTTTTTATATCTGCTGCCTGAAATAAGGTAGAGTTCTATGGGTCTGAAATTCCCAGTGGCTGTGTATGGTGCTATACTTCAAAACTCCATTTAGAGAACAGAAAAACAGGAAATTAAAGTCCTCTTTAGTAGTCCCTAAGTATCTCTTAAGCATTTGTTCCCTAATTGGAACAGTATATTCACTTTTTCTTTTTTCTTATTATTTTTAAATGGGAGTCTGTTTTACAAAATGCCAAGGTCAGTATTACAATAATAATAAGAAATGAGTTTTACTGCTTCTAACACCATTTACTTCCTCCTGTACTGTAGAGAATATGACATTATACAAAAAAGAAGAAAAAAACTAATTCAAACAGGCATTTTCTGCCTTACTGCTTGACTTTCTCTGAATAAGTAACCTTTTACATTGTGAAAAATTTTGTGGCAAATTATCTCTCTAAATAGAGTTTATGCATACTACATGACATGCTACAAAAGCAAAAGCGAATGAGAGGGAAAGAGATTGCAACCTATCTTGTAAAGGTTTATCAGTACGGGAAAAAAAATCATATATTTGTTATTGCAGTTCATTATCACTGCTGTACTACCAGTGGAGATTGTTGTTATGCATTAAATATTAAAGTCTGGAGATTGTATTTCTATTAATTTAAGATACTGTTGAATCTCTTTTTAAGTATTAATCTTGCTTTCTGCATCTGGAACATATTATCATATTACTTGAAAAATCAGCAGGCATTTTTCTTTTTTTTGCATATGCAGAGTGGCATCTGCAGGGCTGAGCTTCTCATGCTTAGGGAGAAGGCTATTGCAGCGCACAAACTTTCAAGTTGCAGAAGAATTCCAGGCTAACATATAATGCACTTGTGGAACACTACCACGGATATTATTGACAACAAATGCCTAGAATGTCACAATTTAAAAGGAAACTGAACCCCTAGCTATGACAGGGTTTTGAAAGTAGCCCTCCTTATGTGTAGTCTGGCTCTGAAGAGTTTCTTGACCCTCTCATCAGCACAATTTTTAAACTGAGGTAAAATACCAAGGAAAAACAAGAGAGATGCATAGTCAGACTACAGTTATCCAAGAACCAACAGATGAAATCAGGTACATAATAGCAAATAAGGGTCAGTTTACATGAGCTGAAGAGAAGTGGGCATTAGAAATGTAATTTAATCAGGTATTTTGAGCATTTAGCTATTGGTCTTACTTTTGTCTAAGTACTTTAAAAAATTAAGTCCTTGAACACCTGTAATCCAAACTGCTTCTGAAAGGGAACGTGACAGCCAGATCCAGAGGAGGGCTCAAAATACGAATGTGACTGAATATAGGGATTTGTACTCAGAGCATTCATCAAACCTTGATTGCTGCTTCTCAGTTACACAAGAACTCCTCTAACTAGATCTAGTTTCAACATTAAAACCACCATAAATGCCTGCATCCCTCACATACCTCACATACATGTAGCCAACAAGCACACTTCCCCTTGTTCCCAGAAACTCCATCAAAAGCAAATTCTGTGTTTTAGATGATGGAGGAATAAAATTCCTCAACATATGGGCATAGTAATTATTATTATTTTCACCAAGCACATAAGGCCAGTGGCCTTAAAAGGATGAGGTAAGTATGATTTCCCTGCTAGTACAGGGCCAATATCTAGACCACCTTTCCTGTAAAATTTTGGATCAGACCATATTTCGAGGTCCTTCCAACTAGAACTATGCTATGCTCTGCTATATTATGTAATTCTATTCTATTCTATTCTATTCTATTCTATTCTATTCTATTCTATTCTATTCTATTCTATTCTATTCTGTGACTCTAGTTTATTATTTTGTGTCAGAAGTTATTTAATAAAGTGCGTCAGCTGTACTTTTTCTCAGCTGCAGTTCCTGAATTCAGAGTGCCTAGTGAAAATTCTGAATGAGGCCTAGGAGAGAAATGAAACATAAGCAGAAGTCCTCTATCTTTCTGTTTGTCCCAATGGGAAGTCTGGCAGAACAGGAGGCATTCCTATTGGATGATTTTTCTCATGCCTTTTTTTCAGGCACCTAACCAGGGGAAGCTGTGAGACCTGCATCTCCCAGAGCTTTACATCCAGTGTCCTATGCTGGGGAAGAGACTGCTGCTCTTAATTACTTTGCATTCAGCCCTGTGTTTAACTCTTCCCAACCACTGCCTAGGGAACATTTACTCAGCACATTATAGTTTTGCGCAACGGATAAATCGCTTAGTTCATGTCTGCATGGCAAACTGTGGACCTTCAGCACTCGGCTGAGTTGCAAATGTTCTGCTCACAGACCTGACTGACTTTGCAATGGCTCAGTGCAGTGTAGCCCACATGTGCAGTTTTCTTGACACACCGGTGCCCTGTAGGGTGCCTGTACACAGCAAAGCCTCACATAGGCCCTAGCCAAGAGCTGTTCACACAAGTCACACTTAGATCCAGCCTTAGGGATATAGAAAACATTGGCCATCAGGATCCAACTCATGACCTTCCCTTTCTTTTACTACCATGCCATTTCCTCCAAGCCAGAGCTTTGATTTATTGATGAATAACAATGTGTCATATCTTATACTAAGTCTTAGCAAAATATTTCTGAAAGTTATGGCAGCAAGGTCTGGAGCCTGAGGAATTGTCCCACTCTACTTTGCTCTGGTGTGGCCTCAACTTGAATATTGTGTGCAGTTTCAGACACCACAATATAAGAAAGATATTAAGCTATTAGAGAGTATCCAAAGGAGGGCATCAAAGACGGTGAAGAGCCTTGAGGGGAAGCTGTATGAGGAGTGGCTGAGGTCACTTGATCTGTTCAGTCTAGAGAAGAAGAGACTGAAGGGAGATCTCATTGCAGTCTACAACTTCCTCCTGAGAGGAAGAAGGAGGGAAGTCACTGTTCTCCTCTGTACTGACCAGTGACAGGACCCGAGGGAATGGCTTGAAGTTGTGTCAGGGGAGGTTTAGGTTGGATACTAGAAAAAGTTTCTTTACCCAGAGGGTGGTTGGGCACTGGAACAGGCTCCCCAGGGAAGTGCTCACAGCACCAAAGCTGACAGAATTCAAGAAGCATTCGAATGATACTCTCAGGCACATGGTGTGACTCTTGGGGATGGTCCTGTGCAGGTCTAAGAGTTGAACTCAGTGATCCTTGTGGGTCCCTTCCAACTCCGTATATTCTATGATTTTGTGATTCTATGAATTGGAACCATATACAATAACAAAAAATGACATGTGACTACTCTTTTTAAAATATAAAAACAGAACCCTAAGTATTCTAAATCTTAGAAAGTTGTTTCAGGTATTATTCCTTTTGTATTTTACAACATCAGTTAAATGACAAGCAACTTATTCCTGGAAAAGATGGTGGTTATTTTTCCTGCTGAATGCATTTCAATATCCAAGAAATCTCGAATAGCTTCAAGTTGTGAATTCCTATTAATTGAATCCAATATTTTTCAACTATAACCCTAATGAGAGCTCAGATTATTTTGGCAGATATAGTATGCTGTGATGATGGGAACATAATTATAAAAGGACAGGTACACTCCCACTCTGGGTCTGAATTTTAATAAGTGGTTTCAACAAAAACATATTAATTATCACAACAGTCTTTTTCTCTACATTAAACTCCAGAACTGAACTATTAAATAAATCAGTTTAGTGAAATACTGAATTTATCCTACATAAAACTAAAAAATGTTGTCACCAAACTAAGTCAAGTATTTTATAAAGTCTTGTTTCCTTATAAAAAGATTTTCAATAAATTTAACAGACTACTTCTCACCACAAGAGCAGGCTAGAGGAGAAAGAGAGTCACAAAATAAAAGTGACTTTTATTGTGTTTTTATATAGCTGTAAAATTATAATATTACCTCTCTATTAATACAGGGCAGTAACAAACTTCCACTCATATTCTAAGTAAGAGCAAACATTTTATACAAGAGCAGTTACCAACAAAATGTAAAAGAATATAAACTATAATGTAATTATAAAAAAAAAATGGTGATATATAGAATTTATTAGATCAGGATCCATAAATACAGTAACTTCAAATACACATGATAGAACATATTCTTAACAGTAACAGATTCTTAAATAATCTTTTCATCTCATGTGTAGAAATCTTACATCCACAGACACTAAAAATTGCGCTAATATAACTAATATAGATTATGTCTGTGTAATTTTTAAGCTGAATTCTGAATACATTTATTCATATGTCTAGCTTCTAAAAAGTTATTAGAGTGCTCTTGAAAATTAATCACAAAAAAAGTTTAATGATCAGCAGAAATTATGTTCAAAATCCAGTACACGAAGACAGTTTCACGCACAAAACTCTTGCAGAATATAAAAATGTTTTTGTAGGTTTGGAATGAAACTTTCTCACAGACTCATAGCTTTGTGAATATAACATAATTTAGTGTTACTCTATATAAAAATCACAGGAACTATTTATTGTCTCTAAGTTAAGATTTGCTTACTTTTATCCTTTATTATATAGCTTTATTAATAATTAGATTATGTTGAAGTGAATGGTTGTCATTGCTATTTTATGTTAAAGTTGTATTATTATGGATCATCACTACTTCTATGAAAATTATCATTAAAAAAATACTAGTTAATTGGTGACCACTCATATTCTTTAAATAATATTGTAAAGAAGCCATAACGGTGAAGTTGTACTGCATAACTGCACTAGATTTCTTTATATAAAAATAATTAAAGAGTTTGATACATGTTAAGCAGATATAAGAAGTCACTCCAATGATATTCAACGATCACAAATTAGTCTGTGCTATTAATTAAAACTTAATGACCTGAATCTTTCTGTTATTGATAAAATGTGGTTTATAATTGCACAGGAATTTAAGTAACATGGCTAAAATAATGCTAAAAGGGCAAAACCTAACGAGTTTTATTGCACACAAAATGAAGTAAGATTTCATGACTAAGCTTGTCCTTTTAATTAATCGCAAACCCTTTAAATTTTCTCTTTGCTTGTCAAAGTTGATCACTTTATATATTTTTGTAAATCAATCCAACACATTTATTCTATAGAATTTTAATCTATACATTGCAGCTACAATGGAAAGTGCTTCATAAATTCATTGGTTAAATGACTATTGGGTCATAAATTTCAATTTCATTAGCTTTTTAATCTAACATATTAAGTCTTGCAGGTCTAGTCTTAATGCTCAATAACATAATTCTTTTACATATTAATTATATTTTTTTCTATCACAGAAAACCAGAAGATCCTGCCCTTGAAAACAGCTATGTGCCACTACTCTAGCCAATAGTATAATGCTTAAGGTTTTTTTCTGAGACAAAATTGTTTCCATTGGGTCCTGTATTTTCACTACTTAACACTTTCAAGATATGCCCCTATGATGTGTGAGGAACCAAACTGAGAAGGTGCTCAGGGCTCCTACCTACAATCTTCAACACATCCTAGTCCTGTGACTTAAAGTGTTTATTAGTCTCTCATCCACATGCTCCCTTCTCACAGTGAAGACGGGGGAACCGATGGTAGTAAGGCTTTCTTACAGGGGTACAGGGCTGGGCAGGGATGTAGGTTCCCAGGGAGACTGTGCTGGCTCCATCCTCAGAAGTTTCCAAATCCCAGCATGCAATAGCCCTGAAAAGTTTGAGCTGAGTTCAAAGCCCTGAAAAATAGTTTGCACTACGTGATTTTCTGAACTCATTCCTTGGTCTCGCCTTTTTTTCGCTGTTGTTTGTTTTAAAAAGTATACATAATAAAACCCCCAAAATTTTCTTGTATTTTTCTACCTCTATTTGTCCTTCAGTTTCAAATTAATAAATCTAAATGAAAACTCTTTTCTTTTACCTTATTTACTAGAAACATAAAACCAATGAAAAAATAGAAAAGTTTCACCAAAGAAAAACATTAGGACTATGACAAAAACGTTGTTGAATTCTGAGGAAGTTTGCTGCTGTAAGGTATGAAAATAGAGATATTGAATCTCGATTTTATTCTATTTTAATGTAATTAAATTACTAATAACTGAGTAAAATAAACAAACAAAACTAAACTAAATTAAATGGGGTTTAGCTGCAAATATGAGTATGAAGATCAAATTTTGTTTTAAACAGATTAATTTTAAATTGCATATACTCACAGAGATTCTATACATATATACATGTATATGAGGCCGATTAAAAGAAAAATACACATACAATCACCTTCTAAAACGTAGGTTTCAAGAAGAGATTTATTATAGTTAGGAGCAACATCTTGAGTAACTTTTAGCAAGACTATCAGTACCACTGAAATAAATACTGCTTAATTGATTCCCAGATTTCACAATTTTAAACCATGTGTTGCAAATTGCAATCCTGGTTTTAGTACTCGGCCTACTGTGACTTTTGCTGGAGTTACAGCTGGCCATGGTACCTTTTCTTCCTGTTACAGACTTTTTGTTCAGCGTTAACTCAAACTGTTTATTTAGAAAAGGTACTAGAGATATAAGTGAACTTCTATGGCTGGTGAAACCATTCTTGCTTGTGGTACATGCCTTTTGAAACATTTCTGGTAAAAGGAATGTGGCAATATCAAACACTATTTTACGGGCTAGATTCCTGTCACAGCCCAACTCTTGAGGGAAAACTGGGAAAACTGAGGGGTAGACAATTCTGGATGGCTCTTATTTCCTCACCTTCTACACTTTCTTCTAGGTTTAACAAGTAGAAGATTTAAATATTAGCCTGATCCATTATTTAGTTTGATTCAGATAAAATCCATGCAACTCTTCAGGTCCTATAGAACACAAAGACCAAAAAAAGCATGCAAAAATTTCCAGCAAGACTACAATTGATCTTGCAAATTTATACACAAGAAACAATGAAAAGAAAAAACTTTTAACTGTAACTAGAACAATGACAAAAAGTGACCCATTAGAAGACAAAGTTTTTAAGCAACCAACAGAAAAAGCTGAAAAGTTGTTACAAATTTCTTTTTGCTCCAAAAAATTCCATTACATAGGTATTTTAATTTATCATGTTTTATTTGCTATTTATTTGCTGATCTTCTAGAAAATAATCACTTGAAAATTTGTACCACCAATCCACTTTTATAAGATAGGGTTTTTACCATAAGCTTCAATAGTGAAATTAAGGAGATAATAAAAACACACTCGCCTTAAAACTGTGCCTTCATCTTTATTAGAAACATAAAATTCTGTCATTGTTCATTGCTCTACATCAATAGACATTTCTATTAGGTATAGGTGCTATATGCTAACAAATTTTAAGAAGAGTTAATGCAAATATAAGGATATATGGGAAAATATTATTAATGTGTTAATAACTAAGCACCCTCACTAAAATTATACACAGTAAGAGTCAAAAATAAAGCTACTGTAAACATCAAATAATTTTATTTTTAATGTCAGCATTTTTCACTTATCTTGTTAGAAGGCATTCCTTGAAGACATGCAACAAATGCAAAAGTATCTGTACAATAGCACCACTGTGTACCTGCCAGTTTTAATCATGTATTGTGCTTGAGATAACCCATACAGTATAAGTAATCTTTTATAGCTTTCACAGAATATTCTGAATTGGAAGAGATCCACAAGGATCATCGAGTCCAACGTTTAAGTGAAAGGCCTATACAAAGATCGAACTCACAACCTTGGTGTTATTAGCACCATGATCTAATCAACCAAGCTAATCTCAGCGTCTCTCTTGTTGAATAAATACAAAATTAAAAGAACATTTTCCATTGTATAATCTAGTCAGGCATATTTAACCTTGAAAAGTTACTCAGCTTCTTATTAAATCTTATTAAAATATTGATCCCAAGTCTCAAGCTCCTTTCCTTAAAGCATATTAGAAATTTGAGTATGGAGGAATGGTAGAGCATTCCTAATACTTTAAGAGTATCAAACATTTCCAAGTCATTAAATGAAAGTAATGAATCAATACATATTGTGACATTGCTCATTAATACATCACTGAAGCTGAGATTTGTCCTATGTTGTATGACCTAGAATAGAAATATCATTCATAATGAATTAATTGAAAGACATATGATGCTGGACTGCTAATCTGCAAGTTACAGTTATTCCGAGCAAAGTATTTTTTAATTGGGTCAGAAATGAAAATTGAACCTGCTGGCCAAAGTGACCTATTTTTCCCTGTAACCACTGTGGAGTTTCTTTTTTGGCATGTATTCTCAATTAATTGTTTTAATGACACAGTTAATTTTACTTCTATCTGCATGCATATTCATGTGCTGAAAAATGAGATGCTGGAACAGAACTGAGGCTACCTAATCCCTCTGAAGGTCTGGACATTTGAAATTACTCCTATAGTAAGAAACTGCAGCCTCTTTTAACACAGGGCGGCGGTCATCCTTGGGTATTTTTTAAAAACGTTCAGCATTTATTAAGTCTTTTAAATTAAATATCCAGGCTGCTGACAGGAAGCTGAAAATGTGCAAAAATCTAGGGAAGGTGTTCAGCTTAGTGATGCTAATTTTCTGATCCCCAGAGGCTCAGACGAATCAATTGCCACTGATTGGCATTATCTGCTAGCTACGGAAGGTGGGTTCCAAACACCTCTACACTGTTTCGAAAGATTTTTTGTTATTTTTATCCCAAGCATTTAATTGACTTTGACTACTTATGAAAATCCCATTGGGAGATATCTTTGCTACAGATACATTTGAAGCAGTTTTAACATTTCCCAGTTAATTCTGTAGTTCAAACATGAGATGAAGTTTGGCACTAACACTAGGAAGAAGTGAAGTCATAGCTCTCCATAAACAAGAGATTTCTTAACAAAAACAAAGAGGTCTTCCACAAAGACGTGGGGTCCTTTAAAACAAGTTCAACCTGGGGCCATGGAACATGGACAAAAAATAATCTTGGGGTACTCATTATCGTTCAGTTGCAATTCACTTTGCCAAAGCTTTAGTCTATGTCACAGAAAGGTGAAAGACTTAGAGAATGTTTCCATTACAGGAAACCATAGGCTCCAGAAAATTTGGTCAGGGCATATGAACACTGAATGTCTAGGTGATTATGTACGCTTATTTCTATACCACCAAGGGAGAGAAGCTTGTATTCTGCAGTTATTAGTTTAAGATTGTACAGAATGCATGAGATGGAGAAGAATTCATTAGATTTCAAAATCAGAGGTGCTTGGTATAATTAAATCAAACTGTTCTGTAATATCAGACTTATTTTACTGGAATAATTCTTCTTTGTCACCTCGTTTACTGTATTTCCTGCAAAATAAAACCAATAAACCAGAAAAATATTATTAAAATTTATTATCCAAATCCTAAGCATAAATGTCAACTACAGAAAGTAAAAAAGTACTGAAATTTCCTAAGAACAAAATTATCTATGCTTTTATGACTGGCTTATGCACACAGTATCTCTGCTAGTGGATATATATGAATTTGAAGAGTTCAATGCCCAAAACATCAAATGATTCTTCCTGGCTTGCTAAAATGGGCATTTCATTCACTCTCAGCTCTGTAAAAGGGAGGATGCTGTTATTGTTGCCTGAAGTCTCTTCTTCTTTCACATCTAACACCAACTTGTGAGGTCTATACTGGCTCCCTTGGAAAATGGATGGTGACTTCCAAGAAACACAAAGCATTCTTTAAATGCAGTAATTTTCATATTATTTTTTGAAAAAAAGTTAGGGAAATTGGAGACAGAACATATTTTTATTTCCTACTTCCTTTCTAAATCTTTAGGAAATCCCATTCTAGCTGATTTTTCCTAGAAAAATAACTGTATCTCTTGAATATTTATTTCAAAATAATCAGGTTCTACTTATCTAAAATAATTTTTTCATTTTATGCACAGTTCTTACAAATTGAATATAAATTATTCGATACAAATTATGCAATTACTTCAAGAAATATATTTCTGAGACATATAATCATCCAAGTGATGACAAACAATTATGTTAGTTAATTATCCTTCTGTTCCTCCAGATTATTCCTGTCCATTTCCCAGCTTATTCTTTCTCTCTTTCTACCTGATTGCTGTGATTTTTCTACTTAGCCCTGAGTAGACAGCAGAAAAGTAGTCTTAAGGCAGCACAAAAAATTTGTAGTTGACCTAGAGAGGGAGGATTGTTTTCAGAAACTCTACCTGCATATCTATCTAAGAACCACAGGGAAACAGCATCGTCACAAAATGTCTTCATGAATTCCAGATTGCTTCATGAAAGATGGCACGATTCTTTCATCCAAAAATATACTATAGAATATTCATTAAGTTCGATGATTCAGGAGGCTTTTGGAATAGATAATTCTCTTCTTCCCGAGAAATAAGGTGGGGGGACCTTATTTAACATTGACTAGTTTTTTCTTTTCATTTTATTATTTCTTTATCACTTCCATGAGTCACTCTTCCCTCCCCAACAGCTTTACAAATTCTTTATCTAACATTTTGTTAAATGGATCTCACCTTGGCAAAAGAGATTTTCCTTATCTTGCAGTGTGTTAGATGGTTTCTTTTTTATGAATGTGAAGAATACATCCATTAAGGCTCACAAGCAATAGAAAGGTTTTGGGACCAGAGGTCTGTGAACTTTTTCAGTATAAATACCATTTATAGATCTGTCTTGTGCATTAACAAGCTCAGGATAAGCTTCAGGGTTTTTTCTAGTCTTACACTTTCAGTGTTACTGTCTTATGATGTGCCTTTATGGTGGGACAAATGAGATTAAGTTCATCAGTATGCCTGGGAGCCTGCTGTCTTTGGGCAGATGTGATCTGAACCTCATCCTCTCATGGAGAAATAAAACTGTCTTACTGATCAGTGGGTGCAGAAAAAATCCAAATGCAGCTTCTGTTTGGAGACTAGTCACTATGAACTTAGTTGTGGAGAGATCAGTAATGCTCTTTTTGAGCTGAGTCAATACCTGGCACCTGTCCTGTGTGATCAACACTAAGGAGAAAAGATGTCTGCAGCTCATCTGCACTTCCAATAACATTGATTCCAAAGATTTAAAAAAATAAAACATAAACAATAAATTTATAGTATTTATGAACTACTCAAGAATTGAAGGAACTCTCCTGTCTCTCTCCAGGTATTTCTGCAGGCATTCCCTGTTCTTATTCTTTGCTCAATATGTGTCTTGCATTATAAAGATGCAAAATCAAATGAATTAAACATTGCAACAGAAAGAATTTGGAAACTACTACTAATCAAAATTCTACCCTTCCATAAAAGGTTTAAAATCTCAGTGACTAATGGGATAAATGGGAACCAGTTCTGATCTGGCTCTGGTTTGAAGGTATTTAACATGAGTTCATGTTATTTTAGCATACGCCTAGGCATATGAGATGTTTTAAATTCACACATATTTTTCCTTCATTTTAGTTTACCTCTTCAAAAATAATGCCAGTATCACTTTCATTTCCTGGGTTTTATATGGTTGTGTTAACGAAGTAGGAAAAATATGCTATTTTTCTGTGTGTGTTAAAATCAGGAATGACATAAGTTGATGTCACGAAGACGCAATGCAACTATTTAAAGATGTTTGTAGGAGAAAGTGTTGTCACTTTTGTATTCTTTCATTGTCACAGCCACAACAATTCTACTATTTAACAAGCTGTCAGAAGGGTTGCTTTACTATAAACTCATACAACCTTAATTTTGTTAATGTGGATGACTGTAATATGTATGCTGATTTTGCTAAAAACGTTGATTTCCTTGACTTTTGGCAAGGAAACTGATTTCTACAAAGACTTATGTTCTAGGATGATGGTTTTAAGATCATATAGCAAATGATTTTCAGTGCAATACTTTCCACAGCTGGCAGTACTTGCCTTGGAACAAGCAGGATTACAATCTCTGCTAAGACTGTAATGGTTTAACTTACTGAGAGAAGACATTTTTTGCAAAACAATTTTTCCACCAAAGTGCAATGGAGCACCCAGTGACATACTCCCGTGCCTGTGTATTGATGCCTTCTAGAAAAAGGCTGGAAACTGATTCAGCTAAAAGTAATACGGCGCACAAGATCTCTGTAGGCTCTTCACAAAGATTTTCTGTGCAGAAACACAGCTGTCTGGGGGAACATTTCCCATATCATCACACACCTTATGCTTTTCATATATGGCTTTTCATCCTGTTCTTACCAACAGAAAAGGACCAGCAGGTGCAGTTAACTAATCAACAACAATCATCTCCCATTGTTGTGGATGGCCTGGGTCTCTTAACAACAGAGTTCAAAACATGTTAGTATAATGAGGTTTTGGTGCTTTGGTAATTTTAATGTCTTCAATGAAGTCAGTAAAATGCTCATAATCTGAGGAGTGTTACATTTACTTATACAGCTGCATATAATTCCTCTTTTTAGTATCTTAGTAACATAGTAATAGAGATACAGAATCATTTATCACTAAATTTATCTGCTACTGCTTTACAGAGTAAAGTAATATTTTAAAATATAAATTCTGTGGCAGAAACCAAGGCATAATATTGTATTTGATCAATGACATTTATCAAAACTCATTAAGCAACAAGGTAGGCATATAATTGTGTTTTCACACACAGATCTTCAGATGTGGGCAAGAAAAAGACTCGCTGTGAAAACCAGTTACTGAAAACCAGTTGGAAATCTCTAATCCCTACCATCACAAAGCAGACCTGAGGTCCCAGTCCTGAGGAAGAGTGGGACAAGAGCAGAGGAGAAGGCCTTTTGCCCTGTGAAGATCCAGGGGTGAATAAAGATGAAGGATGGCAAAAAGCATGTGGTGGTGGTGGTTGTTGTGGAGTGAAAGACTGGATCAAAATGAGTACATGCCTGGAGTAATAGTTCAAGTACTCTGAGAACCCTTAATTCAGGTGTTACATAATTTCTGGGTCCTTCAGTTGCAGCTTTAGTGTTCTTTTGGCACAGTTCAGAGGCAGTGTAATAACAAGGCTTTACAAAAAAAAAATTAGCTATATAGCACTACTGAAAGAAGATGACCCCCTTTGTGTACTCAGCAAGGATAGTCATGCTAAACTAGTGCCAACACTGGTAGTCTGCAGCCGGTCCTATCCTTCAGGGAATTAATGTATACTTAAATTTCTTCACTGATTTATAAATAAGGGAAAGCAGATATACATGAATTATGGAATTTATTTTGATATCTTAAATATATGTATGTGTATTCTGTGGTTTTTAAACATTTCTGCACCAAGTTCTCCGTCAGTCTTTCCTTTAGCCTGAACTCCTATGTAGTTCCTCTTCCACTGTAACTCCCAAACTCCTGTTTTGTCTGCTGACTCCTGTCTGTTCCTATCCACATCTCTACTTCTCTCTCTTATCCTACGTAAGCCTGTATTCATCCCCCTAACAGAACTGCCGCTATTCCTCCCCTGCTGCTATTCAATTTCTTTTTACTTCCCTGATTTCAAATACATTATTCCTATCTATATTCTCTCCCGTAATATTTTTATTTACCATAGTTCCTCTTGCTCCTGGCCTGTCCAGTCATTTCCTTTCTCCACTTTCTCCCTTCATCCTCCTACATGGCAGGAAGATGAAATGTGGGGGATGGAGGGGGAAGTAGAAGCTGGGGGAGTGGTGAGGATAACAGGTTTTGTATTCTTTAGCTTTTTTTAGGGAAAAAAGCTAAAAGTTTTGTTTTACTCAAAACTTTAACAAAATATCTGAAGGATATATCCAGCATAGAGCATTAGAGCTACAATGGTTTACATTTGGCAGTGCTATCAGCAACTGAAAACAGAGACTTATGATTGAAAGCTTCTGGCAACCTCAATCGTTACCATCAGAACTCTGCCACCTATTACAACATGCTGTTTATTTAACAGTTTCTGTTAAATGAAATTACTTATCTTTAATCAAGGCAGATATATTTATATCTATTTTAAATAGCCTTCCAAATGTTTCTTTTAATTCTTGCACATAAATTCTAGTGTAATGAGGTAATGCTGCTGCATTTTCATTAGTATAATAAAACTCTTACAGTTTGGCCCAAGTTGAATATATCATGGAAGAGAAAAAGTTACATTTGGCTGGGACAGCATTATGATTGACTTGTATCGAGAACACCATCTACATTTTACCAAACATTTTTTTTCTGATTTCAAATACAGTGTAACTACCTCCCTTACTGTTGACACAAACTTAGTGATTCACAGAAACATAAGCAGTATGAAGACTACAAGCAAAAAGGTTAATTATACAACCTTACAATAAATTTCCTAGTACTGTTTGTTTTTTTTTTATTAGTTGCATAACATGGCTCGGTATAAAATGCTTTTTCTTTAGTCTCTTACCAATGTTGTTTGTGTAAGTGTGAAGGTCTTACAGGCTGAATCCTACTTAAAATAAGTTTAATAGCTTCGCAGTATATCTCCTTTTTCTTAGAATGATTTTCACCACAAATTTATGACTTTTTCAATACATAAAGACTCTCATCTTTATTTTTTTTAAATAAATATTACAAATCAAATGAGCACAATCATTTTCCAAAACATGATTTTAGTAAATTTTCTTCCACTGATCAAAAAGTCATGATGCTTGGAATTGAATTACACAATAACTTGGAGGTGAAAAAACACAAGAACACTGCAGAGCAGTGTGTATTTAAAAATTGCTTCCTAACAGTGCAATGTATCTTCTATTTTTTTTATTCCTTCCCACCAGGAAGACCAATGCAAACCTTATGGAAAATCGTATTAGTCATTTGCTCCCATCTGCATCCAAGCAGAAAGCTTTAGGCTATGAGCAAATGCAGCCCAGTACCAGTCTCCAGTCCCAAATAAGGCAAAATATCTGTCCCTCTGCCTTGTTATGGGCTCTGCTCACCTTTCCAGGAGAAATTACAGTGTTTTCTTTGTAAGTCTTCATATAGACCAATGGAAAGGCAGCTGATACACAGAGGAGATTGCTTTAGAGAATCTGCTCCATCACATGATAAAACTACTGCATTGTAAGAAAGACTAGATTTATTTGAGGTGCAAAATGGCTCTACAAGAGCTTTTCAGGAAGTCCCATAGCAGACTAGACTCTTTCTAGATAAGACTAATAATCAGAGGTAACATGTCTAATATATTAGAGAAAAAATTCTTTAAGTACATTACAAAGAATTATTCCCCATTTTTAAGTAAGGCATTACCAGTAAAATAATAGCATCTTGCCACAGTATTTTTATGCTTATTTTAAATATTTCTTACAATTATCCTCCTTTATATTTCCATTGCTTATAAGTTTTTTTTTTTTTTAAATCCAGCCTTTTCTCTTTCAAAAGGAATTATTTATCATGTTAGAGATGCATTGAATAGAGAACTAGGCTGATAATCGACATAGCGGTGCTGCTGCAAGCTTTCTGTCAAGCATACCTAACATCAGCAATTATTTCTACTGATAGGCTAATTCAGTGATACCGAGGTGATATTTCTTTATACTTTATCCCTATCCTATTCCTGTATTGTTCCAAAAGTAGTTCCCTGCCAAAGACATTAAGCTAATTAAAATAATAAAGCCCCATTCAGCTGAAACAAAGACAGTATTGAAAATTCTCCAGAGCAAAGGCAAAGGAGCTCACTTACAGATGTTCTGCCTTACCTACCATTTTCCTTGTGCATATTTAGTTGGAATATCATAGTCTCCCTCCTAACATGTTTTCCCCAACATCCACAAGGATATCCTTTTTTTTTCAGTAATATACCTAAAATGTCTAGGATGCATGGAAATATCACACCCCATTATATTTTCTCACCCACAAATTATTAAAGATATGGCAGTAAGCTGCATTAATAAAGAGGTAAAAAAAAAATCCATTTTAATGGATAGGCTTTAGGCTATCTTAACAACAAAGTCAGTGAGGCAAAATCTCTCAAAATAATCACCTCAGGTAACAGTCTTTTCATTATATAGGCCCTGTGACCTTATTAGATAGTGATGGATGTTCACAGAGCATGAATGTAGTTTATTGACAAGGAAGCAATGAAACCTGATAAACAGAAAAAAGAGTGAAGGATGGCAAGTAGACTAAGTCTTACAGATATATCAACAAAGGAGAGAATTGCTGTTTTCTGAAGAAAATAAAGGGAAATGTACCACTCAAACCAAACCAAACAGCAACAAAAAAAAAAAATTAATTGCTAAAAGAAAATGCCTATTTAAAGAATAGAGGAGAATGACATATTTGGAGGATTGACTGTTATTAATAGTTATAATTTCTATCAGCTAAAATCTCTCTTACAGATCTGCACTGTGCTCTGCTAAATTCGATATATTGTATTTTCCATATTCCTGCATACAGTAGAGATGCCAGGCCCTTCTCTTGATTTTTCTTCTCTAAGAATAATAGTGGATGATGGATAGAGTGTTAATTCTTCATAACCTAGATAACTCTTAACATGTGTTCTCAAGTACAGATGAGAAAGCACTGTACCAGATTTAAGGATGCCATGAGGTTATGCAGGTAAAAAATTAGAAGAGCCACAGCTGCTAATGGCTTGGATGGGGGCACTATTTCCTGGGTAAAAAACTGGATGGACAGCAGATCCCAGAGTGGTGGTGAAGTGAGTTACATCTTGCTGGTGTCCAGTCACAAGTGTTGTTCCACAAGGCTCAGTCTTGGGGCCATTTCTATTTAATATCTTTCTTGACAATCTGAATGAGGGGACTGAGGTCACTCTCAGTCAGTTTGCAGATGGTCAAGCTGAGTGGGAGTGTTGAACTGCTGGACAGTTGAAAAGTTCAGCAGAGGGGTCTGGACAGGCTGGATCGATGAGCCCAGGCTAATTGTATGAGGTTCAACAAGCTGAAGTGCCAGGTCTTGCACTTGGGACAAAACAACCCCATGCAGCACTACAGGCTTAGGAAAGACTTTCTGGAAAGCTGCCTGGAGGAAAAGGACCTGGAAATGCTGGTTGACAGCCAGCTGAACATAGGCCAGCAGTGTATCCGGGTGGTCAAGAAGGCCAATGGCATCCTGGTCCAGATCAGAAATAGTGTAGCCAGCAGGACCAGGCCAGTGACCGTTGTATTCTCAGAGCCTTGTACTCTGTACTAGTGAGGCTGCACCTTGAGTTCTGTGTCCAATTCTGGGCCCCTCACCACAAGAAAGACATTGAGGTGCTGCAGCATGCTCAGAGAAAGGTAATGGAGCTGATGAAGGTTCTGGAGCACAAGTCTTATGAGGAGTGGCTGAGACAGCTGGGGTTGTTTAACCAGGAGAAAAGGAGGCTTAGTAGAGACCTTATTGTGCTCTACAACTACCTGAAGGGAGGCTGTAGCAAGGTGGATGTCGGCCTCTTCTCCCAAGTAACAATTGACAAGAGAAAATGGGCTCAAGTTGCAAAAGGGAAAGTTTACATTAGATATTAGGAAAAATTCCTTCACCAAAAGGGTTGTCTAAGATTGGAACAGGCTGCCCAGGGAAGAGGTCAGGTTGCCAATCCTGGAAGTATTTAAAAGATATGCAGATGTGGCACTTAGAGATATGGTTTAGTGATGGACTTGGCAGTGTTAGGTTAACAGCTGGATTCAGTGATCTTAAGGTCTTTTCCAACCTAAGCAATGAAAAACCAATGGCTGGTGATGTGATGGGCCCTCCAATACTGTACCAATATCACCACACATTCCTGAGCCTACAGAATGGCTCATGGGATCCTTTGGAGGACCAGAAATGAATTCACATGCATGAGGTTTGTAAAGCTGAACTCAGTGATGGCCTTGGGAACCTTTCCAGGGATGACGGAGTGCAGCTCACATTGTCAGCTCCACCCCTAATAACCTTGTTGACAAGTTTCCCTTTAGCAACTTAGCTGAAATAGTTGAGACCTAAATTTTCTTTTTTTCCTTCTGTCGTGATTTAATACCAGCCAGCAACTAAGTGCCACAGAGCTGCTTGCTCACCTCCCCTGGCCCTGATGGGATCGGGAAGAGAATCAGTTAAAAAAAAAAAAGTAAAACTCGCTGATATAAGAATAGTTTAATAATTGGAACAAAGTAAAATAAAATGATGGCAATAGTAACAGCAATAAAAAGGAGAGGGAAGGAGAGAGAGATAAAACCCAGGAAAACCAAGTGATGCACAATACAAATGCCCACCACCTGCTGACCGATGCCCAGTCAGTCGCCAAGTAGCGAACAGTCCCCTTCCAGCCAACTCCTCCTGGTTTATGTACTAAGCATGATGTACTATTTATGGAATATCCCTCTGGCCAGTTTAGGTCAGCTGTTTTGGCTGTGCCCCCTCCCAGCTTTTCATGCACCTCCTCACTGACAGAGCATGAGAGACTGGAGTGATACATCATGAGATATGAGTCCCTAACTTAGTGTAAATACTGCTCAGCAACAACTAAAACACCAGTGTATTATCAACATTATTCTCCTCCTGAATCCAAAACACAGCATTATATCAGCTGCTAAGAAGAAAATTAACTCTATACCAGCCTAAACCAGAACACTCTCCATAGATCTACTGGCATGTCTTCTGTTTGCTTGTTTTTTTACTGTAGTGACTTCAAAAAATACGGCAAATAAGCCCAACAGCAAGTAAAAATGTAACTGCTGGTATTATAGTTAGTGTTTGACATGTAGATTTTTATATCACTGGTTTACTAACTCTCTACAAGTGGATTCAGACCGTGTTTCTGCAGGAGGAGACATTGGTGCTAGATAAAAAATCCACTAGGACTTTGCCATGCCTGAAAAGGAGTGGGCTAGGGTTTGGTTAATAATGCCAGCTCCCAGGGAAGCTGAGGATATGGACTGCATACGAAGTACTAATTTTTTTCGAAGCCAATAAGAAAGCTGGCTTTTAAATGGACTAAATTACCTCTTTCATGGGAGAGCAACAAACCAGAGCAAATTGCTCAACAGTGTCCCTCTTAAAATGTCAAAAGTACTTTGTCAAGCAGAATCATTATTTATATCATACAGACTTTCTGCATCTGCTTTTGCTCTTATCATGGCCCAGCCCAGAAGTATTCACAGAAAACATCACCTACAGAGAAATAAAGATAAATGGTGTAGTTCACAAAACACAACAACATCATTCCATCAGAAACTTATATTTTGCAGAGCTCTAGGTTTTTACTTGTCTCGGATTTCTTGCTATCTGTGAAAGATGAAACCTCTAGAGAGCTACTGAATCTATTGTTTGCAGGTGGAAATTTTCTTCTATTTTATTTAAGACAGTGCAATAGTAGAGAGAAATCATTATTACAAATCCATGAAACAGTCTATTTTTTAAGACATTCTCATTATTTCTAAATCTCCCTTCCTTTTGAATGAAGTCCCTTTCACATTTCAAAGAAGATTAGATGTTGGAGAAGAGGGGAGGAAATGATTTTTCCTGTTTTCCTATTTAGGTCAGATTTTGTGCTTGTGTAAACCAACATAATTACACTGATTTCAACAGAGCTTCAAAAATTACCCTGTTTGAAAACATAAACCTTTATAAATACAAAGAAATTTCCATAGTTAGCCTTACTATCCAGGAAATCTAGATGTTTTAATTTTATTGTACAGTTTGTCCATGTGGATATAACACCTTGATTTTTGATTACTTCAGCTGTTCATCATGCTCTCATATCCCTTGATCCTGCATGACGCTGAGGAATGTAGTGTATGATGCAGTAAATCCTTCAAAATCCTTGAGCACAATCACCTCCTTGGTTGTCTAGTTAACATTCTGTTTCCACTGAAGCTGGGCAATGCAATGGAGGTAGCAGGAGGAGGCATTAGTGGAGGTCTCATTAGTCTCCACTTCCTCATTCGTCCCCAGATGTAATGCTGGCAATCAGTCCTGTGTACACTGTGCTGTGTTCAGGCCTTCCTTATGGTGCTCCTGTCAGGCATAATTAATCAGCCCTTTTATTGATTGCATTTTGTATGTTGGCTTTTAGAGCAGGAAAAATGCAGTGAATAAACATCTCTCCTGAGTGTTGCCCTGCACCAGGGGGCATTACAAATGCCATTGTATTACAAAGGTAAAATATCCTAGAATTTAAGCATATCATGCTTCCAGAACTGGTCAAGCTGTTCTCCCACCCCTACCTTGTGACTGCAAGGCTGAATATGCCCTACTCAGAGAAAGCTCCATTTCCTGTTTCATAAACTCTACAGATTGAAATAGTAACAGAACTGATATCAAAACTTACCACGAATTGCCTTCTGAAGAAAGGGAACCACTTACATGAAGAAGTTACTTTATTCTGATTCAAGGCTTATTTTAAACACAATTCTTGAAGAGTACAATATAAAAAAAGTACTTCTGAGTGCTCTTCTGGGCTTAAAGCTAGGTACCTCTATACTCTGAAACCCATGTTTACACAGCTTGTCCTGTAATTTGCAGTGCTTCAAAAGGTACTCCATACTGCTGAGTTTCTCTGCTTGTAGTCATCTTAATCTGATATGTAGTTTTCGTAAGTAAACTTATTATTGACACATTCACCTATATTTTCCACAGGCATAAAGTTCAAGCCAATAATTCTGACTATACTAAAACATTTATTAACTGTTTTTAACTTCTATAATTACTGTGCAGCATCCCTTTTTACTGAGAATTTTGTGTTTGTTTTTTATTTTGTTTTCTTCTTGTTGTTTTTGTTAGGTGTTTTTTGGGGGGGAGGGGCAGTGCAGCAGAAGAGCACAATTTAAAAGGGGAACAAATTACCATGCTTGCACCATTGCCTGTGGTGCAAGATGAGGTAGAAGGAATGAGACGACAAGGAGCAGAATTTTCACTTGTAGCTAGGTTCTTAAGGCATAATGGTCTAGTTGGATGAAAATGGGAAAAGATAAAGAGGATAAAGTGACAGAACAGTCAAAGGATGCCACAAAGAAGCCTGAAAAGGAGAATCACACATGTCAACCTTGTAGTAAGCATTATGTCTAAACATTTAAGATATTTCAATTACTTTTCTTTCTGGTCTGTCATTGCCTGCTTGTTCAAACAATTTGTTGGAGTATGATATAAGTAAGAGAAAAAGCATTTAAGAATCACGTAACATCTCTGCCTCTAGCTAATCACAGGCATGCCTCAACTGCAATCTTAACTGATAAATATAATTTCATAAATGCTTGCTTATGAATGTGATGTTACACTGATTGGTTGAAAATTGTACACATTTAAAACATCAGCCAAATCAAAACTTCTGAAAAATACAAATGGTGGAGCTGATGATCAACCTTAAGTCTATTATGGCCTCATGCCACATGCACTTATGGCAAGTGTATCCTCACATCATACCAAAATGGGTAAGAACTGTCTTCTCTGGCTGCCTAGTACCCATCTCAGGGATGAAGGGTAAGGCATTGCACCTTGGTGTGCACCCAAACTGCACATTCCTGATTTTCAAGGTTTCTGTTTTTATAACCTACATGTTCAGAAAAACACAATGTAACACTATTGCCTAGTGTGAGAGGACACCAATTACCTTTTCAAATAGTGTAGTGTGTTTGAATAATTGTGTTGATCTCTCAGCCCAGATTCCCAATGCTGTTGCTCATATATATTGAATACAGAGGGAAAAGACGTTGTCAATACCACCAATGTGATGTGAAAGACCAGGTACCATGTGGTGAGTGATACTCCTGGGTTCTTTCCAGTGCTCCCATGCTTAACTCTGAGACAATGGTAACATGAGCGACAATTTCTGCTAGCCCTGTGCCACCAGCTATTAAAAAGCTGGTCCAAGACAGATGCAAAAAGAACAAGGCAGACAAATAGACTCATAGGAAAAATGGAACATGCCATTGCAAGTGAAGAGCCTTCCTAAAGGGATATACAAACAGTAATGGTGTTCCCGGTTATCATAATTTGTCACTGAACAGTTTTCAAAGAAATAGTTTCTTTTCCTTTTAAGTTCCTAAATTAAAAATTAAGCCATGACTTGTACCTTGCTTTAATGATTTAAAAAGAATGTTATTACACAAAATTCTATATTATAGAATGTTATATGGTGATTTGCAGGTAGCAATCAGATTTTTCATTTGATTAGTCATTCAATATTATAACAAGAGAATGATAACAAGCTACTACAGAGTCCATCACAGGTAAGGATATGAACCTCTAAGGTAATAGTCTTTGTTTTCAAAAGGCTAAATTTTGTTGTACAAGTAAAAATTTCTACAGATAAAATTAAGTCAACAAAATATTAAATAATTATTTATTGGTTAAAATCCATAATACCCAGGCGCACTTAAGTCTACTACACACTATAATTAAACTATCAAAGTTTTTCTATTTAACAGTTAAATAAAATTAGAAACCCAGCATAAATAAATTGGGTGTATCATGTCTTGTCCTGGACAATTTGACTGAGGAGACTTTGAACCATCCTTCCTATTTCTCATACTCAATGAAGTGGGTTTGCTTCTCATCCAGCCATCAGATGAATTAATATTAATAGTCAGGGCATGATGGTAAACTACTCACACATATGTTATTATGACTTCACAGCATTGCAAATCATTACGATCTTGTAACACTTCTTACCTACTCCAAACATTAGTATGAAGGGCCCAATACAAACCTCGTGAAAGTCAGATTTATCAGAAGATTCAGTGTTTTTTCAGTCCAACATATCACCAAATATGTTAACTGAAAATATATGAGCAACCTGAATCGAAAAATTACAACTGCTATTGCAAAGAGTAAAACAGAAATTATAGAAATGTCATCACAAAGTGAATGCTCTAAGAGCATTTTTCAATTTTTAAAGTAGCTATTATAACTTTTTATACAACATATGTTGCAGAACCTTGCTGCTTTTCATGAACTGGAAGATCTAAGAGGTAGCGATGACACTGTAAAACCTGACGAAATTAAAAAAAAACCCAACAACAAAAAACACAACCAAAAATAAGCCCCATTTGTAAACACACAGATTGCAAACTGTATTTTGTCTACTAAAAAATTAAGATAATTTCATCTATAACCACTGAACTGGTCCTGATGGGTATGTTTTCACTGTACAAACTGATTTTTAGAGTTTATTATGCCAACCACCAGAGGAAGGCAACTAGTGACAGGATGAGAGGACATAGGCTTAAGCTGTGCCAAGGAAGGTTAAGGTTGGACATTGGGAGGAATTTCTTCAGAGACATTGGAATGTGGTGCCCAGGGAGGTGGTGGAGTCACCGTCCCTGGAAGTGTTTAAGGAAAGACTGGATGTGGCACTGTGTGCCATGGTTTAGTTGGCCTGACGGTGTTCGGTCATAGATTGGACTTGATGGTCTCAGAGGTCTTTTTCAACCTAATAGATTATGTGATTCTGTGAAGAAGTGGAACCGTGGATCCAGTCTTGGGAACATCCTCATGGCCTGGATCTCCTGCTAAGTGAACATGTCCAGCCTGGGAGGTGACTGTAGCTGTATCTCTTCCTGAGCAGATATGAGCGGCAGCTCTTGCTGGGTTGTTTGCATTTAAACATCCTGTCTTGGCAGCACCTTTTCTCTGCTATTAGCTCCTTAGGCACACACACACCTTTCCAGGGCTGCTTTCAGTAAGAACATGACTGCAGCCATAGTGCAACATTGTTCACAACATAACCATGTCTGCATAGCAGAGCGGGAGAACTGGTGGCAATCTGCTTTTACACCAACTCTGAGTGACAATTTAAGTCTCTAGGCCATACTGTGTTTTTCATAAACTTCTATGGGACACCAAGCAGTTGCAATTTCTATTGCTATCCACTGCAAATTCTCAAAGCAGCATATTTAATAATATTTTAGCAAACACAGAACTCTGCTTCTGTCCTTGAAGAACTTGATCAATTTATGGACCTACACTGCCAGAAATCAACTCATATATTGGAATCATCCCACAAATTACTAATTAGTTAATCACAGAAACATCTATCTATAAAAATTAAAACAAATAATTTCTTATTTGTATAACCAAAAAAGTTATAATTACTATAGAAAACTTTTCCATTTAGAACTCTGCATTTCTTTACACAGATCAGTGAAATATTAGGATTTACATCAAATCCACAGAGGTTTCACAGTATCTTACAATGTTCAGGAGTTTAATAAAGCTATTTCTGCAGATTGTCTGGAGGATTTTACTTAATTAATTAACTTAAATAGTAATCCTATATGAAGACTTTTAGAGAGAACACACACTCTGGTTAATTTTTTAGCAGAGATAAAGTTGCCAATCTACAAGACATCCTCTTGAAAGCAGTTCTTAGGAAAGGAGTAGCACTGATAACGATACCTTATTTTGCTAACTTGAACTCATCTGGAATTCTTGAGGTCTGCCTAGTTTCTGACTTTAGTCTGTACGAGCATAAAAGAGCCATCTTACCTCCCCAGCTGTTTCTGCTATTTCCATTAAAATTTAGGTGTAACTGAAATCTTAACACTTAACAACATCAAAGAAAGTAAATTTCCCAGCATTGTCCTGGGAGTCAAATATGTTCTGTTGACATCAACGCTATCAGCACATAAATCAGTTTTGAACCAGGTCATAGTTGTCTTTTCCAAAGCAACACCTAAATTCAGGTTAGTGCCATGTTAGAGAAAATTAACCCAATTAACAGGTCTTTTAACATAATCAGTCCCCCCTTATACAAAAGGTTCCATGGCAAGTGTTTTCAGCTTCCAGAGACCAAAACATGTTGGCAATACTTTAGGCAGTATTTGATGCTTTCCCTCAAGTACTCATAATATTAAAAAGTTCACATGTACAAATACACATTATTATAACTGATTAGGCTACAATAATACAAACAAATTGGTGAGAAAGATCTCAAGCAGAGCTCTAAAGATCAATGATATATTTTTAATATATATACATATATTAAGGTATATGTAAGATGTCATTTCATCATTTTTAAGACAGCTACCTATGTAGGAGTCAAGAAAACATTATCTTTTTATATTCTAATGGATTCTGAAACACATTTAAAACAGTTTGAAAATATAAAAATGCAATATGCAATTGTCCTATTAATTACTGCATTTGGGAGATACACATATATATATATCCTTTTGTTGCACAGGATTTCTAGTATTATTACTTGCATTTTAATATAAATGTTATAATAAATTACATTATATTTCCCCTACAAGATTAATTTATGAAACCATATTGTGGTTGGTGATGGCAGCTGAACCCCTCAATGGAATTAATTAAAGGATAATCTCCATTGCTTTGTAGCATACAAACCAATAAATGGCTGCTGAGATTAATAGCTGAAGCAGAGCTAAAGTGTTTAAGGAATTTCAAACCCCATTTATTACACACACCCTACAAAGCAGGAGAGATTATAGCTGTACAGCAAACTGGAACATCAAAAAAACCAAAAACAAAACCAAAAAAGAAGCCCACACAAGGAAAACAACATTTCCTTCCCTTGTGAATATTTGAAAATGATATTCTTTGTTCAACAATTTTGTGGTATACAGATGAACTTGGCTAGAAAGAAAAAGAACAGGGGTGAAGCTAAAAAATCTGTGCCAAGTCTTTTGATTGCCCACCTAAAACAAGGCATATACAGGGAATACACTTTTAAAAAAATTACACCAGAACATTATTGATGAAAATATAAGTAGATTTTATGAATTTGCTTGCAAAAGTTTAAATTTTTATATTCAAGTCAGCATTTCCCAAATGGAAACGGGAAAATTATAGGGCTTGCAAGGGTTTTGTCAGGTGTTTTCTTTAGAGTAGCAACTGTGGTATCCTTTGGATTGAATTCCTTCTACATCTTCACATAATCTCTTTAGGTGACAGAAATGAGATTCATATGATTTTCAAGTTGGCTTCTGGCTTTGGTAGGAGCAAATGGGGTACAGGTGTGTGCTGCAGCAGAGAGGATGTTGTGCTTTGAAAGTTTGCCCAAAAGACAATCTTTGACTGCCATTTTCAAAGGAGTTGTATAAACCTTCTTTGGTAACAACCAGTTAATTCTGGTTTATTAAGTGAATTGAAAACTGGTTTTAAATACCAAAACTTGTTACTTTGTCTCATTCCTTTAGCATAAAATATCATCTTTAGCTTTAATTTCTTCCTGAATATAAGTCTAATAAACACTCCCTATAAACATTTCATTTTACTCTCCTTTTCATTTTATTCTTCCACAAAAATGACCAGCAAAGTCAGAAATTTCTATTTTAAAAGGGGTTTTCACTCTTTTTTTCCTGTCTAGAAAATTAATGAAGTTTAAAGTTAAAGAGGTGTGAAGCATGGGTTAAACTCATCCTACCCACTGTGCACCTTTAAAGCTGATGATGACTCAGCTTGCTAGATAAAAGATAGNNTCAGCTTGCTAGATAAAAGATAGTAATTGTCATCTGAAGACAAAGACTTGTTTCAGGATAAAAAAATGTATTTAAAAGAAAGCAATAATAATAATAAAAAAGAATATGCATCATTGCCTTGTCTTCTAGCATCTACTCTTGTTTCATGTCTGCCTGAGAAACCTACCTCAAGAGCAGCTCTCTCTCAATGACCTGTGTGAGAAGGAAAGAAACAAATTTCCCAGGATGTGTGGTCTCTTCTTCTTTCGTTCTGAGCTTAACCCTTTGAAGAGGAATAGGAAAAAAACAAGCCCGTAATGGAAGAAGGTAATATACTTACATTAATTTGCTGAATTAGAATCATAAACAATAATGTTAAGTCCTTAGATATATTTGTAATAATGAACTAAAGGTAATATGTTGCATTCTCTCGAATATTACTTTCTCAACATTTAATTGAGGAGTAAATTTACTTTAGCTTCTTTTTTCAGTCCTTAATTGAAAATTTTACTGCATTAGTGCAAATTATTCCTAGACCTTCAGTAGAAATGATCTACTTGGTTTTCCTTCAGATTTCCTTAAATCCACACTGCTCTAACCTGATTTTATAAGCCTTTCTTGGATAAAAGCCTATCATGATGCAAATAATTTGACACGCACAAATACAGACCTAAATGAGGACACAAACTGATATAAAGTATCAAACTGTTCAAAATGCCACAATGGGGTAGTTTCTTATTAGCTGCATCCTAAATTAATCCGAACTCCAGAAAAAGAAATCAACTTTCTTTTTTAAAAAATATCAGATATATTATTTTATTTACAAGATTTTTTTTCCCCAGAAACTAATTTTAAAGGTCCTACATTAAAATGAATATTTTAAAACACTACCTTGTTGGTCTGGAGGCTTAAGTTATTTTGAACACCAAGAATTGAATTTGGTGAGGAACCAAGAGTTTCCACCTCTTTCAACTGAGCTGAGGCCTCCTTCCTATTTTATTGAAAGAGATATTTCTCCTTCTAAAGATGAATTTAGTGTATAATTCTCACATAAATTTCAGTGTAGACACTAACCAACTTAAAATTGACACTGCCTTATATGAAATGTCTGAGTTTCATTTCCAGTGATAATAGTTTGCAAAGCATTTTTAGACAGCTCAGTTGAAGTATATCAGGTATCATATACTACTATACTTCTTCTATAAGTATACATAATATTTGTTATCCTCTATATTTAATCATTATAGTTTGAACCCAAACTCTAGGAAGTTCCTTTCAGTGATGTAAGCACATCTATTTGATCCGAAGACTATTAATTGTTGACACAAGTACCTCCCTAAATTCTTTAATATAAATGTATTTCTAATGTGTTTTTAATATGTGACAAACCACAGCTGAGAAGTTTTCAATTCATTATGTGAATACAATATAGCTTACTTGCAGCATGACTTTTTGCAGTCCCAATGCTCAGCCCTGCACTGTGCACTTTCTGAGCTGTGTGGGATTCATCCTAGTTTTGGCATTTGTTGAACAAGAATCTTTATATAAGCGTAACTGAAATTCAAATTTCAGAAAGCCTGCTTATCTCTGAAGAGCTATTGAACATGCCTAAAAAAGGCTTCAAAATGAAGGAAAAGACCTAACACTTAAAATAAGACTTAATGAATTGCAACTTTCTTGTCTATATTAGACTTTGTCTTCTGATAAGCACAGCAGGAAAATGGTCCCATAAACAGGCTGCACAAGGCTAACCAGTAAGCAGGACAGTGAGATGGGAAAAAATAAATCTCTTGCACAGCAGGAGCCCCCAGGGTAGCACACACCATTCTGACATGCTCCCTCAGTCCCATTCCTCTGGGCCAGTGTGTTACAGCTGCAAAGGACCTGCCTTCTACCTAGCTGCCACTGAAGAGCGCAGACTGATTCCTTCACACTTATCCATTGCTAAACACAAAGCTTCCACCAATTTCTGTTCTTAAACCCCAAATCAAAATCATAGTGATCATTCTGGAAACAGTGATGCAGAGCCTTCTCTTTCTTGAGTATCTGGGCTTATAACTTCTCTTTGACCTATTACTCTTCTCAGTCTCAGACAATTTTATAGTTTGGCACCTGTAATATACTCCCATGAATTGACTTTAGCACACAAGATTGCTGGTTCCACCTCTGAGTGCTGAACTAGAATCAGGTGAATCCCTAATGCTAAAACAATTTCCTATAGTTACCTTATACCAAGGAGCATCATTCCTGGGAGAATGAGACGGTTTCTCGGTAGAGCTTCAACAGTGCTGCCCATCCAATCAGATCAAATAATATGAAAATAGTGGGGAAAAAGTTTAAATAGTTTCCTGCATTATTTATATTCAGGGCTTTTATTTAATAACAATTACATAAATATGTAGGGCAAATTTCTTGATTCTGATAAACTCTGCAAATCCCCGTAGTTCCAAATGCTTACATTCCATACAAAATTCACTTTAGTTGCCAGTAAGTGAATTAGAAAAACATGGCTTACAGTTTTACAGGACCTTTCAACCAAGAGTCTCCAAAGGGCTGCAGAGATACATGCATAGTAAGATTTTCATCCTACAGCTAAACAAATCAAAGGCTCGAAAGATTAAAGCCCAAATCTTTAAAGGTGCCTTTGGAATTAATTGGAGCCTTTGAAAACCTTTCAGGATCTGCATCTAAGTGATTTGTCCAAGGATGCACCCTGCACATAACTGGAAAATAAAATACAGGTGTATTTAGTTCCATTTTTTCATTATTTCAAGGCCACTAAATAGGAATTATGCATATAGAACAAGTGTAGCTAAATCTCTTCATGCATTTAATAGAAGAGATATTACCCCATCATATATATACAGTCTAGGGTGTAATGCACAGTCTTACCATTAATTGCACTTGGAGAGCTCTCTAAACATGCAGGAATTCATATCACAGGCCATGATCACATGTGTGTGTGCAGACAAGCGTGTATGTGCATATGTTCATCCCCAGGGACTTACTTGCATAGTGGAAGGAAGTCAGGTTATGAAGATTTTGACCTTTAAGGCCTAGAAAATTAACTTTCTTATCTAGACAGCAGAGTCCCAAGAGAAGTTTTCTGAAGATGGATGATATGAATATATCCCTCAAAAGATCCACATCCTGAATCAGGTCCAGCTGATGCTTCCTTTATGTCACAAGCTGACACAGAGGGAATCATATCAGGAGGAAGGAAGGGAACAGAAGGGGAATCAGGTTTGAGTTTCAGAATTTTACAGATATTTAGAAAGCTTCTTTACTTCATAACGTGCTAACATGGTTTCTGCCAATGACATTGACAAAGATGGGATACTACTTCTGTTGAAAACCTTAACTATTTTTAATGGCATAAGATTGGATTTTAAAGGTATTTATATATTTTATTTAACATTCTGGTATTAAATCCTGCTAATTAAGTTAAATGCTTACCAGATGAATTTAATTTGTATTCAATATCTACAGTCCTCTTTGTACTTTTTGTATGGATTTTAGATATGTGTTTAAGCTTACAATGCAATAGAGAATTTTACCCTATAGGATTAAGTAAAAATATTTTTATTATTGTCTGCCTTTCTTCCAATTTTTTGTTTGTTTGTTTAACTTCTGAAATGCTAACATTTCTCAGTGCTTGAAGTGCTTTGAAGAAAATATTGATCTAAAGCAGTACAGCCTGCTTTGAAAATTACAGGTATGAAGAAAATTGGAATGAAAAAGAAACCTCCTGGGTGAGATTATTCACCAGAAAACAGAAAAACTAAATAGATCAGAGTTTTTTAAAGAGAAAGAGCCCTGGAGCAAGTGAAATTTGAATACTAATTAGAGACAAAGTTTAGTCAGGCTCACAGGCCTATTTATCTTACATCACGGGACAGCATCTGTTTTAGAAGATTGAACTCCTTTTAGGTAGGCCGTTGATATTCTGAAAACTGAAATATTTTTCAGATTTCATTATAAATTTTTGTCTTTGGAGGTTTAAAATTCAGTGAGTAATACCTTTTTAATGTTTAAGGTGATTCTGCTTAGAAGTTATTTTTAGTGAAAAAATAATTTCGGCGTTTTCCAATTGTATTATAAAAAGTTTGCCTAAGAGGTGTGATCTGAAAAATAGTTAAAAATTAATCAGAGGCAACAAAAAATATAGACTGTCCAAAGGAAAAGATCTTATAACTGAAAACTGATGTTAATCAGTGACTCACATAATATTTAACTGCATTTCTATTACCCCACTCCTAAAGGTAATTCAATCTCTCCTATATGATATCCCACTCTGTGTTATTGATGTCATTCTGCATATCTGATATGAGTGAATTTTACAAGCACACTCACAATATTTACCAATATCAATAGTGAAATTATTAAACAAAAAATATCTGAAGACCATTTCCATAAATGTTTCAGTTCTAAACTCTGTGCAGCACACTTCCCAAGTTGACAAACCTGTCATGTGCGTTTGCAAATTCCTTACCCTCTTCATGATTCTTTTTTACTATGCCCCATGTTTTCCTATGGGGTTAGGCTTGGCCTTGCCTATGCTGACAACAGTTTCCCACAGTGATGAGAGCCACATTTAATGTTGTGGAGGTGCTTCACTGTGCCTTTTAATGAGGAGTGAAACAGTAGAAACTACTGTGAAGGAAAAGAACTGCAGTATAGTGTCAGATCTTTGTGTGGATTTTCTAGAACAGGCTAGACTCTCTGGTGGCCAAAGAGACTTCAACAGCTGCTAGGGAGACTTGGGTGGAGGAACAGNATAGACATGTACAAGAGCTCCAAGAAGTAGTTGTCCTCCAGTCTTAAACAAACATGAGGCCTAGAGCTATCATGCTGCTTCCTCTCCTAGTTGGGCTTTCTGTTTCTGATTTTTTTCCCCAATGACATTTGAAGGCTATGGTCTTCATTCATTATTTCCATCTGTTCACTCAGAAAAATGACAACTCTAATCTGAGCATATTTGGCAAATTTCCCTGAGTCTTGCATGCTTCCCTGGAGATGACAATCACTCTTTTGCACCCAGCCTTAGCAGACATGGCCTTCTTACCTGCTGGAGAGAAGGAAAACCATTTCACCTTGCCTCTATTTTAAAAAGAGATTATGTCAACTGATTGTTGTCTTGTTGACTTGTATTCTGACACAGAAAAGCAATAGTAATAAGGAGTTTGGTGGTGCTATTCAAAATGTCACCTCATCTGGCCTTCATCAAGCTGACTTTATGGCCACTCTGTCCCACTCACAGATAGAAGAGCAGTTTCATCAAACACAGGCCACTCAAGTCATTGGTCAAATCTCTATTGAAAACCAAAGGGAGTTTCACCCTAATAAGACTTGACACTCAAGTCTTCCTCAACTACTGAAATGCAATGCTATATTATTGCACCAGTTCTTAGAAGACTGTGATAAGAATGCTGTGCTTCAAAAAACACAGATGTGAGCACGACAATGGAAGTTTTTATAGCCATAAAAAGAATGGCAAATAACTCAGTACAGCTAACGTGAAAAATGTTCCCTCTTCACAAAGCCACGTGTTTTGAGACAGCTGTAGCAATTCATCGTGAGACATGATGCCATTCCCAAAATTCTGCTTTGCAGGAGTTGCTGTAGTTCTTTCTTACTTTGGTTTGGCATAAGCAAAATCAATTTAGTCAATGGATCTCTTGCTACATATATTGATCCTGGTATAAGTCTGTTTAGAAGAGAAGTAGCTTAAGTTAGGATGATCACTGCAATTTAGCCAAGACAATACCACAGGTTCTCAGATGTTAATGAAAAACTTTCCTTTAAACTAATCCAGGATGAGGATTTTACTCTCTCTCAGGTTTAACACTCGTCTTGGCAAAGCTTATTTTACAACTGTGAATAAATGTTCACCTACATCCAACAGACAGGCTTCAGAGCACTGCAGTTGCTTCACAGTGTGACAACAGCAGAAAGAAGGATGCAGGGGTGACAAGCACAGTGTGAAGAGATCCTGCAGTGATGCTGAGCCATCAGAGTGGGGGACACACAAGTTCCCTCCTCACAACTAGTACAGAGAATGGCCAGGGGAAATAGGACAAGACTCAGCCTTCCCAGCAATCTCCAAATGTGGTAATAACTCCTTGGCTATTGGCAGCAAAAGGAATTTTTGAGCAGCCCTCTGGCACAGAGAAGCAATTTAAGGAGTGCAAGGATAACTGTATGCCCTTTTACACAAATAATGTCACACACAGCTGTTGTGAATGAATGCCAGGTATGAAACAAATGTTTTCTTATGACTTGTATTACGTTTCTTCCTCAGTTTTCAAAGTGGCATCGGTATATTCTCCATATTTAAGATTATTTTCCATCACAGTACAATATAAATGAGA